>ML776594.1:2268082-2304288 GCA_009831015.1 Picea engelmannii | reverse complement strand
CTTTTTGGGTGGCATGTTGGCCAAATATCACTTTTGAGTCTTGATTTTGAGGTGGTTCTGCTAGACAATATTTATTTTGTTATATCTCCCAAGTTTCGGCCCTTCTGGGTATGAAACTTTCCTTTAGGTAGTTCTCTAATATTTATTCTCTGCAATTCCATAGGTCTGATCAAAATTGGATGTGCCAAGTGGAATTTACGATAACTTTCCCACAACTTGCTGATTTTTGGCCTTCCCAGGAGATCTCACTTGTATAGTGTGCCCCGCACAAAATAATTGATATAAAATTCTGAAACTTGTACCCAAAATACTACAGACTGTCCACGATCCAATGCAACCAGTCCCACCCAATTTGAATACTCTAGGAAGAAGTTATGATTGTTTTACCTGGAACACCTTCTTGAGACTAGCCAATAGGACTAGTCAGATACCCTATCTTACACAAGGTGTATCTACAAATTTAAGATGACCCAAAAGCTAAACCTTTTACCACAGATAGAAAAATAATTTATGTAAATGATCTCTGGAGGGAAGGGTCTGAAACGTTACAGAAAATTTTTTATAGTGAAAATGCCTCAATGACTCATTTCAGGATGATTTTATAACCCTATATTGTACAAGCTGTATCTCCGAAAGTATAAGGCCCCAGGAGATGAATTTTGAACCCAACGTACCTTGATCTGTCTTCTAAATACCCTCCAAGCGGTTCCTTCTGAAACATTGTATAAAAAAAGTTATAGTGAAAATTCCACGGTGTCTCAGATGTAGCAGCGAAACCCCAAGACCTTGAGCTCTGATACCATATGTTAAGAACCAAACATCAATATAGCATAGAAAAACCTCAGGAAAAGTACTCAATGCCTTGAAAAAGAGATAATTTTAGATAATAATCCTCTTTGATGGGGCAACCTCCTTTTACCCCACTTAAATGTTCAAGTCCAAGATGATTCAAAATGAAAATGTCTCCTTGGTATATATAGGAGACTAGGAGGTATAATTACAAATAATGGCCTAAAGCCGACATAATTAAAATAACCTTACTAATCTAAATTACAACTAATGGCCTAAATCCGACATAACTAAAATAGCATTACTAATCTAATATGTCCCAATTAAGGGGTAATGAGCCAATATTAGGGCTTAACATCAAGCGTAGAGGCCACCCCCTTCAAGGTATAGATCAATTCTGATATTCCTATACTTGAATGTCAAATAGATACAAATGTTTTAGATAAATGGTTAAACCTTATAGAATGGGTATTTTTCTCTCCACAACTTTTCTAATAGAGAAAATATTACATTTGCGCTCCTCAAGGTCGTCCCCCATAACAAAGATTAGTGGGAGACCTTCTATGAGAAAAAGGAAATAGAGGGTTCCAAATTATTTGCACTTGCACCCACTTGGAGTTCCTTCAAGGATGCTATTAAGGAACAATACTACCCTATTGGAAGTTATGATGACTTGTATATAAGATGGACCACACTATGGTAGGAAAGAGATCAAACCATGTTGGAGTTCACCAATGTCTTCCATACCTTGCGCACCAAGATAGGTATCAAAGATTCTAAGTGACATCTGGTGCTCAAGTACCACAATGGTATGCATATATACATCCATATAAATATGGGGTTTTTGGACATCTCATCTATGAGCGCGGCTTATCGATATGTCATCAAAATCGAGTAGAAGATTAAACAAAAGACGCGACAGTTTGGGTCTGGAAAACCCTCACAGCAGAAGAAGGGAAAGGGTTGCCCCAACTTGCAGAAAAAAGGACATAGAAAATATGGGAAACCTTAGGACAACCCGTCCAAGACATAAGAAAACAAGGACAATGGGATGACAAAGAAAGATACTGGGAAGTGGTACGACTTCTATAAGATCCCCTAGCATAACACTATTGATTTCCAGTCAAAGCATTCATTGGTGGTTGAGGTAAAAGCCTTTGAATTAGATACAGGTTCCGACTCTAAGTCAGAGCCATAAAATGGAGATAGATCATTGACACGGAACCCAGTGCCACCATTGCTACCACCAAGATCCATCCTCGGGAACCTGATGAGCCAGAGGAAGGCGAGCACCTATTTCATTAACAGATGTGGTTGAAAGGCACTATGTTTCACTTCATCATTAATAGAGGTAGCCAGAAGAACCTCATCTCAGTAGAGGTCATCAAGTAGCTAGCCCTGCCGACAATGCCACACCCATAGCCCTACACCATCAATTGGCTCCGTCAAGGAAGCGATCTCTGCATCAACCAACAGTGTTTCCTTTCGTACGACATCAATCCATTCAAAGATGAGGTCTGATGTGATGTTGCTCCCCTTGAAGTTTGTGATGTTCTTTTGGGCCAACCTTATTTATAGAAACATCATGTTGTATGTGAATCTAGGACTCACAGTGTTATTGTAACACACCCACTACGGCATAATATATTTTTCACCCTTTTCTCTCCTTTTTCTCAAGGGACAGAATTCTCCGAGTTCCTATGAGGTCCTAGTGCAAGCTATCTCTTCCTATCAGAACCTTCACTAAACCAATCCACCAATTCTTTCATTGAAAACCCGACATGTACAACTCAAGCCCCAAGCATGAGCTTCACCTCCATGTGATCATCGGTTATGACCCCAGGCTAAGCCAAGAGGCGCCTTTCACATTTCATGACTCAGCGATGCCCAAGAGTCAAGTCATTCGACTCTTCAAACCCCGAAACCTGAATTTGTACCTTTGTTGAGGTTGACAACTGCAAATCTCCCCCCTGGTTCGACGGTCTTGACTGTATCGGGATTTCAGTAACTGGGAGTTTACAATGCAAGGACTCCAGAACTCTTGTCACCCCAATCCCCAAATTTTGATATCAGAATTCATGTAGGAGATCAATGATCCTCGTTGATCTAGATCTGACAGTCACTATCCCTCCTAAGCTTAAGGGCATTGACGGACACTTAGTCTTAAACCCTTTTTTTTTCTACGAGATTCAATGGCTCACGGGGTTTCAGAGCTTTCCTCGAACTCTGACCGCTCACCACGCGTCTCCTCCTATGGACGGTCCAGATCCTCCCGAAGTTTTGCGAACCGGGATTTCGCGACTTGCGAAGACGAAGGGTCTTGCCCTTTTGTCTCCCGGGTGTCAAAACGCTGAAAAACTAGAACCTATTCATGCTAAACTGAGTCAGATTTTCATATACCAGGACTTCATGACTTGCAAAGACGAAGGTTCTTACCCTTTGGTTTCCAGGGTGCCGAAACACCGAAACGCCGAAACCTATTCACGCTAAATTGAGTCGAGGTTTTGTATACTAAGATTTCGTGACTTGCGAAGATGAAGGGTCTTTCCCTTTAGCTTCCTAGGTGTCGAAACGCTGAAACCCATTCACTCTAAACGGATGGTTCAGATCACTCATGGATCAACAACTATGATCACGTCGCGATTTTGCAAATCGTGGGTTCGTGCAGTCCTACCCTTTGACCACTCCAAATCGCAAGTCAGCAAAATGCTACCCGACTACCATGTGTCTTGTGCCAATGGATAGCTCCGAATACTTTGGGACTTTTAGGACGTTTCCAAGTCCGCTCTCCTGCCTACACAAAGGTTAATATTGTCGGGCAATAGAGCTCCTACAGATCCTTCAACGGGTTCTTGGGAAAGTTATCCCTAGGCTTGGTGATCTGACGAAAATGCCTTCCTAATTCGTCGAGCTATAAACTCTGTGGTAGGGGTACAGTAAACTCGTGGGTTTACTATCATGTTAGTCCTTTCAAGGAACTCACTCCGGCTCTGGAATGCAAGGAAACTTCCCAGGAGAAGATTCCCTCGGGAAATCAAACTAGGACATAGCGAGAGTTAAGTAAAATTGGACCATTCTCAAGGGAGCAGTCTGGTATTTTCAAATTATTCATTCTATACACAAACCGATTATGGATATATAAGTATAATCATGCATCCATTATTTAAAATCAAAACAAAGGAAAACAGTGCCATACAGAGACCATTTATGAGCGTATAAAAATGAGCATGTGATCGTGATATGCAATTCAAAATACAAGACATAACACTTATTAGAAAACACGAGACGTGATGTGACTACTAAGAGGGGTGCTCATTTCCATCCAACCGTAGGCTCAGTGAATCCAGGCGGATTTACCACTAGCCACCCCCGAGCTAGACCATGATGCCTGGAGAGTTAGTCTCCTATTTCCATCTCAACAAAAGTCCAGAATGAAGGTTTTCTCTCCTTCTCCACTATTCAGGACTCTCTATATCTCCAGAGTTCCTTTTGTTTTCTCTTCTGTGATCCTTGTCGCACATTTTATCTCCCCTTATTCCCCACACTTCCTTTCTTTCCTTTTTTTGTGAGATAGCGTGTGGCATGAATTCCCCCATCTGTGGTCAGGTCTGAGAGCCTCTATGGATGGGCGATTTGGCCCCATCCCCTCATTAACTCTTGAGGGACCTCCCCACCTACCATCCTGGTGGGTAATTCATTCCAGGGTCAGAGAGTTGCATTGGTCTTTGAGAAAGTAAAGACCAGCATGGTGTTGGTTCAGTGGAAGTTAACGCCAACATTCCAGGTTCCTTCCACCACTTCTCGTTAGCTATTGTGGTCTCTTTCAGCACATCCCCCTCCCAACAATCATGCAACGCATATTCATAACATTATTTACATTCATCGACATTTTACACAAAGGTTCGTCAAATCAAACATTCACATCTTTGAGTTTGCCATAGTTCTTGGCCAATATAGTTATTTTTACAGACTAGGGGAAACAGGGTGTTACAATTCCCTCCCCCTTAAAGGAACATCATCCTCAATGTTCTGTCTATCAATATGGTGTATATGTACAGAAGTAAACAAAATCAGATATGTCAGTTTCATGGCATCTTCCATTTCACACGTAGCCTCATCTGGGCCAAAATGTTTCCACTGCACCTTTACTTGTGAAATGGTTCGGTTCCTGAGTGGGGTTTCCTTTCTGTCCAACATGCATTGAGGTTCTGGTAGGAATTCTCCCTCTGGTTCTACCTGGATCACAGACCAATCAATTACATGATTAGAATCGTGTACATATTTCTTCAATAATGAAACATGGAAAACATTATGTGCTTTTACTGTGGGAGGAAGTGCTAGCCTATAGGCTACAAGTCCTACTCTATCTAGAACTTCAAAGGGCCCACAATACCGAGGTGAAAACTTGGCACAAGCTCCCATTTTCAGGGAACTCTTCCTGGGCCTAACTCTGAGATATATGTCATCTCCTGTCTTGAACTCTCTTGGAGTTCTCTTTCGGTCGACGTAACTTTTTTGTCTGTTCTGAGCGACCTTTAGATTTGTCTTTATCTGAATCACTTGTTATTCATTTCTTACAACATGTCGGGTCCAATAGTAATTATATTTATAGGATTACTCCAACTGAATGGAGTTTTTCATGGCCTACCGTAGAGGACTTCAAAAGGACTCGTCTTCAAGGATTCTTGGTAGCCGTTGTTGTAGGCGAATTCCACTAGTGGAAGGTAATCTTCCCACTTTTTGGGTTGATGCATTACATGCATCCTTAGCATGTATTCTAATATTTGGTTCACTCTTTCTATCTGTCCATTGGTTTGAGGATGATAGGATGTCAGACACGATCTCTTTAGGCATACCATGTAGTCTGAATATATCCTTCATGAATACGTCGGCGATGTCTATTTCCTTGAAAGTTAACTTAACGGGGATAAAATGAGTGGACTTGCTCAATTTATCCACCACTACCATGATGGCATCATTCTGTTTGGTCGAGGTTGGTAATCCGGTGATGAAATCCATGGAGATGGTTTCCCATTTCTATTCCAGGATTGGTAGAGGTTGTAATAATCCTACTGGGTGTCGGTGTTCTGCTTTAACCTGTTGGCACTCTATGCATTTGGCTAAGTATTCACCTATGTCTCTCTTCAATCCAGGCCAATAGAATTGTTTCTTAGTGGTCGTGATCATCTTCTGGTATCCTAGATGACCAGTATATGGTCTTTTATGTAGTTCATCCATTATGAACCTCTTCAAGTCATCACAATCTGGAATATACAATCTATTTCTATAAGTTAGCAGACCTCCATCTATCATATGGTAGCCTTCATACTTTATCCCTATGGGTTCTTGCTCCAGGTACGAGGTCACGGTCTGGAAGAATGTGTCTATTTCTTGTGCAATCCTGACTCTTTCCCTAACATCCATCTCACAAGTGCTCACCACTACCAGGTGAATTGTTTTCATACTTCTACTAAGGGCATCGGCCACCTTATTTTCCTTTCCTTTAATATGTTTGATTTCAAAATCAAACTCGCTAAGGAGGGCCATCTACCTCGGTTGTCTGGCATTGAGCTTTGGTTGGTCAAACAGATATCGCAGTCCACAATGGCTTGTCATAAGTACAAATTTCCTTCCCAGAAGGTAATGCCTCCACATTTTTAAGGCGTGCACTATGGCGGCCAGCTCTAGATCATGGGTCACATAGTTGACTTCGTGCTCATTGAATTTTCGGGATTCATAGCAGACGACACTTCCTCCTTGCATAAGGAATCCTTTGAGCCCTTCCTTGTAGGCATTTGTGCACATGAGGAAGTCAGCTTCAGGATCAGTGATCTTCAACATGGATGCATGGGTCAGTAGATGTTTTAGGGTTTGAAATATTTCTTCACATTTTTGTGTCCACATGAATTTAGCTCCCTTCTTCTGGAGGGCAGTGATTGGAAAACCAATCTTGGAGAATCCTTTTATAAATATCCTATATTATCCTGCTAAGCCCATAAAGGATCTGATATCCAAAATGTGCTTTGGGGTAGGCCATTCCATGATAGACCTGACCTTGTCAAGTTCTACTGCTACTCCTTGTTCAGATAAGGCATGGCCCAAGGAATGTATTTGCTTCTGGAAAAAGTTGCACTTGCTAAATTTGGCATAGAGATGATGTTCTCTTAGCACTTGAAGCACAAGCCTAAGGTGTTCCTCATGTTCCTCTCTATTCTTGGAGTAAATTAGTATATTGTCAATAAAAACTAGTACAAATTTGTCTAGGAATTTGCTGAGAACATTGTTCATCAAGCACATAAAAGTGGCAGGGGCATTGGTTAATCCAAATGGTACTACCACAAACTCATAGTGACCATATCTCGTCCTAAAGGCAGTTTTGTGGATGTCTTCACCCTTGATTCGGACTTGATGGTATCCAGATCTCAAGTCAATCTTTGAGAAGATGGAAGCACCTCCCAATTGATCAAATAGGTCATCGATCCTAGGTAAGGGGTACTTGTTCTTTATGGTTAACTTATTGAGTTATCTATAATCTATGCACAGTCGAAGGGTACCATCTTTCTTTTTCACAAAAAGGACTGGTGCTCCCCATGGAGACACGCTGGGCCAGATATAGCCTTTGTCCATCATTTATTTTAGTTGTAATTTAAGCTCAACTAGCTTGGGTGTGCTCATCCTGTAGGGTGTCCTAGACACTAGCACCACTCCTGGTGCAAGTTCTATTGAGAAGTCAATGTCCCTTCTCGGAGGTAGACCTAGTACCTCTTTCAGAAATACATCTCTATATTCTCTTAGTGTGGGGTGGTCGTCGAGGCTTGATTTTTCATCTTCAATTGATTTCAACACCTGTATCACATATAGTGGACATCCCTTTCTACAATACTTTCTCATTTGAAGAGTCGATATTCATCTCACTGAGACAAGATTTTGGATCCCTTGAAGGGTTATCCTTCTTCCTCATTCAATTACACATTCTAAGGTTTTATGGTAACAGTCTAGTCTGGATTTATATGTGGCTAGCCAGTCCATACCAATCAACAGGTCATATGATCCTAGGGGTAATATGTTAAGGGTTCCTTGGGTGGGGAATTCACCCATAGTGAATTGGCAATCTGGTATGACCTTTGCTACCTTTATTTTGGTGCCAGTGGATAACTGTACCAACCATGGCTTGGCGTTTTTATGTGGCTATAATTTACACTTATCAACAGCCTTAGGGGCTAATATAACTCAAATTTGAACCAGGGTCAATTAGAATAGAAACTAGATGGTTGGTGATCATACCTTCTATTTCCACCACTGAAGCTTGGTGGTCAGCTTGTTTATTATCCAAGGCTACATAAATTTGTGGCACACTCCTGGCCACGTCATTGACGGTGGTAGCTTCTTGAATGTTGTAAATTCTCTGGTTGTTCTGTTGTCGGTGCAGGAAGTCCCTCAGTAGATGTTCTTCTCCACAACCCCAACATTTCAAGGGTTCTCTCTTTGGGTTATCGATCTCTCCTATGGTAGCTCCAGAAGGTTTATTTCCACCCAAGGAGGGGAGATTCTACTGGTGTACACTTCGGGCTGGGAAGTTCTTCCTTAAGTTCATTTTATAGTTTTTAAATCTTGGGGATTTAAACCCCTTTTTCTGGAATCCCAAAATATTCTTCTGCTTCTAGCCTTCACAAGGTTCTATCTGATGCCCAAGTTGTTCATGACAATATCTTGCCTTTCAGATAGTGTCTTCTAGGGTATTTGGCTCATCAAACTCAATCTTGTTCTGATAGTCCTTAGGTATTCCACTAATAAATCGTTGCACTTTTTTCTTTTTTGCTTATATATAGGGTACATACCTCAGCAAATCGAGGAATCTGCTAACATATTCCTTTATGGTGAGTTGCCCCAGCTTGAGTTCATATAATTCTTTAGTATTTTTGTCGAAATACTTTTCCGACAGATACTTCTTCCTGAAGTATTTCTCAAATCGTTCCCAAGACAGGCCCTCTTCATGAATCCCTTTTACATTCTTAAGGTCTTCCCACCAAATGGAAGCCTTTCCATTCAAGTTGAAGGTGGCTACTCAGGCCTTCAAGTTTTCTAAGAAGTCATGGACTCTGAAATACTTCTTTAGTCCAAGCATCCAGGCCTACTCTTCCTCCCCCTTCTTTATTTCACCATCGAAAGAGGGTGGTTTGACATTCTTGAATTCTTTGAGATTATGACTCTTGGAATGCTTTCACTTCTTCCATTTTCTTCGGGAGTAAGAACTAGTTCTGCTACTAGAAGATCCCTCTGAGTCACCAGCTTCCTTTCTAGAGGAATCATCTGACACTTGTCCCTTACCTCTGGGGTGGACCTTTCTCGAGGTGCTCTTTCCAGTGTGGCCACTCAAAAGACCATGTTTTTGTATCTCAAGTGGACTTCAAATTTTCTTTGTCTGTCATCGGTCTGCATGACTGGTGTCAAGTTCATGCTGCAATTGTCTTTGTATGTTAGATAAACTCTGCAGTAAGACTGCATTAATTTCTGTTTGCTTCTCTTGCTCTTTTATCATCCTCTCGTTGTCGGCCTTGCAACTCTGTAGTTCGACCATGAGGCTCCTCACAGTCTCAGCTAGATCTGGAGGGGTCCCTACCACCCTCCTTTCGTCAGACTCTTTGTCTCTAATGTGGCAGCATCCCCCACTTCATGGTGAGTCACCATTCTATTCGTTTTCAGTTTCCCGCGGTTGATCATCTGCTTGTGTGCAAAAGAAAAATGCTTGTTGTTAGTCAATATTTATATTCATTCATACCCAATGCATAATTCATATCTTTCACATGCATACACACAATAGGAGTTTTCATTCTTAACTTCAACTTTTGATTAAGGGGGTCAAGATAAAGGGTTACTCCTTTCAAGAGTACTTCGAATGGAGTCTCTACGCAACCCGTTAATGAGACCAAGCAAGCTAAGTGTTGTAACCATGCTCTGATACCAATTTGTAACACACCCACTATGGCATAATAGATTTTTCTCCCTTTTCTCTCCTTTTTCTCTAGGGACAGAATTCTTCAAATTCCTACGAGGTCCTAGCGCAAGCTAGCTCTTCCTTTCGGAACCTTCACTAAACGAATCCACCGATTCTTTCATTGAAAACCTGACATGTACAACTCAAGCACCAAGCACAGGCTTCACCTCCATGTGATCATCGGTTATGACCATGGGCCAATCCAAGAGGCGCCTTTCACATTTCGCGACTCAACGATTCCCGAGGGTCAAGTCATTCGACTCTTCAAACCTTGAAACCTGAATTCGTACCTTTGTTGAGGTCGATGGTTGAAAATCTCCCCCCTGGTTCGACGATCCTGATCGTATCGGTGTTTCGGTAACTAGGAGTTCACAATGCAACGACTCCAAAACTCTTTTCACCCCAATCCCCGAATTTCGATATGGGAATTCGTGTAGGAGATCAATGATCCTTGTTGATCTGGATCTGATGGTCACTATCCCTTCTGAGCTTAAGGGCGTTGACAGACACTCAGTCTTAGCCCCTTTGTTGTTCTACGAGATTCAATGGCTCACGAGGTTTCAGAGCTTTCCCCAAACTCTAATCGCTTACCACACGTCTCCTCCGATGGATGGTCCAGATCCTCCTGGAGTTTCGTGAACCGGAATTTCGCAACT
Organism: Picea engelmannii; assembly: GCA_009831015.1. Taxonomy (NCBI): domain Eukaryota; kingdom Viridiplantae; phylum Streptophyta; class Pinopsida; order Pinales; family Pinaceae; genus Picea; species Picea engelmannii. The sequence continues at coordinate 2,293,848 of ML776594.1, read as the reverse complement.
TGTGAAGACGAAGGGTCTTTCCCTTTGGTCTCCCAGGTGCTGAAATACCGAAACACCAAAACCTACTCACACTAAAATGAGTTAGAGTTTCGTATACCAGGACTTTGTGACTTGCGAAGACGAAGGGTCTTGCCCTTTGGTTTCCCGGGTGCCGAAACGCTAAAACGCCGAAACCTATTCACGCTAAACTGAGTCAGGGTTTCGTATACCAGGACTTCGTGACTTGTGAAGACAAAGGGTCTTTCCCTTTATCTTCTCGGGTGACGAAATTCCAAAACCCATTCACACTAAATGTATGGTTCAGATCACTCATGGATCAACGACTATGATCACGTCGTGATTTCGTGAATCGTGGGTTCGTGCAGTCCTACCCTTTGACCACTCCAAATCGTGGGTTAGTGAAATGCTACCCGACTACCACGTGTCTTGTGCCGATGGATAGCTCTGAATACTTTAGGACTTTTAGGACGTTTCCAAGTCCTCTCTCCTACCTACGCAAAGATTAAGATTGTCGGGCAATAGAGCTCCGACAAATCCTTCAATGGGTTCTTGGGTAAGTTATCCCTAGGCTTGGTGATCTGACGAAAAGTCCTTCCTAATTCATCAAGCTATAAACTCTATGGTAGGGGTACAGTAAACTCGTGGGTTTACTATCATGGTAGTCCTTTCAAGGAACTCACTCTGGCTCTAGAATGCAAGGAAACTTCTCGGGAGAAGATGCCCTCAGGAAATCAAACTAGGACATAGCGTGAGTCAAGTAAAATGGGACCATTCTCAAGGGAGTGGTCTGGTATTCTAAAATTATTCATTCTTTACACAAACTGATTATGGCTATATAAGTATAAGCATGCATCCATTATTTCAAATCAAAACGTAGGCAAACAATGCCATATAGAGACCATCTATGAGAATATAAAAATGAGCATGCGATCGTGATATGCAATTCAAAATACAAGACATAACACTTATCAGAAAACACCAGACATGATGCGACTGTTGAGAGGGGTGCTTGTTTCCACCCAACCGTAGGCTCAGTGAATCCAGATGAATTTACCACTAGCCACCCTCGAGATAGACCACGATGCTTGGAGATTTAGTCTCCTATTTCTAGTTCAACGGAAGTCCAGAACAAAGGTTTTCTCACCTTCTCCATTGTTCAGGACTCTCTATATCTCCAGAGTTCCTTCCACTTTCTCTTTCACGATCCCTGTCGCACATTTTCTCTCTCCTTATTCCCCACACTTCCTTTCTTGCCTTGTTCTGGGAGATAGTGTGTGGCGCAAATTCCCCCATCCTTAGTCAGGTCTGAGAGCCTCTACGAATGGGCGGTTTGGCCCAATCCCCTCATTAACTCTTGAGGGGCCTCCCCACCTACCATCCTGGTGGGTAATTCATTCCAGGGTCAGAGAGCTATGTTGGTCTTTGAGCAAGTAAAGACCAGTATGGTGTTGGTTAAGTGGAAGTTAACGCCACCATTCCAGGTTCCTTCCACCACTTCTCGTTAGCTATCATGGTCTCTTTCAGCACATCCCCCTCCCAGCAATCATGCAACACATATTCATAACATTATTTACATTCATCGACCTTTTACACAAAGGTCCGTCAAATCAAACATTCACATCTTTGAGTTTGCCATAGTTCTTGGCCAATATAGTTATTTTTACAGACTGGGGGAAACTGGGTGTTACAATTATTATCACTTTGAATAGGAAATTCTATAGGATACCTGAGGTATTCCCACCTAGTGTTATTTCCTTGATCTCTGCCAAGCAATGCAGTAAGTTCATTTCTCATATCGGGAAGTTTGTCTTATTCGTGATTCACTCTCAGATTGATTGAAAGGTTGTCACCACATCTATGCCCTGCATGGTCGACCTCTCCACACAACACAAGCAAGTGGATAAGGTAGTAGAATAATACAAAGACATCTCCTCCTCACTTATTGGGGTACCTCTGCATTGTCATGTCAAGCATCCCATCTATCTAGTCCCAAGTGCATCGCTGCCCAATGGGCTAGTCTATCGTGATTCTCTGCTAGAAAATGAGGAGATCAAGGTTCAAATCCAATAATTTCTCCACAAGGGGCACATCCAACTCAACTCATCACCTTGTGGAAGCCCAATCATGATGGTGCAGAAAAAGGATGGGACCTGGTGACTCTGCATTGATTATCGGGCCCTAAATAAAATCACAGTCAGGAATCGGTAATTAATTCCCCGAATTGACAATCTTCTTTATCAACTCAAGGGGGCCAAATACTTCAGTAATATTGATCTAAAGTCTAGTTACCATCAGGTCCCAATAGAATAGACAGATGTATGGAAAACTGCCTTCAAGTCAAAAGAGGGTATTTTTGAATGGATGGTCATGCCCTTTGGTTTGAAAAATGCCCCAACAACTTTCATGAGGATGATGGATGATAACTTGTGACCTTTCACCAATTATTTTTTGGTGGTGTATCCAGATGACATCCTCATCTAAAGTAAGACTTGAGCAGAACACTTGCATCATATTCAGCGAGTTCTGCACACTCTACCGTAGCACAAGCTATATGCCAACTTGGAAAAATGTTTCTTCAGCATGGACAACGTCCAGTACCTAGGAGACAATTTTAATGCACATGGTGTGCATGTTGATCTAGTCAAGATCCAAGCCATCTGCGACTACCCATCCCCAACCACACTCACTGAGATTCACAGCTTCTTAGGCCTTGCAATTTCTATCATACGTTCATGTTGGGATTCTCCCATATTGCATGGGACCTCAGTCAAATAACTAGGAGTGGTGGTAAGGAAACATTTGTGTGGGTTATGTCCCAACAGAAAGAATTTTATGACCTGAAGCGGCGCTTGTGCTCAGCTCTAATGATTTTATTACCTGACCTACAACATCCCTTTGAGATCGAGACAAATGCTTTAGACTATGTTGTGGGCTCATTCGTCACTCAGCACGACCACCCCATGGCCTATAATAGTGAGACACTATCATATGTCGTCCATAAGTATGCTACTTACAAAAAATAAATGTTCTTCATTGTGCAGGCCTATTGCCAGTGGAGGCATTACATTCTTGTGAAGGAGATAGTTATCCACACTAATCATAATATGCTATAGTTCATGAAGACATAAGGCAAATCATAGAATGACCGCCATCAAAAGTGGTCCAAATATTTGCAGAAATGTCACCTCAATATAAAGTATAAAATAGGAAGCACCAACCGAGTCATTGATTGCCTCAGACAACCTCTAGTCATGGCACTCACCATAGTGTTGGAATCTTGTTTCCACGAGACCTTCGGATGAACCCACCTCTATGAGACAGATCCTGACTTTTCCAACACCTACCAGATGTTGGGCGCAAACACAACTGTCACTAATTTCCATCTTTAGGACAGGTTGTTGTGACATCTAGTCCATCTCTACATTCCATCAAGCGAGAGAGAAAATATGATTTGGGAATCCCACTACAGTCATGTGGCAGGACACTTCGGCGTGTAAAATACAGTGGTATTGATGCAAAGACATTATACTAGACAAAACGTCAATAGGATGTCAGCAAGTATATCCGGTCATGCACTGCATGTGTTATTTCCAAACCGAACACTAAGAAACAAGGCCTGTACACTCCTCTGCCTACTCCTGAAAGGCCCTGGGAATACATTTAAATGGACTACATATCGGGCCTTTCATCCACCAAGAGAGGAAATGATTGTGTTTTCGTGGTTGTTGATCACTTTTCCAACATGGTGATTCTGGCCACCTGCAAGAAGAGAATCACAGTGTAGGACACTACCAAGCTCTTCTTTGAATGAGTGTGGGTACACTTTGGGATCCCACAAACCATTATCTCATATTGGGACAATCGGTTCCTCAAAACATTATGGTCAAGCCTCTGGTCACCACTGGATACCAAGCTCACCAAGTCCACTGCCTTCCACCCCCAGACAGATGGCCAAACCGAGGTCGTTAATCGAATTATCATGCACATATTGTTCATGTACAATTCCAAGCAACTCATCACATGGGATGAGAGTATTCCCTATTTTTATCACAACTACAATAGATCCATACATATCTCAACTGGCCATAGCCCCTTTCAGGTGGGGTTGGGATTTCAGCCATTAGGTCCCATGGATGTTGCACTACCCCTTGTTTTCTTCTAGGTAGACTCGACGCAAGCTCCAACTGGAGTTGACAAAGCCACCCGGTTCATTGAGTGGATCCATCAAATCCACTGATAGGTTAAGGATATTTTTCATAAGTCCAATTCCAAGTACAAGAAACACCATGATCAACACGGGTGCACACCAATTTTAGGTGGGAGACAAAGTTTGGTTGCACTTGCAGAAATAACACCTTACCGGGCCTCATAGGAAGATTATTCCACTTTTTTATGGACCTTACACCATCACCAAGGTTGTGGGTGACAATGTTTTTGAGCTCAACCTTCCCCCCTTCCTTGGCTTTTACCCAGTGTTCAATGTGGATCTCCTTCGGCCTTATTTTCCACCATTATTGGACACCTCGGAGATAGCATAACAATTGACACCAAAAGAGATCAACCCTAACTGCATAGAATAGGAATCCACTGATCAGATCATGAACACATAGGTTAAGCGAACTCACTAGTAGAGGATCCATCTCTATCGATTTGTCAAAGCAGGGCGGCTCTTGCACCAAGGCAAGTGGCTCACCCGAGGCCAAATTCAGCAAAAATGTCCTCATCTAATGGGGGCACTCAACACAATGGAGACAATTTCTTTCTCGTGGGGGAGGATTTATCCAGGAGGATCTTTATGGCCATCCACGTTTTCCAACTGGCTCAAAATAGTATTTTGGCAACTTACTATTTTTAGTATTTTTTCATTTCCCAAACTTTTGGGGCCATTTTGAGGGTCTAAACAACATTTTTTCATGATTACGCACCTCATTGATTTTCTAAGGATATTATTGATCCCCTAAATTAATCTCCTCATCAATACCTTTCCAATGAGCTATCTTGTGCCCTAAACAAAGATTGTATGCAAACGTTGCGACCCCAGGAAGTTAATGTACTAACTTACCCCAATGAGGCCCACATGACTCTTGGCGCTTCATCTCCTAGGGTCAGGTTTTTGGATGTCTATGGTTTTGGAATTCATATTTATTGTAAAAAATTCCTTTATATCCTCATTGTACTCATCTTCTTGCGAATGAGTGTAGCCGTTGTTGTGTTGGTTTTGTCACTTGGGTGAGCAAAAACACCACACTTGCTTGCTTAGTTAAGCCAGCTAAACAAGATAGAAGTTTGTGAGTTGATTAGAAAAACCAAATACACATGGAAAAAAAAAAAAAAAAACTAAATACAACTAAGAAATAAATTTTAGAGAAGCTTGAGAAACTAGAACCATGAAAATCAGAAAATGACCAACATATAGCCACCAATGGATTAATAGATTGATAGGCTAAAAATCGTAGAGAAAGGCAGGGACTTATGAGTCCCCTCTTCCTCCTTGGGAGGGATCTTGAGTTCCCTAATTGAGATCTCTTCTCTTCATACAATGGAAAAAATGAAAAATGGTGAAGAAAGACAATTTGTATTCCCTCAAGAGGTGAGTGGAATGGCCTAATGCAATGGTGCTTGAAGGCTCCAAAGAGAAAAGAGGATTCTCAAAGAAGAATTCTTGCAGCATAACAATACCTTGAAGATCTTATTTTCTTAGCACACCCATGGCACATATTTATAGTATCCATTCATGGAAAGATATAATTGGTTCATAGTGTGAACAAGGGGCCTTTTAGGGCACCCTCTAGACCTTGACCAGCCTCCAAGCTAGATTTCGCTCAGATATGAGTGTCAAATCATATTGGGGGTCGGAATAGAAGTGGTTGAGGGGCCGACAATATCCATAAATGCGTCATTCATAGAAGTGTGTGGATTTTCTCGTAGACAGTCGAGCATTTTGCACACAGTGCGCGTTGAGGCATGTGTTAGCCTGGGCACTATGTGGTCGCTTCCTTTGGTGAATTTGCGCACTTTGATTTTTGACCCAAGTATATATTTTTTTTCCTTTTGTATGGATTTTGGTGATGTAGGTGGACTAATTGTTGTTTCCATTGATTTTTTCTTCAACCATTGCGTGCAATGTTGCGTGCGATTTTTTAGTGATAACAGATGCCCCCTGATGTGTGAGGTTAGGAGATACATATAGTTGAAATACATCAATGTTTCTTTTGCTGAGAGTGCCATTGTAAGTAAGAGTAAAGAGAGGAACTACAAGACCGCCGAACGGAGAGGGAAAACTGTGGGACCCAAACCTTTCTCCAGTGAGAAAAAAAAATCTATGTACAAATGAGACAGGCATGCCCCATGCTCGTGTCATGAAACCAAAATGTGGGACTGTAACTAATGATGAATGTTGGTGTAGATAACTGCAGCACCCTCGGGGGTGGTTGATAATGGGAGATGACAGTTTTGAATGGTGAACAGGCTATGAAGTGAGGCAAGGACGACTATAATAATTATCAATGACTCATAGGCATTGATGGCCTAAAAAATTTAGAGGTCTTCGACTGGTATGAATCAACTACAAAGGTCTTATAGTAAGACCCACCGTAACATGCGATTTTGCTGAAGTCGAATGTTATTGGGGTCAATGGAATCAGAAAGAAATGATGATTCTCTTTGTTCCATCTGAGACTCCTCATTAAAAATGTAATGAGAGTCAAGATACTACTACCCTTCTAGAAACTATGTTGATGTCGACCAGAAGGGAGATGCAACACCAAGAAGAAAAGGGCTTTGTGAAATCCACTAAGTAATAGGTGATATCAGGTACTGACGAGTAACATGAACGAAATCAAGATGTTGTGGGACTCAAGACTGACCTTGGTTGGGGAATTTGGAAGGACGACTGGAAACAACTGTAAAACTGGATCTAGTGTCAAGGGGATGACTAGATATGGGGTTAAACTGTGTCAGAGGCTAACAAAGTGGGAAAACTCATAGATTGTGGGTACATGAACTTGGGATACTCAGTGTTTTTTAACGATGTCAATGTGAAAAAAGGGGTGGATGCACCAACTAAGGGTGACATGGGCTGATTTTCCAAGGGAAAGAAGGCCATCAAGGATGACAACGAAAAAGATATGTATATGTTGGAAACAAAGGCTTTATGCAATTACCAAAGAAATAAAGAATAGTTTGGGTTGAGTATACAGATACAGAAACGGGTGCCCTAGTGAAAGATGGCTTGGCATGTTTAGGGCGCAAGTTTGTGAAAGAGAATTGGTGGAGGGTGGGGTCCCCATGGGTGGGTTTATGTATTAGGGAAATGGATGGAGGGAAATCTACAGATGGGAAAACTGATGGTGGATGAGATGGAGGGATAATGAAACTGTGGAGATGCAGTCAATAGAACCAAGATGATATGACTTGGGACTCCATTGGGAAGGTTAGAAATATGATGAGAAGAAGTATGGGGTTCATTCTCAGAAGTGCATAACACTATCGGGACTCCCATGCCTAGGGGGTGAAATCAGCATGAGTGTCAAGTTACCAAGGGGAACTATGAATGGAACAACTCATGTGGGGGAGAGTAATATCAGATGACAGTACCAAAATGTGATAGAAGTGAAGGTGTTGCAGAGCTGAATGTAGGGATCCTAATGGTAAATTTCAAAGAGATTGACTGGGATATGCAATTATTAACAGAGGGAGTAAAGACATGCCAGTGTCGAACATATACCTGAAGAGATATCTGATGATAAAGAACATATAACAACTATTTGATAAAACTAAAAGTGAGCATGCGTACCTGAACGTGACATGATAAAAAGGCTCCTTCGGGACCAAGTGCAGATGATGACCTAGGGAATGTGAATATGTAGATGGTGGGATTAGGATCCCGTGGCTGAGAACGGATCGGAAAACGAAGGCTCTGGCTCCTATAAAAAAGTGTGGAAGTTGGGAAAAAGGGGCTATATATGGATGGTAGGCCGACAATGCCACCTCATTTGTACCTGTCACTGTTGTTGAGCTGACGAGATAGTTGTGAGGAAATTTCGAGATTGCGGGAGCATGAGGCTGTCGATCTGGGAGGGGCGAAAGATAGATTAGTGGTCCTATCATCCTGCACCTTGTGAATTTCATAGTTTGTAGGTAGGGGCTATACAGAGGGCCATACAAGGGGTTTTAAGGGTAAGGGCCCATTAGTGTGCGGGAAAAGGGGGAATACCCGCACATATGTGCACAGGTATAACCCTGTTTCCTGCACATAATGTGTGGTTGTGCTTGACACAGTCGCACATGTGGGCGCGAGGGTGGGACAGATAGACATGTATGATATGCACACCTTCTTGATCGACAGAAGAACACTCATGCATGGTTTTTTGTTAGACAGTTGCGCATTAGTGCACAACTGTATGAAGAATAGGTGTGAACATGTGCACAACTGTCTAGGGAAAATCCGCGCAATGTGGGAAAGCTAAGGGCTTGTGATTTTTTGGATATTTTATGCTTTTTGATGGATGATGAGGCTGATCAAATGATATTGTGTGGATGCAGGTGATCAGCAGATCACATAGCACTATGGAGGTCCACTGGCAAGAGAGTGACTAGGACCAGTTATGAGAGGTTGCGAGGGAGAAGCCAGGTGTACGGAGACACTTGGAAGCCTACGGGTTGCTCAAGTTCTTCGACTGCCCCTTGATATGATCACAGGAGTTCATTTTACAGTACCTGATTGGGATGTGGATCATTGATCTACAGTGATTCATTGTGAGGGGGGAGAAGCTGACATTCTCTGCTACAGAGGAGGTGTACTTCTTGACTGGACTCCCCTTCCATGGGAGGGCACTAGTCGTTGATCACCATCTGCCAGGGGAGGATCGGGTGGAGACCATGGCGGCTCACCACTGTACTAGGTTGAACCCTATGTCGGGTTCAGTATTCTGCATTGAGGCCATTGATGACCTCTTGACTGAGTGTATTGCAGTGATGGTGGTGAGGATCTATGGACCCTTGGGTACTCAAGGGATCATTGGTGGTCAGCTAAGGGTGGTGGAGTAGGTCCTAGATGGGGACCTGTTTGCATGGGGTGTGTTGATGCACACCAAGATGATGGCGCATATAAACCGGTGTCATCGAGCTGACTCTGGTGACTTTGCTTTTGGGTCTGTTATGTGGCCTGGTTCTTGGAGAGGGTGCCTCTGTTGCGTTTGATGATTCTACTAGATCCAGTAGGGAGATGAGAGTTGCAACTGATGTGGTGGGCCCATGTGTTAGCCCGACATGGAGGTGGGGGAAGGGGGCACAATTTCACAGCCACGGTGGTTCGAGTGTAGCGCCGTATGCCACAGGTTATCCTAAGATATCCATATGCGGGTATGGACTACAAACAGGACCCAGATATGGTGTTACCTCCAGGGGAGGACTAGGACTAGAGAGGCACATGTTTGTATTTTTTTTATGTTTTTTGATTTGGACAGATAGCATTTATCATATATGTATATGGATGTTGACACTATCTTTGGTATTGTTTTTCCAATGTGGCACCCTGAGGATGAGAGGTGGAGGTCATCAGGGAGCCGGCTCGCTAGGGGCCGACTCGACCGGTGCCTATAGATTCAAGGGCTTGACAGAGGCAGTGGTGAGATGATGCTGGTGTTGGACCGGTGAGAGATCCATAGGGAGATGTTGGGGTCATGTTGGAGGATCTCCGCAGACATTTTGAGTAGGTTCTACAGGGTGTACCTGAGGGCATATGGGTCCACATCCAGGACAAGGAGGTTCTGGACCAGTGTGGGGGGGTACCAGCAGAGTGGCGGACTCTAATCCATAGAGCAGCAGTGGTGGGGGAAGTGGTGACTGGTCGGCTGCCTCTTGGGGCTTGAGGGACTCCATCCGGTGGGGCATGTTGGCCTCCATTTTTTCATATTTTTCACCATACAAATGCACTTATCATTACACCTTCTCCCCACATTTCATCACTAATATATCCCTAATTACACCATAAACCTCCATTATCTCTTGTTATTCATCCTATGTGGTTAATACATAATTTTCCATATTTTTAGTGATTAAAAGGATGATTATACAATAGTTTTTTCGATGATGGCTTAATCCTGTGTTTCTATGTCCAAGCAACATGTTTTGTACTATTTAGGTTCTAGTATATGCATTGTCCATGTTCCGGTACCTGTGTTGTTCCTGTTCTGGTACCCGCATTGCAGGTCATCCGATACTCCAAGTCATTTGGTACCAGAAGGTTATACAGTCAACCGGTACCTACACAGTCATCTGGTACCCACACTCCATGTCATATGATACTCTATAGCGATCCGTTACTACCTTTGCATTCATCTGGTACCAGCTCTGCACGTCTTTCGGTACCAGCTCCATCCAGTACCAGCTCTATACTTCATTCGGTACTAGCTCTCCACCTCTTCTGGTACCATCTTCATCCGTTACTAGCTCTCCGCCTCTTCCGATACCAGCTTCATCCGGTACTAGATTGCGCCTATTTTGGTACTAGCTCCATCAAGTACCATCTTTTCACCTCTTCCGGTACCAGCTCCATATGGTACCAGTTCTGCGCTTCATCCAATACCATCTCTCCACCTCTTTTGGTACTAGCTCTATCTGGTACCATCTTTGCACCTCTTTAGGTACCAGCTTTATTTGGTACCATCTCTACGCTTTATCTGGTACCAGCTCTCCACCTCTTTCGGTACCAGCTCCATCAGGTACTAGCTCTCCGCCTCTTTCGGTACCAGCTTCATCTGGTATCGATTTTGCCTATTCTGATACTAGCTCCATATGGTACTACCATCGCGCTGGTCCGGTACCCATAGTCATGACTATGTTCATCTGGTACTAAACCCATGCTTAAAAGATTTTGGTACTAATTGTTCTAATCTGGTACCAACTGTGTTAATCCGGTACTAGACATAATTATGAATTTTTGAATGTTTCATGAAGAAAATCAGGCACATCGGTTTTTTCCAGAACAATGTTTTCATGCAGACACGTGGATTTGAATTCACCCATATCGCACATGTGGACCTCCATATCAGGGGGAATGATTCTGCCAAAATTAGTAAAAATCTCAAACTGCCAACTTGTGCCTCGATTTTCATGCATATGGTATTAGATCTAGAAATTAGAAGATATGGGTTTTGTCTAGAATATGGAAAATTGAGTATAAAGCAAGAAATTTTGCAAAATTAGAATTTTTTTGGAAGATATGGGTGGATCCCTAACTCAAATCTGCCCATATTACAATAAAAACCCAATTTTTTGAGGATTTTATCTAAAATTTTAAATTTTGAAATCAGAGCTTTGGGATTCGGTCCCATCCACTCCTAAATGATTCTTCATGTATAAATAATCCTTGTGAGACTGAGGGAAGAGGAGGAAGGATTATCATCATTATTTTAGTATGTTCTCATATGGAGAGATTTGGATCCATAAGAAAGGTGTTGTAATTTTTTGAATTTGAATTGAATAAGGAAGTGTTGATGTTATGAGTCATTGAGCATGATTACTCCTTGGTTCTGTAAGCCTCTCTAGCCACACATGCTAGGTGAGGTAGGGCCCCCTCAACCTAGTATGTGTTGGTCTTGTTTATTATTTAATTTACATAGTAATTAGGATTTAGTTAATTGCATTTCTAGCTTACTTACATTTTAATTTCAATTAATCATTTGTGTGATTTCAATTTGATTTAGTTCTATGAATTCAGGTTCATTAAACACTCATGATTGATTCTTCAATTGTATGCAATTATTTTCCATCTCTTCCATTGTATTTATCACTTCCTTCCTTTGTTGCTATGTTTTATGTTTGTTAGGTTCTAACACACTTACTGCCAGCAGTCTCATCCACCCATTGTGCAATTTGATTACAGAGTATGATTATATGTTGAAGATCACCCCAAATTGTGTCTCCACGCACCTTCAAATTGTGTTTCATATCTATGTTATAAATATTATGTTTTTACTGATTGCATTTCCCAAATCATTATTGCAACTTACAGCCATGTCCTTTTTCCAAACTCACTACACTTTTACCATGATTCCCTCTTCCAATTCACTACTATCCCATTTCTATTCCCTCTCATAACCACGCCTCCACTTTCTACATACAAATTAATTAAACCATACATCAACTTACATTCACAATAACTCAATTCCATCATACCCAACATTACATCCATAAACATAAACCCTCTCTAATCAATTGTGCCCAGATCTTTGTTGTTTCGAGATTGGGTACAAGACACACAAAGAGTTAAAACCATTCTTCTTATATTTTTCTACTTTCACTCTAAAATTTTGTTCTTGGAATTAATTAGAAGATTTTATCACATCTACAATCCATTGAACACAGAAAACACAGAGTGCATTTCCTTCCATCTATTACTCTTCATATAGATCATTGTTACATATTTTCATTCATTCGGTAGATCCATTATTCCATTAGGTAGATTTCATTATTGTTGTTGTATCCATTTGAAGAATTGTCTTGGAGTTTTAGTTTCATTTGTTTACAAGTCATTTTCAGATTGTCTTCATTATCTTTTAATCTAGTTGCTTTGATTTAGTTTTCTTGTAGCTTAGCTAACCACTACTGGAATCCATTGAAGGACAAGAAACTTAAGTAAGCTACTCACGATTAATCACACGAACATCATCGAGTGCATGAAAGACTGTGATCTAAGCCCTTATAGCACTAAGTTAATCCTACGTCCCAGTGATAAATCCTTAGTGTTAATTTCCTGCAGTGTGGGTTGGAAGATTGTTTTGTCGGCTTTAGATTAGGCTAGACTAGGCTCTAATCCTACGTTTCCTATGCCTGCACCTCGAAGCTTACAATCCCCAATTGATAATTAAGTGTGGGAATTAATAGTCCATGTATTTATCCCAACAAGGCACCTCTGGCTGATAGAGGATCTGGGGGGGAGCTCTGGGGGCACCTTCAGTGTCAATTTTGTACATATATGGGTTTATGGGCTCAATTTTGTATAAGGTATTGGATACCCATTTTTGTACTCATAGGGGTGAGGGGACTCAAGAGCCTACAGGCGATTGTATATGTATATTTTTTTGTAAGACATTGGGGACCTTCATGATATATATATGATGGATATATTTTGGATCATTCATGTCTTTATGCTTTATGTTTTTATGATGTATGATGTCTATTCTATGTGTTTTGACAAATGTATGATGCTATGTATATGGTGTTGTTAATGTGATAAATGCCAATCTAATACTAAGTATCTGCTACTTGATTGAGGTGTCTTAGAATATGTGTAAATGTGATGGAATCAATGTTTTGAGATAGGATTCTAACTTGCAGGTATTTGCGAAAGAGGCAAGGATCGTGAACATGATATACGTTGTTGAGGTGCAGGACAACAAGCTAGGAATCTAATAGAACACTAAGGTGACGAATGTGGTAGTGACTGGCCTCGGTAAGGAGACCAATTACGGTGTCGTATTCATCTTGGTTGTTGGTGGCCAAGCCCAAACATATGCCACTAGAGTGGAGTAGGATATGTGAGGGGGTATAGAGGGCCCAAGTGGCCGAAGCGAGATTTTGGGTCCAGCGGCTGGCACTGTCGGCGTAATCGATCTGGTATGTTGATGGATGATGCATCTATCAATAACATGGATGATAGATCAAACATAAGGAGTGGTGGAGGTAAAGAAGGCTAAAAACTCTACAAATTTGTACAAAGGGAAACCTAAGGTAGGGGGCTATGCTTAGGCGTAAAATTTATTTAAGTACAACTCGTTAATGGGTTCTTTGAGAGGGTATCCTTCTGGAGAGGCCAAGATGTAGGCTCCTTTAGTAAGGTAATGTCGGACGATGAAGGGGTCATGCCATAATGACTCGAATTTCCCATGACCGAGAGTGTCATGGGAAATATCATAGTTTAACACGAGATTACCTTCATTGAATGAGCGAAGGTTGGCATGGTGGTCGACAGTGGCTTTGAAGCATTTTTTAGCTGCCTCATTTTGTTGTAATGAAGATCGACAATATTCATCAAGCAACTCTAAGGTCAGCAGGCGTTACTCCATTAGAGCAATGTCAGGTAATATCTCAATGGCAATGTGTAACTTGGGGATTTCTCACTAGATAGGGAGGGTGGCTTCGATCCCATGGACAACGTGGAATGGTGTAAAATCGATGGAATTTTTTATTGTCGTGCGATAAACCCATAACACGGAAAACAACATATGATGTCAGTTGGTCTTATGGTTGTTGACGGTACGTTGTAGCATGGTTTTGAGGACTTTGTTGACAACATTTACCTATCTGTTGGACTAAGAGTAGTATGGGGAGGCGAACTCATGGGTGATGCATAACTTTGAGGAGAGTTCTGCAAAGATATTGTTCTCAAATTTTTTACCATGATCAGAAACTAACTGTAGTGGGACTCCAAACCAGGTAATGACGTGGTTAAAGAAAAAATGCGTTGTTGTGTCAGTGGTGTTGTTAAATGTGGGCATGAATTCGGCGCATTTGGTAAAGTAATCCACTACCATGACAATGTACTTTTTTTCCATTACTGGATGGAGGATGGCAGGTCATGAAGTCTATGCCCCATTTACAAAAGGGTTCGGTTGTGATGACTAGGTGTAGAAGAGCTGGTGGATCTCGTGCTTTGTTTGCATAAAGTTGGAATTTGTCACATCGATTGACATCGTGGATGAAGTCATGGAACAAAGTGGGCTAGAAGTACATTTTTTGGTTGGTGGACATACCCAAAAGGTGGTGGCCGCAAGCGTCATTGTAGAAATCGTTCAAGACTTTGTCAGCTTCGTCGATGATAAGACATCGCCGAAGAATTGTGTCGACCCCGCGTCGATAAAGAATGTCTCTGATGAGGAGGTATTGGGGGGCCTGATGGTCAATGCGTCAATGATCATCTCGAGAGAGATGAGACCCAAACTTCTATATACGAAGGTAGACAAGGAGGTCTTCGTACCAGGGGTCATCGGAGGGGATGAAGAAGAGGTGTTCATCGGGGAAATCCTCATTGACAGAGGAAGCTTCAGAATCTAAGGGAAAATTCGTAATGAGTTCGGCCAGGATGAGAGCTTTCTTTCTTTTGGGAGTAGAGTGTTGGGGTCCTATAATTATAGGTAACTCTATTCTTCGACCGTTGATTTGGCGTTTATCCCGTAATGAAGACATCTGGCTTGGTTGATTCCATTTTCCCCTCCATCTGTTTCGCCCGATCCTCCATCACCCTCCTGCATCCTTCATCCACCGTTGCACTCTCACTCCCTTGTCCTTTTGACCCATTGAGTACGTCTCACCCACCACTCATCCCTGAATAAACAAACTTAGGATAGAAAACATTAGGTTAATAATAAATTATTAGTGTCAATTTTTAAGATTAATTAGTGTAATAAAGCAATATTAATTAAATTAATGTAGTTAGATTAATAAGCTAGGTTAATCTTGTTAGTAATTAATTAATTAATTAATTAACTAATAATTAAGTTAGTATTTAGGTTAATTTAGGTTAGTGTTAAACATCAAAATAAAACAACATTAAACATTAATTAATATAAAACATTTGATAAAAACCATATAAAAAATTAAAAACCAAATAGAATAAACCTAACACAAAAAATTAAAAAACATATAATATAACACAAAAAAAACATTAAAACAAAATAAATCATAAATAAAAACAGAACTATATAGTTAAAACAAAGTAATAAAACAAATATTAAAACAAACACATAAATAAATAAAATCAAACATTAATAAAATGAAACTAATACAAAAATTTAAAAGCATAAATATAAAACACGTAAAAAGAAAAACTTAATAAATAAATAAAAAATAAAAAATAAAACAAACAAACAAACAAACAAACAAAAAACATATATATTTTCATAAAGCGCACCTTATGCACTCATCCCAAACAAAAATATATCAACGCTCATAAAAAATTCCATACCCTCCCCCCCCCGTGCTTTTCGAACTTTAACGGAGGGGGGGGGTCCGGAATAGTGGTATTGGGAGGGACACTTGTCACCTCCAGGTGATTTCGGATCCCCTCCTCCCAATACCACTTACCACTTCAGGGGGGGTCCGGAATAACACCTTTCCCCAAAAAACCACTTTCCCCCAATTTTTCAAAACCACCCATTTTTTGTCTGTTTGACACCTCGTCTTGCGAAGCAGATTCTGGAAAAACGAAGATGAAATTTTGAAAACCTAAAGAGGTTTTTTTTCATCATGGGATGAAGAAAACAAAACTCTCCCATTTTTTGTAAAGGTGCCATCAATTGGGAGAATAGAAGCTATCTTTCAGCCTCATTTTTTGGATTTCTGGTTTTTCCTATTACAGTCCCAATTTTGCGAGGGCGGTTTCGGCGAGTTGGAGATGAAATTTGAGAAACTGGAGGAGGTTTTTTCTCTAGAAAATCTGATATAAAATAAATTCCTTCGGTGTTTTCATAGGTGTCACCGATTGGGAGAAATCAATGACTAAGCATACCCCTATTTTCATCAAATTCGACCAAATTTGCAGTTCCAGATTTTTGGGGATTTTATGCTATTCTTGGCTGAGGTGGTTGAATCCGACCTCCTGAGCCTGGGGAGAGTCTATTTTATAAATTGCAGTGATTCAAATGTGTAATAGAGGTTAATCATTCAAGGGACCATGATTTAGTTTTTGTAAAATAGCTCACTGAGCTTTCTGTATTTTCATCAATTCAATAATACAGTCACAGCAGCTACAGGATTCATGTGTCATTTTTGGTGATGTTTTCCTCATTCACTGTAATTTGTTTCCATTGTATTTCTTAAGTTATTCATACTCTGAATTATCCAAAGAAGTTCGAAGAACAGAATTTGTTGAGACATACACTATGTTTCTGGCTTTGACATAATTGTCAATGTTTTCTTCTCAACGGTTAATTTCAGGATTCTTGATTGCCTTGTTATTTCCTGGTCCTCTCATATTGCTCCTCTAAATCCAAAAATAAAATTCAAAGAATCCATCAAGAGTGCCTACCATGCTCTGTAAGGCTGTTTGTAGAACTTTTTTTTGATTGAGCTTTAGATTACGACTCCATTGCCCATGGTTCCTTTTCTCTACCCCTACCAATTTGAAATACAAACTCTGAACCCATTAGCTAGCCTAATATCTATTCAAACAAATCTATATCACACAGAGAGATCCCTCTTTGAGTCTTAGAGGGATAGATCCAAGAATCGAAGTGGTTTTGATGTTTCCTCTGTGACTGCCTCCACAGCCTTGGGAAAATTACAGAATGCTAACATAGAGAACTCCAGATCGTATTCCTGGAGAATAAAGATCCATCAAGAAAATTTTCCATTAATCTTTCATCGACTAAGCAAGTACTGCATGGGGTTAGAATCTACTACGACCTTGGTAGTTTGAAGTAGAATGTAATGTCATAGTTTTTGGACTGCGAGGACAACTGCTAATAAGAGTTTCTCATCATGATTATACTTCAAGGGTGCCCCTGAAAGGTTTTTACTAATGTAGTAAATGACATGTTCATTCCCATCATCCCCTAATTGGACAAGGACTCCTACTACAGAGACAGCTGAGGATGATAAGTACATGATGTAATCACAATCATAGTCTGGGGGACTAATTAAAGGGGCATTGGATAGGGAGGCTTTGAAATCATCAAAAGGTGTTTGAGCATGTTTGTCCCATCGAAATGGGATATCATGACATAGTAAGTGGATAAAACCATGTGTGCAAGTGGCATAGTCTGGGACAAAGCGATGTAAAAAGTTGGCTTTGCCTTGTAGGCTCTTTAGTTGGCGTAAATCACCTGGTGGTGGAATTTATGTGATAGCTTGGACCTTGAGGGGGTCCACGGTGATGTCATTTTGGGAGACAATAAACCCAAGGAGGCGCCCGACAGTGACGCAAAAGACACAATTGAGGGGGTTCAAGCGAATAGTATATTGGCGACATCGTTGGAAAACAATGTGTAAGTCGTCTAAATGTTGGGTTCTTTTTTTGGATCGAGCAGTAAGTTCATCCAAATAAGCAAGAATGATGCGAGAAAGATCATGAAAAACATAGTTCATGGCCCATTGAAATGTAGCACGGACATTTTTTAGTCCAAAGGGCATGACGCGATATGCAAAGGTACCCCAAGGGGTAGTAAAAGTGGTTTTGTACTGATCTGTTGGGTGGATTTGAATTTGATTATAGCTAAAGAACCCATCCATAAAGGACAGTGCTTCATGTCCGACACAATCATCGATGATTTGGTCGATGAATGGGGATGGGAAGTTGTCTTTGGGACAAGCATGGTTGAGATCGCGAAAGTCTGTACAGATGCGAATAGTTCCATGTTTTTTGTTAATATGGATGGGGTTGGAGACCCATGAAGTGTACACAATGGGTTAGATGAAACCTGCAGTGCATAACTTGTCCATTTTGGCTTTGATAGCCACATCTTTGGATGGGTGAAGGGGGAATTTCTTTTGACGAACGGGGGAGATTTCCATCTAGGTGTCAATTCATTGTTCGACTATAGAAGGATTAAGGCCAAGCATCTTCGTATATGACCAGGCTAAAATGTCTCGGTATTCCTGAAAGAGAGCTTTATAAGCAATGATTTCTTCATGGGAGCATGCGGCACCAATGGTGATTTCTTATACGATTCTCGGTTTAATGGAAATGTCAATTTTGACGGTGGGGGAGATGTTGTCCATGTTGCCTTATTCAAAATCATCTGGGGCAGGGATAGGGTTGTTGAACCAGTCTATATTCCCTGAAGGAATAAAATCCTTGGTTTTGATTGCGCACAGGGAAGCTTGGGTAGGAGGGTGAAAGGCCTCGTGTGAAAGGAAAAGTTCTCAATGATGGAGCGCATTCCATGGGAAATCGAGGGTAGTGAGTTCCTCCAAGATATCTTCATCATGGTGCAAAACATGAGAATACAGGGGATCATGGGGGGTGACAAGGGGAAATGTCAATGGGTAAGTGTTATTGTCCTCAAGGGGTGAGGACATAGAAAGGATATCATGTACAGGGTGCGATGGCCCACTGGACATAAATCAAATGTCACGATACTGTGGATGGTACCTTGTTCACATGGGGACTAAAAACGAAATATAATGAATGTCAGTAATGTGAGCCTCCATGGGGAGTGACTGAGAGGGCTCTAGCCAAGATGTGTGGTGTACTGTAGTTAATGTTTGGTGAAATTGAGGTAGAGATGGGAAATGGTGAGTGTAGTGGCCATATTTTGAGCATATGGCACAAGAGAATTTGGTTTGTAACCCTTTATTACGTGTGGTTAAGGACTTCATAGTAGCAATGGATGTACTTGGTGGAGTAGAAAGCAATGGGGTTGATTTGGGGAGCTGGATAAGATTGCGTAACTCGGGAAGAATAGGAAATATGTTAGTGTGGTGTCCTTCTCTTTCGCATAGTGTGCAAGGAGGTTGAGCTCGAGGAGGAAGTGGAGTTGTGGGCTCGTTCTTCTTTCGTCTGTCCACAGTGGTGGTGTTGCTACTAGTTGGGGGTGAGGGTGGTGTGGCAGGATCTTGTACTAGGATCTGCATTGGTAATCCCTCTGTCTGAGGAGAGAGAGATGGTGTAGGAACCATAGCAGGTGGATGAAGATACCAAATAGGGATAGCAAGAACCATGTTTGGAAGGGTGAGAGTAGCAGCTTCCTGGAATGCTTAGAATCTATGTGGGGGATAGAAAAAGGGNATAAGTGGTGCAATGACATTCTCAGGGAACTCCTGAGGTAATAGTTCTTCGACAGGTGGAACTGTGATTTGGGGAGGGGCCTCGATGAGAGGAGTAGTGTCTTTGATATATGTTCCATTAGAAGATACTACACACACTTGTGTTGAAGGATGTAGGAGAGGTGCTACTCCATGATATGCCCCCAACAAGGATGGGTCCTTGAAAATTTTGGGACCCATGTTGATGACTAAAAAGCATCTGACCTAGTGCAGACAAGGGGGAGAATGTTCTCAATCTTGGTGGAATGATTAGGCTCATAATGTGTAAGTTGGTCAATGATGACGATTTTCCCATTGTGGTGAAACATCATCGTACGAAACACAAAAGAGGCTATCACCTTCTTATCATACATGTAGCTACGTCCAAACAAGATATTGTAATCAAGTGGGGTGTCGATAACTTCAATGTCAATGAGGATGTTTTTTCCCCCAAGTTCTATAGGGACATTTTGGAAGATCCCTTCAGGGGATGATGGGCGACCATCGTAAGATCTTAGGGTGATGGTCGATGGTACTAGCTCAGGTGAGCCAATTTTTTTCCATACTACTTTGGACATGATGCATGTTGATGCACCTTCATCGATTATGCATTGATGAAGCGTGATGTTCCAGATATTAATTGGTATCTAAAAAGATACCAAGGCGGGGAGGCGTGGTTCTCCACTATCTAGATCAAAGGTGATAAGTCGAGTATCAGTTGGGTCGACTTCGCCCAAGGAAAAAAGAAAGAATTTTCGTTGATATGGACAGGTTTGAAGGACCTCCAATACAAACATGGTTGTAGGATACTGTTCTAATTCATTGACCAAACTGTAGTTATGTGCTACCCTAGCATGAGGGTTATGTACATTCTGTCGTAACAGCATATGGGGTATACGAGAGTTTGGTTCAGTGTTAGGGCATGGAATCATCAATGGTTGTCTGGCTATAGCTAGAGCCGCTTCTGAGGTGGTTGGGGTAGATTCAGGGGGAACCCCGTATTGATGACCGCATGTTTGCAGAAGAATCTTTTCTTCTCTTGTAAGGAGGATGTTACAATCGGTTGGATTTCCAAGTTGATTGGGACCTAGATTTTGATACTTCCCTATTTGCGGTGGGCTTGGGATTATCTCATGTTGGGTATTCATTACACCTTTGTGTGGAATAGGGTTTTTCAAAATAGTCAGAGGTGGTGGTTGCAAATAATGTTTTGGGGCCTCTTAAGGGGCAGTTGACGTTAGGGGTTGTTGTGTGTTCATGGATTCTTTCATCCATTTGAAGTCGGCAATTTGGGGGCAATGGTGAGTATAATGTCCATACTCACCACATAGAGCACAAGGGAATTTATTTCTGAGGTTATTGTTCTTCCCTTGTCGTGGTTGATTGTTATTGTTGCCCCCTTGGGGGTTTTGATTTCCTTGATTCTATTTTCCCCCAGCGAGACGCTTTTGTTGGGGGTTATTTCCTCCAGGTCCCAAGTTGTTATTGTTTCAATTTTCCCGTTTATTCTTAGCATTTTTTGGCTGATGGGATGGATTTTATGTATTCAATTATTCGAAAGTTTGAACTTGTTGAATGGGAGAGGGTTGAACAAAGTTAACACCGACATGTGGTTGTTCTAGAGGAGGAGAAATCGGTTGTGGAGGACCAGGAAATGGAAAATATAGATTGTTTTGTGGGGACCATCCATATGGTGTGTAGTAAGTTGAATCAATTCCACTACTGTTGGGGTTATATGCAGGGGTTGAGGGTGAACTCCACTTGGTTGAGAGACCATATGCATCATGGGTACTGGTGGGGGTCCACCCAATGGTGGATGGGTAGCAATAGGATATGAGTTTTGGTGACTGGGAGGAGGATAATAAGACATCCCTCCATATGGTTGTGGATATTGATGTGCACCATAAGTGGGTGACAGGTGGTCACAAGGGTTTAGATGGGTCATAGAACCAATCAACCCATCCGCAACGTGGGACATCCAGGTTTGTCCTAGCCAAATGGTATGGGTCAGGGTGCATTAGGTAATACTGTGTAAAAGTAACCTGATTGAGCATAGATGAGGTAAAATTGTTGGGCCTTGCTTATGGATTCCTCTTCTGACTGATGAAAAGTGGATGCTACATCCTTGGCAATAATAGAGACGAGTGATTTGAGAAACCAATCAAGACGTTGTTCTTTAGTGGTTTCCTCCTTACACAAACTACATCGTCGATGCCATTAATGGATGAGGTTGGCTATATGGATAGCAATGGTTTGTTTGAACTCAAAGAGAAGTTCTAAGAAAATATCATGACAAACTGGTAGTTGAAAAAAGGACAAAAAGGCCTTGGCCAATGGACCCTGATTTTTCATCCACATACCATCTGGCTAATGAGCCCATGAGGTTTATTTGAAATAACCTTAAGTGGATGAAATCATCCATGATGTTGTTTGAAGAGCACCATAAGTGGAAGGTCATAACATGGTTGGAGGGATATTCCCCAGGTTTTCCTTCAAATTTAGGAATATTTGAAGGTAGTTTTGTAGGCATATTGGGCCAAGTGGGGTCATGCAAAATGGGATCATTCATGAGTTTGGTCAAATCAGGAATGTTGAGGGATGCCATGTACGGCATAGGGAGATTTGAAAGATGGTTAGTTCCATCCATTGTGTGAGTAGGTAATGGACCTGTCCCTTGAGAGGGATTTGGTGGGCTTGTACTTCTTCCTTGAGAAGAAGTTTGACCCCCGCCTCCTTGTGAAGGAGAACTAATAGTTGGATGACCTTGGGTATTTGACCCAAGGAAAGTGGAACCAAGTAAAGTTGATCCCAAAATAGTAGCACTCATGGGGGTGTGAGATGGTTGAGTCAGTGAGTTGGCAAGACTAGGGACTCCTCCTAGAGTAGGAGGGATATTCTACAAGCATCTAGAATGACGAGGATTTTTTGGTTCTCCTATGGTTTCCGACTAGAAAAGTAAATGTGTGAAAATGGTGATAAGAGAGAAATAAATGAACAAGATCTTTGTATATTTTTTACCTTCACAAGATAGTATAACTCACAATTGCATGTAATCAAATGAACATCATACATAAATCAACTGTAAAATAAACAAGCATGTGGATAGGTGGATTTTGTCCACATGGAGGAACAATAAAAAAATGCTCGTGTCCTAAAAGACCTATCGTCCTTCCTCTCAATTCAACAATGGGCCTTCCAACAACACTCAACAGTGGGGTCTAAAGCCACCAAAAGGGGAACTCGTGAAGGTTGAAGTAATCAGTTATAATGAGGGGTAGAGGGTGCATATCTCGAAAGAGCTAGTGATATTTCCCAATAGCCACACAAAGTCTGATCAAGGTGTGATTGCAGCCCACAACCGCCACCTGGGTGGATATCCTATGTTTTGGCCACTAAGTACCTCGATCAAAGTGCAAAATTCATATTTTCGACCTCAAAAATGGGTCACGGGCTTGATGCCCTCACAAGAGTTGGGTGACTCAAGGAGGGATGCACAAAACAATCAGACCTTGGCCTTCAACCCTTCACAGGTATATCCCTACCTTATGGTGAAGGAACACTTGATTTGGAGGATTTGAGAGTTCCCTATTTCTCAACGTCTATTTTTTGAAAATGTGAGAACCTAATAACAGGGGGTTATTTGGATGCCTACCCCCGAGATCCTACCTAGACTAAAAAAATTCTTTTGGCACCTCATGTGGAGGAAAATTTAGTGTGTTCCTTAGAAAATTTTTAGATGTGGTGGGTTGAGAGATCAGGGTCATGGACCAAGCTCATTTGAATTAATTGGTGTGGATAATTTCCAAAGAAGTAGTCGGATCTTTTGAAATTCCTTTGGAGAAATCCTACTTCGACCTCCACTATTCTAATAGAAATTATGTCTGTGGGGAGTGGCTTTGTGTGCAAGAAAGTGAAAAGTGTGCAAATATTTTAATAAGTTAAGTGTGAGATTGAAGCATGTGGACTTCCTGTGGTCCTTACAAATCTTCTTACCTAGCTTACTATGTGTCTTTGGTACAACATTGTAGAATATTTAAAGCCCTAAAGAACTAGCAATGTGGTCATATGGGTCCTTAAAAATCCTTCAAACTCCCTAAAATGTTGTCTATACTAAGAAAGATTTTGAAACTATCCTATAATTGTAGACATGTGGGCATGTATGGACCTATTACTTGATCTTTAAAATTCCCTAGATTGTGATCTAAACTAAGAAAGATTTTTAGAAACTATCCTAAAATTGCAAACATGTGGGCATGTATGGGTCCTTACAAAGCTTTAAGATGATTTCCAACAACTGAGAGGAACCCTAGGGGAGCTTTTTCCTCTCCTAAATGATTTTTTAAGGGAGATGAAATGTCCTTTCAACCACCTTTATGATTCCTGAGATCACACTAGGGTGCGGGGGAAGAGCATACTTGAGGGTTAAAATTAACTTCTAGTCCCAAATTAAATGATTGTGTATGAAAAGCAATAACTTGAACTTAAAATTTTAAAAGCCAAATGAGCCATCCATGTGGAAACAAAGAAAAAGAGAATAAAAGTGATTCCTTTTTACCCCTATGTGCTTATGTTAGCTAACCTTTCTTATGATAAAGGACTCTAAGTGGAGTGTAGTTTCCTTACAAAGTGCAGGAAAATAAAAATCTAAAGGCTAGGGGCCCTCAAACCATTCCTAAAAATCCTTACAATTTGAAAAAAATGGACTTAAGTGCGGGCTACAGTTCTGACAGGCGCGCAGAGGGTGCACAATGCGTAGATTAATGAAGCATGTTTCACGCTCAGTGCACGTATGTGGGACTTGAAATCTGTGCAGTTCCTGTCATGTGTCAAGGAAGAAATTTCCAAGTGAAATACTCCTTGCTCAGCTCTGAATTTTGACTTTGGTAGGTTGGGCTAGGCCGGTTTTGGTACTTGCATGTCAAAAAAATCAAAATGAAGTGCTCTCAAGACTTAAATAGGGAGGAATTTGATACCGATCCCCAATAAGGTCGCCAATATGTTGTGTTGGTTTTGTCACTTGGGTGAGAAAAAACACAACACTTGCATGCTTAGTTAAGCCAACTAAACAAGACGAAAGTTTGTGAGTTGATTAGAAAAACCAAATACACATGAAAACAAAGAAATACAACTAAGCTTGAGAAACTAGAACTATGAAAATCAAAAAATGACTAGCATATAGCTACCAATGGATCAATAGATTGATAGGATAAACATTGTAGAGAAAGGCAGGGACTTATGAGTCCCCTCTTCCTCCTTGAGAGGGATCTTGAGTTCCCTAATTTAGAGCTATTCTCTTCATACAATGGAAGAAACAAAAAATGGTGAAGAAATACAATGCCTATTCCCTCAAGAGGTGAGTGGAATAGCCTATTGAAATGGTGCTTGAAGGATCCAAAGAGAAAAGAGGATTCTCAAAGAAGTGTTGATTGAGGTTGGTTGTCATTGATGTCAACCCTCAAAGAAACACCCGTAGCACAAAGTTTTGGGTGATGGACCCAATAGTGTTTGATGTAAATATGACTCATTATTTTTTTGTCATGGTTGATAAGAAATAAATATGGATGAATGCCAAAGTGGTCCCCTTATGGTGAAAGCCCTCACGGGAAGACGCTTTGTGGAGTAAGAGAACCCATGCATAATTATGGAATAATGAGATGAAGGAAAGTGAATTTGTTAGGAAAAATATATTATATGGATATTTCTTTTCATGTCATTTCTAGTGGTATGTAGAACGTCACATAATTCCTCATGGTTAGAGAGTTATGGCCATGAGAAGTTGGAGACCCCAGGTTTGGGTAATGGACCCAAGTTTGTTTGATGGGTAATGGTATGAGTTATGATATGTTTTCAGATAATACTATTCTATATGGATAGTATATGTCATGCCATTTCTGGTGGTATGTAGAACGTCACATAGCTCCTCACGGTTTGAGAGTTATGGCCTTACGAAGTTGGAGGACCCTCATATGTCATCTAGAAGCCCCAAAAGGTCAAAGTAATCAAAGTGGTTTAAGAGATTT
>ML776594.1:2249272-2260913 GCA_009831015.1 Picea engelmannii | reverse complement strand
TTTTGCAAATGAAAACTCAATTTCCAATAAAAACACTAGCTACAGATAATATCCATAATATCCAAGTCATAAGTTGATTCCCATAATTTATGGGGTGATAACAGCGGCTCCACCTAGGGATGGTACTTGCCCTGTTAAGTGCCAAGAATCCAGTTTCCTGTCATTCCGAACATATCTGTCTAGTAGCCTTAGTTGGTCTTATTGTTAGGAAAATTTTGAAAAACAGTGATCAGCAGCTTAGGGCCTTCTCTTTGGGCTTCAACAAACTAACCAATGTTCTTCACTCAGAAAATGCAAGTAAAGACTGAAAATTAAAACGGGTATGTATAATGGAGAGTGAGTTCTTCAAATCTCATACTGAGGTGGGACATAATGTTTCAGCATTCTGCCATTCACAGGTGCTCCTAGCAGATCTAACCCATCGGCATTGTTTAGCAAAAAGGCATTGTTTCCTCTGAAAGCTTGGATCATGTAGGGCCCTGTCCACAGATTATCAAATTTCCCATGCTTTCCCTTATCCTCGTTCCTGGCATCCCATCTCAACACCAGGTCTCCCAGCTCAAAATCATCCTCCTTGGTTCGTTTTTCAAAGATCTTCTTGATGTTCTCTTGGATGACCTGTGGTTTGTTGAAAACATCTTCTCTAGTCTGTTGCAAATGAATCATCTGATTGATTCATCTCTGGGAGTCATTTGGCTCAACTTGCATCTCTTGAAGTAACTTCATGACAGGGACTCCCAAAGAAGTTGGGAACACAGCCTCAGTACCGTAGACCAGCTGGTATGGTGACATACCAATTGACCTTTTAGTGGTCAGTCTATCTGCCCATAAAGCAAATACCAGCTTATCATGCCATGATTTTTTATTCTCCTGCAATGTTTTCTTGATGATATTTACCAAAGTCTTGTTTGAGGATTCCGCCAACCCATTCCCCTAAGGGTAGTAGGCTGTGGAATGCCCCAAGCCAATGTGGTAACGATTGCAGAAATCAATGAGTTTCTTCGACCGAAAGGCAGCTGCATTGTCAGTAATGATCTTTCTAGGACAACCAAAACGAGACAAAATATTATTTTCAAGAAATTTGATAATAACAGAGTCAGTGGCTTGCCTGCTTGGTACAGCCTCGATCCATTTGGTAAAATAATCAGTGGCAGTAAGAATCCACCTATGTTGGCCTGAAGACGGAGGGTGTATTTCTCCAATGAAATCGAGTCCCCATTGCTGGAAAGGAGCCTCAACTGAAATTGGTTTAAGAGGTAGAGGAAGGAGTTTCCTTTTACCCTCAAACAATTGACACTGGTGACATGCTGTTACTTTCTGATGTACATCTGCAAACAGGGTGGGCCAATAAAATCCAGCTCTAAGTATTTTGTTGGTTGTAACCTTCCAGTTCAAATGGCCACCACATTCTCCTGCATGAAACTCCTGCAACACTTTGTCAGCTTCATCTTTCAGTAAACAATTTAAAAGAATGCCTGCAGGGTCTTTCCAATACAAATTTCCTTCTAGAATACAGAATTTCAATGCCTTCAACTTTAAAAATCTAGCTTTAGTTTTAGTTAAACCAGGGGGAGCTTGTAAATTTTGTCGAACAAAAATAAGGTCTGCATACCATGGAGAGTTTAGAAAAACCTCTCTAACATTTGGAGTCGCCATCTCGCCCTGTTCATCTGCCACATCTAGAAAATTAATGTCAAGACCCTGAAAGTTCGATTCAGCCATCAATTTGGCAAGGCCTTGGCCTTTGATCAGTTTTGTGGGCTTAATTTCTATGTCATATTCTAGAATAACTGCAATCCATTTTCCCCTTCTCCCATCAGGGTTGTCTTGTGTCAAGATATCTTTTACTACAGAGTTTGGAACATAAGCTATGATGTGGGAATGGAGAATATAGACCATGAAGTCCTTTATAGCCTTTACCAAAGCAAAAGCCTGCTTCTCCATAATATTGTAGTTCAAGGCAGAATCTCTTAAAGCTTTGCTGAAGAAAGCTATGGGTTGTTCATAGCCTTCACTGTTCTTCTGCAGTAATACCGCTGCTATAGTATGTTCAGATGCGAAATAAAAAAGATAGAAATCTTTAGTGAAGTTGGGACTAATCAAAACTGGGGCTTCTGTGAGTGCTCGTTTGACTTGTTCAAAGGATTGTCTGGACTCAGAATCCCATTTTATTTTTGCGCCCTTTTTTAGCATGTTTGTAATGTTTCGAAGGAGCTCAGCTAGATTAGGAATGAATCTTCGAAGAAAGTTAATTTGCCCTATAAAAGACTGTAGTTCTTTTAGATTTCTTGGGTGTTCTAACTTTAGTATGGCCTCTATTATGCTGGGGTCAATTCTGATTCCCTCCTTAGAGATGATGTGTCCCAGCAGTTTGCCTTCTTCTAACCCAAAAAGACATTTCTTGGGATTTAAAGAAATCCCGAACCTTCTACATTTTTCGAAAACTCGTCTAAGATGTCGCAGGTGTTCATCATCAGATTGGGAAAACACAGTCACATCATCTAGATAAACGACAATAAACTTACCTGACTCTTCTATGAAGGCGATGTCCATTTCCCTCTAGAAGGTGGCTCCTGCGTTCATCAGACCAAAAGGCATCTTCACATACATGAAAGTGCCCCATGGTGTGGTGAAAGCAGTTTTTTCCTGGTCGTCTAGGTGAACTACGACCTAGTTGTAGCCTAAGAAACCATCTAATAGAGAAATCCGACTGGACCCAACCACTCTTTGCAAGAGGTGATCCATTTTAGGCAAGGGGTAATTATCCTTCAAGGATGCTTTGTTCAAATTTCGGAAATCTATGCAGAGTCTGATTTCCCTGGTTTTCTTGCGTGTAGGGACTAAATTAGAAACCCACTTAGAGAAATGTAGCGGGACTATGATCTTGGCATCATACATTTTCTTAATCTCTTTTTCTATCAAGGGAAGCAACTTGGGATTTATCCTCCTAAGTTTCTGCCTAAACAGTTTCTGGTCTTCCTTTATGGGAATCCTGTGCTGTATGATGCTAGTATCATAGGCTTTCAAATCTTCATAGCCCCAGGCAAAAACGTCTGAATATTCTTTGAATAGCTCAATGTACTTAAGCTTTTGTTCTGGATGTAAAGATTTGGACAGTTTGACCATCCTAGGTTTCTCTTCAGTTCCTATATTGCAGTCTTCTACCTCTTGCCCATGAGCTTCTATTTTTGGTTTCTTAGCTACATCGTCATTGTCAAACAGATCTTCTAAAGGGACAAGCCCTCTAGGTAAAATATTGCTTTTCAATTATAAAACCTCGGCGTCCATTTCGTCATCCCCTAACTCTCCTGAATCTACTATATCCTCTGTATCTACTGTATTTACAGTATTAACACTATCTATTTCAAACTCAGAATTATTTACATTCTCGTTTTCATTTTCTAAATCTATGTTTGTACATTCAAAATCGTTCTTGCATTGCAGAAAATCCTCTATCTGATCGTCATTTCCAAACACTTGCCAGTACCTGATATTATCGGGCACTGTCAGTCTGCATTTCACTTCAACGGTGTATGGGCGAGTTTGGCGGAAAGGAATCTTGCAGGAAGCAGCTGACGTAGCTAATCCGTCGGCCAGAATATTCTGTCCTCTCGGCATTACCTGCAAGTCAACCTCATTAAAACACTTCAAAGCATCGAGAGAAGCATTCATGTAGGCTCTAAGGCGCGGGTGTTTAGCAGCATACTCACCTTTACTTTGTTTGATTATTAATTCAGAGTCACCCCTTACCATGATTTGCTTAGCACCAACTTTTTTCAACAGCTTCAGACCGAGCATTAAAGCTTCATATTCGGCAATGTTGTTAGTGCAATGGAAATTAAGTTTGTAGGAATGATTCTCTGAATACCTGTTTCGATGATTATGCAGCCAGACTCCAGCTCCTGCTCCTTCTTTACTCACAGCTCCATCAAAATCCATACTCCAGAAATCAGCGGGGAAATCTTCAATGATTACATTTTTCATCTTTGCTGCTTCACTAGTTTCTCGACTTTCATCTTGACTAGCTACATCTTCCATCAGCTGAATATCTGGCTCTTCAGTATCACCATCATTGTACAAGATGAACGAATCTAAATCGGAATGAGCAGAGTAAAGGGGGTAATTGTGAGGTTTCTCTTGACTGTTGACCATATACTTCATCAGTGTTTCTCTGTATAACTTCCTCTGTTGTCCGAACACTGGTATAGTGGCGTAAGACATATCCAGCTGCAAGGTTCCTTTCAACTTAGCTCCCCAAGACCGGGACAACAGCATACCATACTTTGGCAGGATATCTGCAACCACCACGTCCATTACCATGCTTTTCGAAGGTATCTGAACCAGGGTGATGCAGAGGTCTTTAATCAAACCAATACATTTGACTTTGCTAGAGTCAAATGAGTGTAGATCTTTGTAAGGCCTAGTGAACTCTAATCCTAGTTTTTCCATTACTGCTTTGGGCATCAGATTATGTGAGGCACCTGAATCCAACATGGCATTGTGCAATATCAAATCATGTATGTTCAAACTGATGTAAAAGGGAGCTACATCACCTATATCATCTCGACCATCTACTTCAGGTCCGAAAAGGAGTTCTGGATGATCGTCAGTAAGGTTCACAATGTTTGAATGTGTCACTGATCCAATAGTCAAGGCCTTGGTGCCTATGTCAGGCTCAATGGCTAATGCTTTTAGTACTTGTGAATGATAACCGCTTCTGCTCATCAACTCTGTAAGTGGGATAGGAATTTTAATTTTGGCCAATTCTCCCTCCAGACTAAAAGGCACAGGAGTTCGGGTCTGACTCGTTTATTCTGATTGGTCCACCATATTCTTCCGCTCAGAAGTACTGGGTGGATTAATAGGTGAAACTTCGGGCTGCGCTGGTATTTTCAGTATGGTGATGTTTTTATTCACCGGAGCATCAGTTTTACCCTTCTTAGAATATTTTTCAGCAGTGGTCTTCTCAGGAGTTTTTTCAGTCTCAGCTACCTTCTGCGTTTCGGTCGCCTTTTTCGAGGAATTTCCTTCTGTCTTCTTACTTCGCAGATTGTATTGATGGTGCACCTCCAAAATAGCGTTTTCAAAAGCCTATTGCTCTGCATCCTCGACCTCCTCACTTACCTTGGTTTGATTTAGCAAAAAGAGTTCCTGCTCTTCTTAAGTAAGGAAAATGGCCTCGTTGTCGTGAATACCCATTAGGTTGATATGAGTGTCCTCCAATTCCTCAATTACTTCCCCTCCTTCATCAGCATAGTTTTCTTGCAGGGGAGGTTTGATAAGCTGATCAGGACCTCTCTTATCCCTTTGATCTCTTTGATCTCTTTGCCTGATTTGAGGAGGGTTTCTCCTAAAATTGGGGTTTCAAATCTGAGGGGCAGGTGTGTTGTCTCTCAGAGGATTTCTGTCTGACACAGTGATCCTTTCCATCATTAGTTCCACTGCCCTGGTCAAAGAATCTAATCTGGAATCTATGGCTGACGTGGAAGGTTCTTCTTTGATCGTGACTCTCCTTTCTGTCCTTTGATGTGCCCTTTTCACCAACAGATTAGCCTCCACACTAATAGCACTTTTCTGCATGTCTTCAAGGGTAGCAGCATTTCTTTCTCTTAATTGGTAAGACATGTCAGCATCAAATCCATCAGGGAATTTAATCAATGCCAAACCCTGGGGAGGTTTGATTTCAGTTGGGATTGCATTATACAAGTTGTTAAAACGGGTGCAATAATCTTGGACCGTTTCACCTTGATTTCTTTTTATGTTTTCATATTCTGACAGTATTTGGAGAGGGTTTTTCTTTACCTCCCATCTGTCAAGAAAACTTCTCTGGAACGCGACAAGGTCAGGAACTGAGGCGGCGGGTAAATATTTGAACCATTTCTTGATGTCTCCTGTCAGACTCTGGGTGAAAAGTCTCATTTGAATGTCGACTTCGTCAACTTCTTGCAAATCAAAGTAGTCATTCATTTTATCCACATGTTGTTGTGCGTTTAATGTTTCAGTTGCATTGAACTGTGGAAGTATAGTCTGGTAATCTTGGGGCATGGCATGTAGCAGTGCCGCCAACACCAAAGGGGCATATCGAGCTGCCATGATGGGCGGAGGAGGTGGAACGATGACCTGGGTGACTGGAGAGGTAGTGACCGAAGATGAGGATGATGAAGGACTGGGCGGTGCTGAGGTAGTGATTTGTAGTTTAGTCATAGGAGAAAAGACTTCAGGGGTTCGGGGTTGCAACGCATTTGGATCAAAGATGAGCTTAGACGCAAAGGTTTCAGACCGTGTTCTAACAAGGTTTCATGGCGCAAGAAGATCAAGATCAAGGTTTTGAAGGATATATGGTTCTCTAGAAAAAGAAGGAGACTTATGAAGGGGAGTATAACTCACTGAACTGGTAGCTAAGGTCTTTCGCCCAAGCAACTGTTCGCGATTATCTATCACTGTGGAGGGTTATGGGTCTGGATGAGATCGAGTGTGAACTTTCTTGGGAGCCAAAACTCTTTTTGGTTTATATATATATATATATATATATATATATATATATATATATATATATATATATATATATATTTAAATTTTATGAGTCTGAAAATAATATATACAGAGTTAATCAACCTCTAAACATTATTTTCTTCTCAGAATCAAACGTTCTTTTTAGGGGGAAGAAAACGTGAGATTGTCAGTTTTAGTTCCTCCCCAGTGGAGTCTCCAATTATGTTAGCACTTGGTAAATTTCCTATAGGTTGAAAGAGAAGAAATCTACTAAGGTAACCTTATCCAACCGCTTTTAAAGCTAGGATCTAGCCCTTCCATCTTCAGAGAGGGATCTCTCTGTAAGATTTAACTTTGTTTTTAATTTCAAGTATTAGGCTAGGTATAGAAACTGTAGGTTTTGTTGTAAAAGAGTTTTTTTTAAGTTGGTTGAGACATTATACACATCCATTGGGCTATGGGGTCTGTATTTAAACAAATACTCGATGCAACCAG
This sequence comes from Picea engelmannii, assembly GCA_009831015.1. Classification (NCBI taxonomy): domain Eukaryota; kingdom Viridiplantae; phylum Streptophyta; class Pinopsida; order Pinales; family Pinaceae; genus Picea; species Picea engelmannii. The sequence continues at coordinate 2,253,926 of ML776594.1, read as the reverse complement.
AAATGATAAAGAAAACCTTCACAGGGCGAGATAATATACTCACTGGATCTTTATAAATTAAAATGATGGACAGAAGAAAAGATAAGGAAAATAAATTCAACTAACAAGCAGTTAAGAATTTCTTAATTGAGGATATTGGAAGAAAACATTAAAATCTTTAGAATCGGAAACAGGGTATCCAAGATAAATACTGCAACTTTACGTTATTCATAAAGATTAGTTCCAGAAAACAAAATGATTACAAAGAAAGGAATACATTCAACTTAGAAAATCAACGTCACCATTGAATATACGCAAGAATCATGTAAATTCCTCTTCTTTATTAATGGCCGATCTAAAAAATAATACAGTTTGATAGCAATAGGGTGTGCAAATCAACAACCCTCAATACTTCGAAAGATGAAGTATTTATAATTCAAAATACAAACGTTCCTGACATAACTGATCAGGACGTGCTCATACTATTTTTAGACTAACTATATTAACTAATCAAAACTGTTTGATGACCCGATACAACTGTTTGCGGAACTTCTGGTGTAGGCCGTTGGCAAGGTGCCTTCGCAACCTCTTCTGACTGGACAGGTGACTGGATTGTGACAGCTCATCTGCTAATCTAGTAGATCACACAATTATTCCCATATGAGATCACCTGGCATTGTGACTTTAAGTAATCTCTGATACACTTCATCCATGTCTGTGTACTTAGAAAATGTAGGCTTGATGATGAATATGTGTTTAATCTCGTGTTGGATACTAATATCCAACTGCAAGGCATCCATGAATGCTTTGCCTGTGATGCTTCCCTGTATCCCTGCAAACTTGGAACTGTCCTTAGACATTTCAGTCAACCTTTTCTTGTAATCAGGGAGTGTCATTAGTTTTTCATTAATGACCTTCAGGCCAGGTAGGCCCTTCCTTTGGAAAGCATCTATCTTATTGAAAAACTTCTGTACTCCTTGATCCATGACTTGAATATTTTCCTCAAGCTGAAGCATGAGACCTCTTTTAGTTAGAACCCTTTTTACTTCAAGTATCGTTTATGTCCTGTCCTCAATCTTTAATTCTTCAAGTTCCTCTCTGGTCTTGGAATTCAGGAACCTTATGATTTCATTTTCTTGTGTTGCCATGTCTCCCAGCTCCATTCTAATTTTCTCAACAGCCTGTTTGCTTCTCTCAAGCAACTTGTTTTGTTCAAACATGATTTGAACCATTGGCCAGATTTCATTTATGGACTTGGAAATATCTGTCCACACAATCTCTTTGACCTCAGCCAAAATTTTTCCTGCCATTGTTTGTTTCTGGAGCTGCTGTAACTCCTTCCTGATTTGCTCATTCACCTGTTTTTCTTTAGATAGGCTTGTCTGAAAAGAAGTCTTTAGCTCTTGGAGGTTCTCCACTTCTTTCTTAAGCCTGCTGATTTCTGACTCTTGGAGGTTCATCCTCTCCATGGACTTGGCAAGGTCTATTGTTCCTTCTAGTAGTGGCACTGATGTTGCAGATGGAACGGCTGTCACTGTTGTTGTGCTCAATCCTGCAATTGGGATAGCACTTAATGGAATGCCTTCCATTGGCTTTGCCTGCTCTTTCTCCTTTAGCATTCTCTCCATATCAGCCTCCATCTCTTTTAGCTGAGCATTTTGCTCCATGAGTAACTTTAACATCTCATCCTTTTCCCCTTCCTTTTTAGCTATCTCCTTTGCCTGTGAGTCCTCTGTTGGCAGGAGATTTAGTTGTTTTCTTAAGGATGCGATATCAGCATTTTTATTTTTAATCATCTCTTCGGCAGCCTTGACGTTAGCAGGGTCATAACCGATCTTGAGGACCAGCTCCTCCAACGTCTTGATTCTGTTGTCCTTCGCAAAAGATGATATTTTCTCCAACTTAAGTTGGGTTTGAGCATTGTTCAAAGATATTCGAAATTTTGATGCAAAAGTTGAAGCGTGGGCCAATGTGTGAAAAACAATTTCCCCTGTTTTCTTGTGTAGATACATCTGATCTGCTGGATGCACGTCTTTCTCTTGAAACTCAAAGGTGGCCCTTTCATAATCTGATATCACCTTGGGATCCGACACTTGTGCTTAGAGGTAAGCCATATGCATCCTACCCTTTTCTGTGTCGAATGCCGAAAGAAGCCTATGCTAAGCTGTGGAGGACTGCTTCTAAAACTGGGCATAAGTGCTGCTAGTGAGGGTCTGGTTTTTCTTCTTGATCAAATCATACTTTTCAAAAATTCCCAACTTGGGCCCAGTCTTGCTTGGCAGAGTATCTAAGGCAAAATCTGTAGATTTCTTTGGCATTGCTGTAGTGATTGTTTTAAACTGGCTCGAACCAAAAGGTAGAGTGACTGCCTTGACCCCTGTGGTGGTCACTGTGGTAGTAGAAACTTCCTGTTCTACAGTCGCACCAGGCGTTGAAATTGTCTTTGGATTTTTGGAGTGTATTTGGAATTCTTCTGATGACACCTCTGTCACAGGAGGAGATGACTCATGTCGGGGCCTCTTCTCCTTGGGGACCTGAGGTGTGGTAGTGGCAAACACACTCGTTGTAGGCATCTACTGTTCCACATCCATCAAAGTGTCAGGCACCCATACAGTCTGATTTGCAAATTTCTCGATCTCTGGCCTGGACTCATGGGCATAAGGGACATTCTTATTTTTCACCCTCATCTCCGAAATGATCCCGCATGGATCATAGTGCCAGATGAAACTCATAGGGAATTTCATCTCCTTCAACATTCTATCTGCCTCTTCCCCTGTGCCTCGGCTATTGCAGATGAAAGAACCAATCTGCCCCTTGATTCTCAATTGTTGTTTTTTCTTCAGGGAAACAAAATGAATGTCATCTGAATTCATTATTTGCCTAATATATTCCAATGCAAAAATCCTTACCGGCAAATATTGAGGGAGTTTGTAAGGCGCCAATTCGCACCCGTAAACTCTGATCTCAGTGTGATTCTGATACAAGTACCAGTCTCCTGTCTTTGCGTTGTCCGAGAGATGCAGAATTCTCTGGACTTCATCATTTATTCGTGGTTCAGGCCTGCCACTCAACATACTTACCACAGGGTGGTAAAACTGGTTAATGAACGCTTTGAAGTCATATTCAACAGAGTTATGTTTCAGAAGAGAAGTCCACGCGGTGACTGGCTGGGGCCTCCCGTCGGCGTCCATCTTCTGCATAGAGAAACTGAACCTGTCGGCTTGAAAGTAGACGAACATGTAAGCCAGAATGGAGGAATATCTGAACATTCCCTCTGTGGAGAAATTCACAAATTGTTCATGGATATTATTGGCCAAGAAGGTGTTGTAGTCGAACTGCGTGGTAGGTTGTTCATCGTTTGAGAAAATGGACAGAAAACCCAGGATGGGCTCATCTACCCATTGATCAGAATAGTAACCAAGCAGGGCACACAGGGAAGAAATGATTTGATTTCCTTTGGTGGAGAACATGGAAGAAGGGTAAGGGGGATTGGTGGAAGGGAGTGGAGCGGAAGTGGGGAGAAAAATCTCGAATATCTGAGCTCTCTGAGGGAAAGTCATTTTCTGATATAGCTCAGTGAGGATTTCTAAGTTGAATGGGGACGCAGATTTAGCATGGGTAATTTGCATCATCTGGTCAATATCTTCAGGGGTGATGAAGAAGAGGACGTCTCCAGATGAAGAAACGATGGCTTTCTGGTCGGGGATGTAATCAGCTTGGCATTTGAGGGAAAACTCGGGAAAATGATGAATCTGGGGAAAGAGATACAGGGGCAAATTGGACTCCCAGAGTCCAATTTCATCGCTCTGGTCCAGGAACACCTCCCGGAGCCATGACTACAGATCAGAAAATTCAAAACTACAGATAGTATCTGCTATCAATCGATCTTTATCGACCAAGGGAAATTTATCCAGGTCAACAGGAGGAGGAAGAAAAGGATTCTCTTCTTCTTCTGCTTGCTTTGTCTTTGACACCATTTTAGCAACTGTACCTGCAATAAACAATACGTTAGTGGGGTCAACTGGATTGTAGGTGAAGGCGACGCTGAAGTAATGGAGGAATAAGAGGTTTCTGGCGCGATGGATGAATAACAAACAAAAAGGGAAACGGTAGTTTTATTCAAAAATGGGTCGGTTTGGCGCGGTAGATAGGTCAGCAGGATAACGGGTATGTTATCCTGTAATAAATGGACAACGGGACACTAGGGATGAGATGGTAGATGACGGTGGCCAAAGCATACGGATGAGTGGCATGGAGGCAGGTGATTGGAGGTAAAAGTCGCCAAAGGGGGCTGGTCATGAATGGAAAGGGTAAAGGACTGACAGTTGGGACTGACAGCAGTTATGGGATGGGACTCAACCCCGGGAACAAGTGGGACAAGTGGACATAGTGGAGGATGACATCCATGAGTGACGGGCTGTCAGATAGCATGTGAGGCATGGGACTTGAGAACCAATAGACCGACGCCACGTAAGACCAGGGGCCTTCCAAAGGGGAAATATCTCTTTCGGACCCCCCCCTTGGTTAAAAGAAGGACACCAGGGGGGGTCCGAAATTCATTTTGATCCATTGATCTGAGTGCTTGTTTCATGGCTGCAGATCTGAGCGCATTCTTTAATACTCATTCTGGACCCCCCCCCCCTCCATTAAAGGCAGAATGGACGGGGGGGTCCGG
>ML776594.1:2205670-2229434 GCA_009831015.1 Picea engelmannii | reverse complement strand
GGGGGGGGGGGGAGGGGTGATGCACATGTTCGGGTGGTTTGATTATTAGATGTGGCTTACTTTTTATGATACTTGTGACTCATGAACCCCTGGAGGGAATATTTGTTTTCCTTTGCAAGACCTTTCCTAATGGATAGGTATTCATGAGGAGATGATCAGTTCAGACCTTCATGAGGGCTCTATGCCCAAGGATGGATGTAGAGACCCCAGTCTTGGGGAAATATCATGATGACCAGTTTGCACAATGAAGGAAGAGGATATTTTCTTTGGAGGCACCCTGGCAGGTCTTGATGACAAGATTCCACCCTTCCCCACTTAGATGTTGGCCTTTGGAGGCCTTGGATGTCACTCTAGTATTCCATGATGTCACTCAAGTCTAGGTTTTGACACCTGTAGATGTTGGACTGCAGATCTGGCATGTGTGGCATTGAGGATAACCTTTGGAGGCCAAATGTTCAACTTGATGATCTCAACGTCTCATAGAGGAGGCCTAACATCACCCTAGGAATGATGACATCACCCTCATTAGGGTTATGTTGTGAAAATTGATTTATTTTTAAAATTTTAAGAGCAATTTGACATGTAGGCTTTGTTTTGTGAAAAGACACAACTATTGGATTAAAAATCCAGGATTTCCCATATAAATATGGTTGGCTGAATTCATTTTTTCATCATAAGTCATCACACAACACTTGTGGATTGAAATTTTCTCCCTCTTTAAGGGCTATTGGTTGAAATAACTAGTGTGCATCTCTTGGGGAGGCTTTTTGGTGGTGTATTTTGGCTATTTTCATGGTGCAAAGATCTTCAACTAGGGTTTGGCTTGATTATTCTTGGTGAAGTAAGTAAAAAATATATAATTTTGTTCATGTAATAAATTCTTGTGGTAAATTTTTCTTATTTCATGTTGAATATTATGAAATTGCTAGCTTAAACCCTAGGAGAGAAACATAAGGTGCTTATTTCTCTCTCTAGCTTTCTACTTGTTTAAATTTGTCAAGTACACCTCGTATAGAAGTGACTACTAGAACCCTAAAGTGCTAGCACTCTAGTAGTTTTACTCTAATTTCTTATTGCATAATCTATTTTCATTAGTCTAATGAAGGAAGGTGTGTTAGGGCCTAAAGGTGCTTATTCTCTAGCAAATCCTTCTTCAAGACTTCGATGGTTGAGGCCTTGAATTGCCAACACCTCTTGCATCCACCTCTTTCCTTTTGATAAGTATTATCATTGCTATTTTACCCAAGTTTCATTGTTATTGTTATTAACTCCATAAGCCCAAAAAGGCACTCGTCCACTTGCTTTCGTGAATGATTTATCAAACAAACAATCAAACTCTCTTCTTTGAAACCCACACTAACTAATACTAACCCCAATTTAGATAAACTAACTAATTGTATTGTTGGTGTTATGAAAATTTTTCTACAACCATTCTAACCTTGTAATTTTCTGCATACACTCAACTAACATTGACATAACATACTTAGAAATTTTTTTTGGAAAGTGCTAAAGCAATCTATGGAATAAATGCTAAATTTTCACTGTACTTTCATGTTATTTTGAGTAATATTTATCGTGGATATTACAAAATAATAATTGTTGTTATAAATTGATAATTTGCTACAAATTTGCTTCAGCCACTTTATTTTTTCTATTGTCTAACATCTTTGAGGCTTTTACTATCATTTGGCACTTGGAAATTGTATATGCATGCTATATTGCACTTGTTTCGAGCAGGTACATCAATATTCTTCTTTGTCTCAAATTATTCATATGAAGACATTCTTGACTTAGGTGACTAGTGAGAGGGTGGGTTTTCCTTGACATATCCTTAGTTTACCCATCCCTTTAGGCCACCAGGGATGCCTCCCTTGGGGTAGATCCTCTCATAATCCTAAAATGTGGGGATCTCTTACTGAGGTGAAAATGGTAGGACATCACGTTGTTATGCCAACCTTCCTCGCTTTCCTTGGGATTTGGGCAAGTACATATTGTGCGACAAAAAATTTTATGTCATTGTTGGGGAACATCGAGTCAATTTTCCTTGAATGACATATCTTTGGTAATCCTTTCCTCAAAACCTTTTACTTCACAAGCTTACCTAGAGACTCCACTGAGGGTGATTCCCTCATTTCCTTTGATAACCCTTAAGAGGTTATCTGGCGACTCCACAAAGCTCAAGGAGGTACACCAATCCTCCCAGGTCTTATAGAAGAAGACCTCCCCAAGATTCTCCTGTAGTAAAATCACTATTTGGGGGAAACCTTCCTTTGAACACAATGGCTAATGCTCAAACTCAAACTCAGAACTAAAATCAAAATCAATGGGCATCTAAACTCTTTAATCCATTGAACATAACAAGTATTCTAGGATACCCTCGGCAAATGCGTGCAAAATATGAGAAATGGCTACCTAAATTCACTGGTAATGATGTGGTTAGCACTAAGGACCATATTAGTGATTTATGGGCCTTCTTTCAACTCCACCCTATCAGTGATGATGTTGAAGACCTGGCAATGAAACTCTTATTTTCCACTCTTCAAGATGGTGCCAAAAGATGGTATGATGATCTCCTTGATTCTAGTATTACATCTATGGATCAATTAGAAGAAGTCTTCATCAAGAGATGGAGTGTCAAAGAGGATCCTAACATGTTGCTAGCAAGAATTAATGACACCACAAAAACTGAGAATGAAATTGTAAGAGAATTCCATGCCAAATCTAAGATACTTTTACAACATGTTCCTAAAAGACACCACCTTGGGAATGATTTTCTCCTTTTCCTTTACACCAAGGTGTTCTTGGGACAAATGGGTTTCTTAATTAGGGAAAAGGCCCCAAGAACAATCCAAGAGGCTCATGAGATCGCTACAAATATTGAGAACAACTTTCCGTCATAGAAGGTTGAACCTTTCTCTACTCCAAGAGTTAAAATCGATGCCAAGCCCAAAGTAATACATAATGTTGAGGCCACCTCATGTATTGGTGCTTCTTTGGAAAAACTTCAAAGAACTGTAGAAAGCATTGTGAAAAGTCAAGAAATGATGATGAATAGGATTTTCAATTTAGAAAGAGGCCAACAATAAGCTCCTATACCCCTTTACATAGAACAATTCCAAAATAATGGCCAGGGATTCAAACCATGATGTGATTAGGATGTCCCTAACCCCCTCACTTCTACAAATGTTGTGGAAGAAAATCCGTGGTGTTTTCAGTGCATAGAATCTCATTGGGAGCATGAGTGTCTGTTGAATGGTAGGGATTCTGATCAAATGAATATTATGAGTCATGTATTTTTTGAAGAACCAAAATTTTTCCTTAATATCACACATGAACATCATGAAGAAGGCATGAAGGAGGCAGCCAAAAGGGCTAGGAAGGAATTTATAAACAACCTTGGTGAAGAGTCAAGGGAGAAGTTGAAGAAACAAGAGTTGCAAGTCTACATTAGGTAGAAACAAATGCCCCAACCTCCCCCCACTGACCCTAAATATTCACAATAGAAACTCCAACCTATGAGTATGCTCCTCCCAAAATCCACGCGTGAGGCTAACAATGTTGACTTGAATTTTGACCTAGAAGGTGCCTTGGAGAAAATGCATGTGACAGTACCCTTGAAATAAATCATTAAGGTTCCTTCCATGAAGAATAGGTTTGAGATATTTTTTAAGGTATTGGATGAACCAGTAGATCCCCCTATAATGTTACAAGTAGATCATTTCAGGGTACAATATGATGGCCACCCACCTTTCTTCATGTCAATGCAAATGAATAACAAGTGCTTGAATAACTGCATTCTTGACTTGGGAGAAGGTGCTAATATGATGTGCTTGAAGGTGATGGAACAAATAGGCTTGAAAACCACACAAACCTACTGGAATGTGTGTGGATTTGAGTCAAGGGCCATACCTACCCATGGAGTGGTTGAGAATGTGCAACTGCGCCTTGCTAAGTATCCTAAGAAAGTTATCCAAATTGATATTGTGGTCGTTGATGTCCCTAATGTATGGGGGATGATCTTGTCTAGAAATTTTTCTACCATGTTGGGTAGTACATTGGATATGGACTTAACCTATATCAATTTTCCAATGGAAGATGGAACTATTGCACACCTACCCAACATGGCAATGGCCAAGGCTCATGTGCAAGAGAACGATGTTGAACCTAAGACTAATGAAGTACATGAACCAACAAAATAAATCCCTCCTACCTTTTCTCCTGATGACTTGCCTTTCACTGAAGAGGAGGAATTTGATGAAATACAATGGTCGAAGAGAGAAGAATACCAACAACTACTTGACAAGTACAAGGACAAAGAAGTTGGATTCATAAAACTATTAAAGAAGGGAAAAAAAGATGTATTGGTTAAACTAAGCCAAGAAGAAGTCCTTACAACAGAATCCCACCCTCCTCCCTAAAGGAAATATAGTAGAGTGATACAAGAATCGATAAATCTTGAAGTGAAATAATATCGAGAAGGAGACATGGTGTTGATGTGGGATACAAACATGGGTGAGCCTAACAACATTAAAGGATGCACAAAGTTTTGTCTTGGACCCTTCAATATCATAATGAAGTCATTCAATGATTCCTTCTACTTTTCCACACTCGAAGGGAGGAAACGTTCATTACCATTTAGTGGGTGCCTCCTCAATCCCCACCATGGGGGAGAGACTTGACTTCATATGTAAGCATAGGTAGGTAGGCATTTGCATCCATTTGTATATACCATGAATATCATATTAGTGTAGCTATAGTTTCATTTTCATATTGATTTATTTCATTTATATATATTGTATGATCATGATTACGTGTTAGAATAGAGTATTTCTTTTGATTTTCATTTTTATTTTTATCATATATGGACAAAGGGTGATATCACCACCTATGATGCTCTGATACCTTTGTTTGAGTTTTGGAAGGAACAGGTCATACCAAATATGTTGAGGTTCTCATGCACTCTATGGTGATCACATGTCCCCGAGTAGGAGCCAGATGTTACCCCCAACCTATGGGTAACTAAGGAGATCACGTCTTGAGGCCCATGGGTTGTAGACATGGACTGTCGAGAGACAGATGGATAGAGCATAGCCCCAGAGGGCCCCTTCATTTCATGATGCATTCTACACATCACCAGCAGCAGCATCCACCACACTAGTCTAGTCCCAAAGGGTAATGGTTCTTGCTCCATGAGGTAATGAGTTTGGGTATCATGCTAAGTGTCACTCTAATATTTGAAGAATTTGAACATGTTGCAAAGAATCTTTCTTGATTACAGAACATTTGCTTGGAATTTATGCTCTTTTCCCTATTTAATCCTGGTGGGTGTCATGTTATCCTAGTAATTTGGTCACCCTCGGGAATAGGGTGCTACTAGGGGGTTCCTTGAAAAGTAATTGTCCATTCCCTATCATACCTATCAACCTCCACACTTCTTCCATGTCGTCTCCTTATCTTTTTGGATTTTTGGGTGTACTAACCCGAGAAGGGATTGTACCTTATTTCATGGGAAGAAGGGGCTAAAGGCCTAGAGGGGAAAAGTAGTTGGAAAGAGATACAAGCCTAAAATATAAACCTTCTAGATGCTCACCCAAACAGGTATTGAGAACGATGAACTGCTTCTCTTAAAGGAATTGAAGACCTACAAAAAATTTCAAACACATAATAAATATCCCACTTGAATAGCCCTCTGTCACAAGGTCGTGGGTTCAATTCTATGGGTGTAACAAACCCACTACAGGAACTAGGATTTTTTGGATTTTTCTCCTTTTTCTCGAGGGACAACATCCCCAAAATTCTATGGGGCCTAGCACAGACCCTCCCTTCCCTTAAACTCCCTCATGTGATCATGGCTATGACAATAGGCCTTACCGAGAAGGTGCTTCTGCTTATCGCGATATGGGAAATTGCGATGCAAGCGTTCCCCTATTTGTTGTCTTTCAAAATGACGAACCCCAAAAAGGGTTCTAACATCTCATTCGAATTTATCAACAACTCAGACTAACTCCTGGAACTCTACCTTTCGGGTTTTCGCATATTGGAGTTTCACGATATAAGAAGATGAGGGTTCATACCCTTCGATTTTATGGGTGCCGAGATCACTGAAACCCTTATATCCACCACGCTCACCTTGGGGTTTCGCAGGTCAGGTTTTCATCACTGGCGAGTACAAGGGACTGACCCTTGGGTATCCTGAGTACCAAAACGCTGAGACACCCACTCAACATGCACTAGACTATTTCGGGGTTTCACAACTAGCGAGTACAAGGGACTGACCCTTGGGTATCCCAAGTGCCAAAATGACTAAACACCAACTTCAACACACTCTATACTATTTCAGGGTTTCGCAACTAGCGAGTATGAGGGACTGACCCTTGAGTATCCTGAGTGTCGAAATGCCGAAATACCACTTAACACATGCTCGACTATTTCAGGGTTTTGCAATTCAGGGTTTCGCAACTGGCGAGTACAAGGGACTAACCCTTGAGTATCTCGAGTGTTGAAATGGCAAAACACCAACTTCAACACACTCTATATATTAGGGTTTCACAATTCGGGGTTTCACAACTGGCGAGTACAAGGGACTGACCCTTGAGTATCCCGAGTGCTGAAACGCTGAAATACCACTTAACACAGGCTCAACTATTTCTGGGTTTCGCAACTGGCGAGTACAAGGGACTAACCCTTGGGAGTCCTGAGTGCCAAAACGCCGAAACATCAAAACTTTAAGAGACCCACTCTCTTTCTCTTGCAAGGTTTCAAGACTTAGACCATAAAATTCTTTCAAGGGTTCTTGCGTAAACTTCAACAGGCTTGGTGTCCTAACTGGACCATCCATCTACGGAGGGCACGTGTCATGAGATTCTCACATTTTGGGGATTCGAACCTCTAGGGGTGAACAGGGAAGTATCTTGACTTCGTAACATGCAAAGTCCCGACATGATCAGGGCCGTCCATCTGAGGAGGGCACGTGGTAGTGATCAAGAGATCGGTGAAGTCATGAAAAGGACTAAGCTTGAAATCTCGCAAACTCGGGTATTCACAAGAAGAGAGCTCCAGAGTTGGGTGCTCCAACTCACAAAGTCGTGAAGTGAGAAGAGCGAAGACAACTGTCGAATCCCGGGTAAGGGTAGACCGTTGGATCAGGAAACCCACGAGGAATATCACATATCGGGGTTTCGGGGTTGGGAGGACCCCTTTTCGACTGTAGAAGTCGTGAAGTGCCGAGATCTGAGGTACGTGTGAATAGTCTGGGTTCTTTCCAACTCATATATTCATAATATAAAAGCACGAGGAAGGCTTCCTTAAATCACCGAGCTATGAACTCTGCGGGAGGGGCTAATTAAACTCCTGCATTTACTAAAATGGTAGTCCTTACAAGGAACTTCCTTTAGCTCTGGAATATGAGGGAAACTTTCCCGAAAAGAGTTTCTGGGAGAATGAACCAAGACATAATAGGAATTAAAATAAGTAGATCAATCCTCAAGGGAACGGACTTGTATTATGAACTCATACATTCTACACATTAACCGAATTGTAGTTACGACAGTATAAGCATGCATCCATTCTATTCAATCAAACACCAGGAAAATACTTCTATTCAGAAACTCTCTATGAGTGCATAAAAAAATGAGCATGCGAACATGGCATTCAATTTCAATTGTGAGACATAAAACTTATCAGAAAATCTGGATGTGATGCAAATGCTGAGAGGGGTGATCGTTTCCACCCAACCATAAGCTCAGTGATTCCAATCGGATTTACCACTAGCCACCCCCGAGCTAGACCACGATGCTTTGAGACTCAGTCTCTGCTCGTCAGAAGTCGAGAATAAAGGTTACTCTCCTTCTTCTCTACTCATCCCTCACTCTGTGTTTTCTAGATTTCTTCTGATTCTCCCTCTTGCGATCTCCTATCACGTCTCTGCCCCTTCCACACATCTTTCCTTGCCTTTCTTTCCTGCAAGGTTGCATGTGACATGGACTTCCCCGTGGTGGTCAGGCCTGAGGCTTCTACGGATGGGAAGTTCACCCCCATCCCTCATTAACTCACGAGGAGCCTCCTCACCTACCATCCTGGCAAGTAATTCATTTCAGGGCCAGCGAGCCGCTCTTGGTCTTTGGGCCAGTAAAGACCAAATACGGTATTGGTTCGGTGGAAGTTAATGCCACCATTCCAGGTGCCTTCCACCACATTTCCTCAGCCATTTTGGTCTCTTTTTAGCACATCCCCCTCCCAGGAGTAATGCAACACATATTCATAACATTATTTACATTCGTCGACCCTTTATACCAAGGTCCATCAAATCACACATTTGCGTCTTTGAGTTTGCCATTGTTCTTGGCCAATATAGTTATTTTTACCGACTAGGGGAAACAGGGTGTTACAATTCCCTCCCCCTTAAATAAACATCGTCCTCGATGTTCTATCTATAAATATGACATGTATGTATAGAGGTAAACAAAATCAGATATGCATGTTTCATGGAATCCTCCATTTCCCATGTAGCCTCATCTGGGCCAAAATGTTTCCACTACACCTTGACTTTTGCAATGGTTCGGTTCCCGAGCAGGGTTTCCTTTCTATCTAGTATGCATTGAGGTTCTGGTAGGAATTCTCCCTCCGGTTCCACCTGGATCACAAACCAGTCAAGTATATGATTAGAATCATGTACATATTTCTTCAATAATGAAACATGGAAAGCATTATGTGCTTTTACTATGGGAGGAAGTGATAGCCTATAGGGTACAGGTCCCACTCTGTCTAGAACCTCAAAGGGTCCACAATATCTAGGTGCCAACTTGGAACAAGCTCCCATCCTCAGGGAACTCTTCCTGGGTCTAACTCTGAGAAATACGTGGTCTCCCTTCTTGAGCTCTCTTGGAGTTCTCTTTTGGTCGGCGTAACTTTTCTGTCGGTTCTGGGCGACCTTTAGATTTTGTTTTATATGAATCACTTGTTGTTCCATTTCTTTCAACATGTCGGGTCCAAAATAAATTTTTTTTACTGGATTACTCCAACTGACTGGAGTGTTGCACGGCCTACCATAGAGGACTTCGAAAGGACTCATCTTCAGGGATTCTTGGTAGCCATTGTTGTAGGCAAATTCCACCAGTGGTAGGTAGTCCTCCCATCTTTTGGGTTGATGCATTACATGCATCCTTAGAATGTCTTCTAACATTTGGTTCACTCTTTCTGTCTATCCATTGGTTTGGGGGTAATAGGTTGTGCTAAATAGTAACTTGGTTACTAAACCAGCCATCAGTGATTTCCAAAAGTTGGAAATAAACTTTGTGTCTCTGTCCGACACGATCTCTCTAGGCATACCATGTAGTCTGAATATCTCCTTCATGAATACATGTGCAATGTCTATTGCCTTGCAAGTCGACTTGACGGGGATAAAATGAGCAAACTTGCTCAATTTATCCACCACTACCATGATGGCGTCATTCTGTTTGGTCAATGTTGGTAATCCAATTATAAAATCCATGGAGATGGTTTCCCATTTCCATTATGGGATTGGTAGAGGTTGTAATAATCCTGCTAGGTGTCGGTGTTTTGCTTTAACTTGTTGGCACTCTATACATTTGGCTAAGTACTCGGCTATGTATTTCTTTAGCCTAGGCCAATAGAATTGTTTCCTGGTGGCCGTGTGTTATCAGACTAATTGGTAAGTGTGGACACTAATAGATCTCCCTAGATCCACCTAGATATAGAACAAAACAGGACAGGACATGACTCTTTCCCTAAGTTTGACCATTGAATTAGCTAGTAGGGAGGAACAAGTACCTTTGTATCGCTTCCTAGGGTCTCTATTGCTCCTGCTTCGCTTCGGTGCTCTCATGAGGTCAAGACCAAGACAACACAAACCAACCAAAGTGAATATAGCAAAACATATTCAACTGTCAACTTATGTGCATGATCAAGGAATTACACAATAAAGTAAGAATAGCTTTATGGGAAAAGGACATGTCGTTGTATCATATTAATCAAAAGTAAAAGATACAACTTGATCGCCTTGATGTCGCAATCTTCCTTCCGGTGACTCTTGGCTCCAACACACACACTTGCTCAATCCTTGTATGAAGAAGATTCAATTCCTCTTGATAGACTTGCTAGAGTCTCCAAGCTCCTGTTCAAGATAGGTCCTTCACACAATTCTTTCACCAATTCTCCAATGAATCTTGCTTAACCTTTTCCATGAGAATTCCATCAATATATAGGAGAGAATGAGATGGTTACTTGGATAAGAAGATCCCACAATATCAGGGAAACCAATAAAAGGATAACCATTCGAATGCCAACCCATTCTTCTAGAATATTCCCTTCTAGAACCATCGAGACTTCATCTTTTTCCAAACCTTAGAACAAGTTCGCACCCTAGCTATGTAGCACAGTGTGAGAAGTTCGCACCCTAGCTGAAGACAGCCTGCGACAATGGGTCATTCTCGCACCCTAGGATATTAGCAACCTACGAACTCTCTTCAAAAGTAAGTTTTCTGGGAAGAGATGAATGTCACTTTTATCAGGAGAAAGTTCTTATGAGGAGCCTGAGTACACCATCATCAATACACCATCAATATTGACCAAAATCATGGGTAACAGAATTCCCCCCAAAGTATGAGGCCGGAATCAGTGACAGCCGAAAGACTTTGTAAGTTGCATGTGTGTGTCAGAAACCAGGAGCACACCTGATCAGAAACCTGCGAACAACCAAGCATCTGCAGAATATCATATATATCAATTCTAAGGTAGGAATTCCCATACTCAAATCACAGACGGATGACATTGTATACATAGGTCATGGCCACCAATCATACACTGTGGACCCATGCTGTCAAAATATAGCATAGCCACCAGGAATACACTGTGGATCTATGCGAGAAAATTCAAATTAAGATGACATAGCCACAAGACATACAAAGTGGATCTATGTGTCGCAGATTATGCATATTCCATTACAACCTGGACAAAGAGATGATATCCAGGGTCTTCAATCCCATCGCCCAAAAGTACGAATCTAACCATGTGATTACATGTGTTGAAGTCGAACATGGTAGAAACCACTTGATTACCGGTCATTGATGAAACCGTTAACAAGTGCGAGGGAAATCACCATTAATGTCAATGACTCCCAAGGTACTCTAGTACAATCCTTCGAATGTGAATGAATGAGTTGAGGTTGAACATCCGACAGAATATTTCGATCAGGGGTCAATGATGTAAACCCACTGTCAAAAGCGAGGAAACCTGCCATTGAGGCATGCAGGTTCCAAGGTACCAAAAAATTTCTAAGTCTTGTTTCTAGATAATGAGCTGAAGTCGATAGAACAAAACTCATCATAGGAGGGCCTTGATGTATCCCCCATCAATGACACGAAATGAGTAACAGATTTTGAAGGTGAAATAGAGTATGATGTAAGCTGGACTGGACACAGGGAAGGCTAACACGAAGAGAATGGACAACTGCAAATGGCTGACTTAATGGAGGTTTCAGATGAACTTCTCTTGAACATATGAACAACATGACCAATTATTTGGCAGCATTGACTCAGAGACGACACAGGGTATAACCTTGTAGCAAATCAAACAAGAGACAAATGGATTTCCCAAACCGGCCTCAAATAATGAATAGGGGGTGTCATGCTCAAGAGCGACACTTACTGCCAATCAATATGAAGATGAGAACATATCTCTTTCCCAAATTTTCCCCCACCACTTCTGGCGAGTACCTCTTTATTTTTACGCAAGCTTGAGGAGGATAACATATGCTTATTGATATAAGTTTATCCTTCGGATAAGTCCTTCGGAGTATGTTTAACGAACCCTAGGAAGGAGTGGTTCGGTCCCATTACGGGTCTGTCGATGTTTGTTTAATGAGTCCAAAGATAGAAAACTTGAAGCTTTTTCATGATTATAGAGTCTGGAAAAACACTTAAAAGAGAACTCTCTCAGTTCCCTTTTCGTAAAATAGTTTGATGAGACCGAAAAAGAGATAAATTATCGCCCAACAGACGCTTTCTTCAAATACTTTATCGAGCGTGAAAATAGCAAGGTTGCTCGGCTATCTTTTCATGTTTAGAGAGTCTAAAAAGAGATTAAAGAGGACTCCAGGGGGGTTCCTTTTTCGTATAACCTTGTTGAGCCCGAAAAAGTGATAAAATTATGCTCGATCACGTTCTCATGTATTTTCGAGCATGAGAATAGACAAAGACCCAGCTCGAGGTTTTATACAAAAACCATAAAAAACAAACAAAACATGTGATGAAGAAGAAAAAATATGTCTGCATCCCTGTACATGAACATCAAAGTCGTTATGCCTACAAAAGTTGTACTCAAAAGGGCATTAGGGATTAGGTTTTAATAAATAAATAATTATAAAAATTCAATAACATGGTAAAAGTGAATATAAAGGGGTAAAAACTATTTTTACCATATCATTTTAACTTTACCACTATTTGAGCCCAAAAACCCCTCTTTTACCCTTGAAATTCGGTGTCAGATTGCGGGAGTTACGAGCATCCATTCGACGAACCATCAATGGCAGTGAGGTAAGCTCTTTGTCCTCTACTTTTTCATGGTTTAATATTTCATTTTCATTGACAAAAACCACCATTTTGAGTTTGTTTTGGGGGTTATTATGGCGCTCAGCCATTCTCGCAGGTGAGCTACACGGGACCTGCGAGAATGGGTCATTCTCGCAGGTGAGCCCACAGGCGCCTATGAGAACCTTGCACTGTGCCTGAAGGGCACCTGTGAGAATTGCAAAGTGTAAAAGTTTTTTAAAAATTTGCCCAATAAAATATACCAAATTGTGAATAGAGTTATTAATCTTCCTCTTGTGCTTCTTATGTAGGTATTTGGCCATCACAATGGTTTTGGAATGGCATGAAAGGGAGCACGAAGAAGATAATTCCATTGCCGGAAATCATCTACCCACTATTGTCGCTTTGCGAAACTATGGTCTTCTAAAGTACTTTCGTATCCCGGGCATGAGGGCCCAAATCACGTTATTGGAGTACCTTGTGCATATGTGGGATCCCGATCAACAAGTATTTCATGTAGGGGTCCACACATTGTCCTAGGATATTGAGGACATTTACTTCTTGACAGGACTGTCACGGCATGGGTACCACGTGAGCCTGACTAGTAGAAGAGGTGGTGGGCTGCCCATGAGTGAGTACTGTCGCTTACACTGTGTTCCAGAGGCAGAGAGGAAGAAAGGGAAAGTAGCTATTTGGGGAGTGTGGGATTTGACCCTCTGCACTATTTTTTTCACCATCGCTCGTATGGCTAGGAGCTCTGCTCCTCACATGGCACTCTAGAGTTACTTTCAGTATGCCATAGAGTGTACTGAACCTCGGGTTTTTAACTGGGCAGATGTTGTGCTTCGTTGCATGAAAAGGCAGTTGACCAAATGCAGGTGAGGCGACCTGAAGCAATTCGGGTACGGATCTTTGTTGGTGTCTTTCTTTCTCGAGAGGGTTCCATTACTAAGGCTGCAAGTTGAGTGGGATTTATCGGCTCCCACAAATCCAAGAATGTTGAGATGGTGTCAGCTCATGGCCTGGCACATAGCTGGACCAATTATCAAATATGATGATACCTTCTTCGACTGGTTGTGACCACAGAATCTGATGGTCGACGATTATGCTTATGCCGGGTTGGATTTCCAAGGAGATCCGGACATGGTCCTGCCCGAGGGTGCTCAGTGGGGGGAACTTGGTAAGAAGTACACATTTTTTCTTTTTTAAATGTTTTTGTGAATTTTATCATATGCAAATGTTTTTTATATGTTCGTCCAAGGACTAAATACAAAATTCCCTGTTGATGACACAAATGTGGGACCTTACCGACCTCCTGGTACTTCTCCCATTCAATGGCGAGGAGAGGTGGTTCCATTGCCATGATGGGACGCTGAGGATTATGAAGCGGTGGAACAAACCCTAGAGGGTTTGACAGCAGATATTCCAGACATGCCTCTTGGAGAGGTTCCACGACGTTATCAGCATCATACTGTAGGAGTGTCAGAGTCCATTGGTCGACTGCTCTGTAGGGTTTCCCGGGCAGTCGTGTGTTACCGTGAATGTCATCCATGACATCACTTTGTAGGAGCTATGAGCTTCAGATTTTGACATTTTGGTCCTCAGACAGAACTTTTTGTAAAAAACTCTTTTGATCGTTATATATACATACGGCTTCTACCGGTTTATCTTGTGTTGTGTAAAAATTGATGTGATTGATTTATAAATGATCCAAATGTCTGTCTAATACATAGTTAGCCAATGCATCAGTTAATGTATTTAGACATCTAGGAATATGTTGATATTCAATATAATCAAAATAACGTTCCAAGAGGCGAATTCGCAAATACACCTGTAACAAAGTAGGACTTCGAATAGTATAGATGTTACTTAACTGTAGTACTACAAGCTGCGAATCGAGTCGCACAACCAAATGACGGATTCCGAGCGAGATAGAATCAATCAACAATTTGATAATGGCGCTATACTCTGCAATATTGTTGGTCGCACGGCCAAGACACACACCTCGTAAGGAGACAAGTTCATTTGTAGGGGCATAAATTGCCCATGCAGCGGAAGCAAGGTTCTGAGTACTACGGCTAGCACCATCAGCGAAGCCAATGTAGGGTAGCGAAGACTCTGACATCTGGAAATCAAACACAACGTCACATAAGGGCAGAGACCAGATAACGACAAAAGCAAGCTATAGTAACACACAAGAAGTATGATACAATAAAAATACAAGTACTAGTGCACAAGTGATTTTATGCATAGTACTTCTTCAAGTACAACCCATTCATGGGTTCACTCAAAGGGATACCATCGTAATCTACTAACTCATAAGCCCCTTTTTCCAACACTCATTTAACGATATAAGGACCTTGCCACATAGCTTCGAATTTTCTAGCTCCTAGCATATCTCGATCTTGTTCATAGAGGAGAACAGGATCTCCTTCGGAGAAAACGCAAGTCTTGACATGTTTGTCCTATTGGGCCTTGACACATTTATTCTGAGCTTCTATGACTAGGGTAGCATCGCGTCGAGTTTCGTCTAATCGCATAAGATACAATAGACATTCTTCCTCAGCAGAAGTGTTTGGTAGGATTTCAACAACTAGTTTTAAAGAGGGTATCTCGCATTCAATCGGGAGAATGGCTTCCAAACCATAAACTAACCAGAAAGTTGTAAACCCAGTAGCGGACTTGAAGGATGTCCAGTAAGCCCACAATGCCAAAAACAACATTGTGTTCCAACTTTTTTTATGAATCCCTATCATTCGTCGGAGCATAGTTATGAGAACTTTGTTAATTGCTTCGACTTGGCTGTTGGCTTGTGGGTAATAGGGTGTTGAGTTTTCATGGCGAAGACCCAACTTTTCAGTAAGTTCAGACATCATGAAGTTTCTAAAGTGGCTACCATGATTAGTGACGATAGCCTGGGGAACACCAAAATGAGCTATGATGTGATTAAAAATGAATAATGTTGCGGTCTTTCCAGTGTTGTCAAATGTCGGCATCGCCTCGGCCCATTTCGTAAAGTAATCTACAACTACAATGATGTATCCATGCCCCCCATCCGAGTGGGGGTGACATGTCATGAAATCGATGCCCCATTTCGCAAAGGGACCAATGGAGACCACAGGGTGAAGAGGAGCAGGATGTGACCGTATCTTGTTATTATAGGTTTGGAAAGCATGGCATTTTTGAATGACGATGATGCAATCGTTAAATAAAGAAGGCCAAAAATACCTTGCTCATAATATCTTCTGGGTAGTAGCATACCCAGACATATGACCACCACAGGCTCTAGAATGGTAGTGATTCAGAGCTCTCTCGGCTTCGTCGAATGTGAGGCAGCGTCGAAAAACTGAGTCAATCCCCCGATGATAAAGAGTATCTCCGAGGATAATATATTGATGGGTTTGGTAGCGTATTCGGCGTCGGTCAATACTGGACAAAGTGGGCCAAAAATTATGGCTTTGGAGATATATAATGATATCACCATACCAAATATCATCGGTGCTAATGAGGAAAAGGGATTCATCGGGTAATGAATCAATTGCTACATTTTCCGTTTCAGAATAGGGAAAGTTCCATATCAACTCGGAAAACACTAAGGACTTCTTAGACTTGGCGCGTTTGAATTCCAAGTCAAACTCCTGAAGTATCACAATCCATTTGGAGTATTTTCCCCCTAGCAATTGACATGTGAGAATGTGTTGCATAGGGTTGCAGTTAGAAATCATTATAGTTTTGCACGAGAGGATATAGTGCGGCAGTGTTGGACGGCTTGGACGACTGCCAAGGCTAGTTTTTCGACATGTAAATACTTGATTTCGGTAGGCGTTAGACTTCAACTCAAGTAGTAAATAACATGTTTGTCATTAGCATCATCCTCTTGGACGAGAACCATACCAATGGTGTAATCCGAGGCAGCAAGGTAGAGGAAATAATCACGACTGTAATCGGGGGAAAAGAGAAGCGGAGCATGTGTTAGGGACAATTTCAAAACTTCGAAAGCATTGTTGGTGATGGTATCCCATACGAACTCAGATCCCTTTTTGAGGAGTCATGTAAATCCATGAGTTATCTCGGCATAATTTGGAATAAAACGACAAAGAAAGTTTGCTTTCCCCTGCAAACTTTGTAACTGGCGAAGTGTAGAAGGAGGAGGGACATTAAGGATTGCCTCAACCTTTAAAGGATCCACCCTAATCCCTTGATGTGAAACAATAAAACCTAGAAGTTAGCTATATTCCACGCAGAAAACGCACTTATGAGGATTCAAACGTATACGGTAAAACCAACAGCGGATGAAAATGGCTAGGAGGTGGGTTGGATGATCGACTCGGTGCATTGAGTGAGTGGGTAAATCGTCCAGATATGGTTGAACGATGTGCTTGATATCATGGAAAGCATAAGACATAGCGCGTTGAAAAGTGGCGCTAGCGTTCTTGAGACCGAAAGGGAGTTTTTGATAGGCAAAAGTACCCCAAGGACAAATAAAAGCAGTCTTATGTTGATCCTCAGGAACAATGTTGATTTGATTATACCTGGAGAAAGCATCCATCAGAGAGAAGATTTCACTTTCGGTGCAATCGTCGACAATCTGATCGACGAAGGGGGTAGGAAAGTTGTCTTTGGGACAAGCTTTGTTTATATCCCTATAATCAACGCATACACGAATGGTGCTTTGTTTCTTATCGATCGGGACAAGATTGGAAACCTAGTCAGTGAGAGCCACCGGGTAAATAAAGCCATCTTTGAGAAGTTTCTCAACTTCGAGCTTGATAGAAGCTGTTTTACGTGGGTGAAATGGATGAAGGTGTTGCCGGATGGGTTTAGCGTCGGGGTATGTCTTGATCTCATGTATCACAATGTCAGGGTCAATACCCGACATTTCTTCGTAGCTCCAGGCGAAGATGTCACGAAACTCCTTGAAAAGGGATGTATAGGTTATGATCTCATTAGGGGAACATGAAGCTTTGATATGGACATTTTCGACAATTCCAGGTTTGACGAATATGTCGAGGGGAATAGTGGGCAAGATATTGCTTAAGTTCCCTTCATAAAACACATCATGTGCGGATTCAGGAATGGTTGAGATGACAACAACGGTCGACGAGGTCGATATCCGTTGGTAGTTCTCAAGGGTGTGTTGCTCCAGGAAGAGGATGGAATGATGATGTCCATTGTCCCAAGGGGTGTCCTCCATGACATACATGATCATCTCGTCAGTGGGAAAAATGACACGGAAAGGATCTGCAGATAACTCACCAAGAGAGGGGGTAGAAGGGGTTGTCGATTGAATGGTTTGATAGGCAGATTCGACCGGACTTAATGGCATTTCGTCGTCGTAACGAAGATGATCTCCAAGGTCAGGTACGATCCATGGGTCGTGAGATGCAGGAATGTCATGAATCAAGGTGGAGATCATGTTGATTGAAACAACAGACGAGTGTGGAACATCGGGCGATGGAATGGGGAAAGTACCCATTAACGAAGAGTCTTTGAGAAGGCCTACATCGACGTTCTCATAACTCGGTGGGGTTTTGGTGATGAACGGTACATTGCTAGTATGGGTGTCGGAGTTAAAGAAGGCTAATTGGTCGACGGTGACTACCTTCCCTTGATGTGGGAAACGTACCACACGGAAAAGGGTTGACGCAATGGCACGTATGGAATCGATCCAGCTACGGCCAAGCAGAAGATTGTAATCAAGGGGAGGGTCAAAGACTTCCACTTCGACTTGGACCGTTCTGCCTTCTAACGTGATGGGAAATGAAGGAAGGACACCGTAGGGCTTAAAACCAGAGCCATTGAAGGCTTTGAGAGTGTTCTGGGATTAATCCAAAGAGGGAGAGCCAATGGCTTTCCAACAAGTAAGAGACATGACACACGTCGAGGCACCCTTGTCGATAACGGTTCGGCAAATGTTTTTGTCAGAGACAATCACTTGGATCTGGAACGCGAGTTGAGGGGCTAATCGTGGAATGTGATCTTCCAAGTCAAAAATTATTAAATTCGTATCTGTCGGGTCGATTCCACCAATAGCTTTCAACAATGCCTTCCATTGTGTGGGACAACTTTGAAGGACTTCGAGGGCTAACATTGCAGAAGGTGCTTGGGCCAAATCTTCAACAATGTTGTAGTTCTGGGCAGCACGAGCATGTGGATTGAAAGTCGATTTTCGAATGATTCCCTTTGGAGGGGGTCAAAGAACTGTGTCGAGGCTCAGTCATTCGAGATGAAGAGGACCGTTAGTAGGTGGAGTCGCGGGAGAGGGTTGTACCAAGGAAGGAGGTCGGTCATCAACCTTCTCTTTAGAGAGAGAATAATCTTTGGCTCGAGGGGTGAGTGCAATATTGTTCTTCTTTGAATCACCAATACACATCAATACATAGGATGTAGTAGAAAATAAAGGCTGGTCATGAATGACCAACTGAGTCTATTGTTGAGACAGGAAGGGTTGGGACAAAACGACTGAAGAAGGTGGTTTTGGAGCTCCTTGAAGGAATTTAGTGACCTCGATGCGTCATGGACAATCCTTCGTGTAGTGATCATCACCACAAATAAGACAAGGGTATCGACATTTGCGCTTATCCCGATCGTCAACAAGGGTAGTTTTGGTTCGCTCTGGTTGAGAAGTATTTTTGTCCTCCTTATTCTTACCCCTTCCCTTTTTGGATTTGCTTTTACTAGTTGGGGTAGATTGAACTGCATTTACCTCAAAAGTCTTGCCGGTGGGAGGGGTAGGAGACAGAGCATTTTGAACATTATAAGAAGTAGGTTTGGTGTTGGTGCTTGAGGCGGAATGTGGTTGGGCCTGGAAAGTGCCAATCACACCATCGGCTGCATGCGAAGCAGCTAGAGCAGTTGAAGTGGCAGAAGTGGAAGGACGAGGTAAGTTAGGTAGAAAGTCGTAAAGGGTACCTGTTTGTGAGTAAACAAGGTCAAGGTATTGAGCATGACTTATGGCCTTCTCTTCCATGACTACTCCACCCATGGTTATGTCACGGCCGATGTCATTCACAAATGATTTGGTGAACCACTCTGTTAGCAACTGATCGGGGAGTTCGAGTTTAATGAGACGTCGTCTCCATCGCCACTCATGAATGTGATCGGATATATGAGTGGCTTTGTTTTGTTTGAAAGAACTCAAAATATCAGTCCCCATTTCATAACAAATCGGTAACTGGTAGTGTGTGAGGAAAACCATAGCTAGGGTGTTGAAGTCAGCGAAGAAACCTCGTGGTAATTCTATATACCACTTCACAGTAGAACCTGTTAGGGTTCGTTGAAAAAGACGTAAACGAATAGAGTCATCCATCAACGAGTTGGATGAACACCAGAGGTGAAAAGTCATGACGTGATTGTTTGGGTCCTCTCCCACTTTTCCATCGAATTTAGGGATATCCGATGGTAGTTTGGCTGGTATAGCAGGCCATTGGGGAGAGTGACAAATTGGATCATTCAAAATCCTTGACAAGTCTGGGAGATCCAAAGTGGCCAAGAAGGGTAACTGTCGATTCACCTGTGGGTACTGGTGGCTTTGGGGAGGCAGCCTCGTCGAGAAACTAGTAGGACCATAAGCAGTCTCCATATAATGTGAAGACCCAAGCAAATTTGGTGGTGGTTGGAGAGGATAGTAGCTCATGGGATTATATCCTTGAACAGGGACGTGAGTTTGAGCATTCGAACCCCAAATAGGATTGGACGTACCTGGATATGGTTAGCCTATATTAGGGGCTATAACGGATGCAGCTGGAAACTGTTGCCCCCAGTCGATTGAGAAGGATGTTGTATTAGATGATTCCAATACTGGGCCAAGGAAGGAGGTATGTTTTGTCCATAAGGTGGGGTCGGTCCTCCTATCGAAGGTGGTGTTCCAATTGGGGGAAGCGTTCCAATTGGGGTTTGTGTTCCAGTTGGGATTTGCATTCCAATAGGAATTTTCCCACTAAGAGGGGGTTGAGTCATACCACCTTGATGAAATTGTCCACCAACGGGAATCTGGTAATTTGGTGTGAATGACGGAATAGTACCACTAGGATTAAGACTGCCAGTGGAGGACGAGAAAGGTCCTCCAAAAGGAAATTGAGGGAGTGTTGGAATAAAACTGGGAAGAAAGTGCCCAGAAGAAGAGGGACCACCAAGAGAGCCTGATGGAGTTTGCGAAGGAGTTGAAATGGAAGCATTCAATGCTCGGTATCCGGGTGGTAGTGTCGGGGTGATACTGGGCATGAGCGGTGTGTCGATGGGAGATTGGCTAACCGCGGTAATCCCGGTGTGAACACTCATAGTATCTGTGTGATGGTCCATTTCGATAGGGATGGTCAAGATGTGGTCAGATCGCGGGGCATCCGTACCAGGAAAGTAATAGGCGGTAGTAAACGGTACTGTCTCTGGACTAGAGATTTTAGAAATCACAGGTGAGATGATTTCGAAAATCACAGGTGATCCTGGACCAAAAAGGTCCCGTCTAAAAACGCCCGTAGACCAAAAAGGATCTTGGCCTTCTATGCCTGAAAGGGTCCAACCGGTGATCAAGAAGAAACAACAACTAAGTCTCTGAAAGAATTTAGTCGCATAAACAGTCGCTCAGAATCGAGGTGAAGTTGAAAGTCCTCTCAAGTATTGGTAATTCGGAAATG
This sequence comes from Picea engelmannii, assembly GCA_009831015.1. Taxonomy (NCBI): domain Eukaryota; kingdom Viridiplantae; phylum Streptophyta; class Pinopsida; order Pinales; family Pinaceae; genus Picea; species Picea engelmannii. Next base: position 2,208,256 of record ML776594.1, on the reverse strand, counting down.
TTCTAGAGAGTCAGTTTGTTCCACTTGTGGTGTGGTGACGTCTTGGACTTCACTCCGTTGAGGAGAGCCCTCAGGTGAACTTGTAGGCAAGGGTTGAGAACCTTCCAAATGCTCTGGAGATAAACCCTGCATTCTATGTGAACGACGAGGAGGAGCTATTGTAAACGAGTGACAAGCTTATGAAGAAAATCGTATGGTCAACTTTGGTAAACAAACAGCACGCGCTAGTAAACAAAATCTAGGAAACAATACCAAGCAATCAAGACCTTCTAATTCTGAAGCCACTAGTTGGTGATGAAATCCAATGTTGCAACAACGAGACGAGAAGGGGCTAGGCTAGGGTGGAAAATTTACGCTGACGACCTACTTAACGGACTTACACCCTGGTGCAAGCTCCCATACGTAATCGTGGGTATACCTTCCAAGGAGCCCGAGTGAGTTTGGCCAATGTTGATTCCAGGTACCGTGAAGACTTTCCCCTTCACAGTCACCTTGTGTAAGACCCTAGAAAGATAGGCCACTAAGATTACCACCAGCAACAATAAAGCCTGGGGGGACAGTCGATAGTCCGATCCACATGCAAGGGCAGGGTATCTAGCCTGAAATCAACTCGAAAGGCTTCCACTCATCATTGTGGGTATACCTCCGAGTGACCCCCGTAATACGTGCAATCTCTACACCGATATCAACAAAGCAGGGTGAGTAACTCTGTCAATATCAATGCGACCTCGTGTTTGACCCTTGTGTGAGAAGGGCTTCCCAGGACAAGATGTTGTAAATGGAATTTGACACTCCTTAACACAAGATGCTATTGTGTGTTTTGTGCTTTGGAGAGTGTATCTCTCTACCTATTCCAAAGTGCTAGCCTAGCTAAATGTTGGTGTAATAGAGCCCTAGAAAAGAGTTACTAGTTAAATTTTACGATTGCACAATGTTATTAAGGGTTGTTGTTACTCAAAGGAAGCGGAGATGAAACTGATGTTATATGAGACTCTGACCCAATGATGCATGGATAAGAATGAAATATATCAATTTTTGTTCAATGAATCCTATGTACAGGAGGGAAAGATAAGTTTTCTAGATCAAACTTGAACTACAATACACAATTTCCTTTAAAATGCAAGTGCAATGAATCACGCAAAAATAACAATTCTCTATTGTTTCTTTTTCAATAATTTCAACAATTGATTTTCAATACTTTCGAAGAAGAAAATGATTTTGAAAGAAAAACGTTTGTTCACTTTTCAAAAAGGACCTACACCATGATGGCGAGAGTGAAGAAAACAAAAAACTAATGAACAAGCAATAGATCAAAACCCAAACCAATCTTTCAATGGAAACAAAAATAACAAGCAGACCAAACTAGTCTTTTCAATTACATGAGAAAATTGATCTTTCAAATAATGAGCAAATGATAAAGACAAAGAAGCTCAACTTTCAACCGATCGTTGGTTCTTAACCAAACAAGCACACTCAAATTCCAAAATCAGAGAGTATATCTTTGCAGAGAGAAGTCAAGAAATGAAAGTCAAGAAAAGGGTGACAGGAAGAGCCTTTGATGTCCTAAGACTGTTCATGCACAAAAACGAAGACAAGAAAACATCAACCAATGATCCAAGAAGCTCTTTTCAGGCACCTATACTGATCTGGGTAGCTGAAAATGCAAAAATCTCAAATCCAAAATTTTGAAAAGAGGGTTCGCAGGCTAACAGTATTACACAATGCGAGAATGTGGTATACCTAGGGAGGTAATATGGGGTACCTAGGGAGGTACCCAATGGGAATGTAGTTATGTGTTATTAGTGGAAGTCATTTAATATATGGGAATGTGGCCATTGAATGTAAGGTGGACTAGGTCCACTATATTAATAAAGGCCCACTATGGTAGTTGGATGTAATAAATGTGAGAAGGTTCTCTAGAAGGTTCCTAGGAGATAGGGAGAGCTATATAAATAAGTGTAGGCAATGTAATAAAACATAGTGAAGAATATTGTGATTGTACAAGCAAGGATTTCTTGAGGAGTTTTATGCTTCCATAAGGATTAATATATGGTGTTACCCTACCTCAAGGGTTTTCTCTATTTCTTATGTTCATGTTATGGTGAATGGTTTATGGTTTATTCTTGGTATTATTGAAGTATATTTGCATATCTGGTATAGGTACTTAACAATTGGTATCAAAGCACTTTTATTGGCCAAAGAAGGGAAGATATGTTTTCTCTTTTTGCAGAATTTTTTTAGGGAAGAAAAAGAGGGTGGCGCACTTCAGGTTCAGATCTAAAGTTTTATGAGCTTAATTTGGAAAAAAAAATTGGATATTTGAATTCCTCTCAGAAAACTACTTAATTTCAAAAAAAATATCAGCCGAAACGGAGTTCAAGAAGTAAAGTTATGAGCGTTTTAAATTCAGCAGTTTTTCAGGGTTTTTCCGAAAAAAGCCGCGATTTTTTGCCGTAACTTATTGTTCTATTTTTTGGGGTTTTTCATAGCAAGATGTATTTTACAGGGAAATGTGATGGCCCTAGTATTGAATCATTCATTAAAGAAAGAAAATCAGTATGGGAAGATACTTGGCCCCATTGGGTA
>ML776594.1:2187814-2204402 GCA_009831015.1 Picea engelmannii | reverse complement strand
AGTTTTATCCTTCCATAAGGATTAATATATGGTGTTACCCTACCTCAAGGGTTTTCTCTATTTCTTGTGTTCATGTTATAGTGAATGGTTTATGGTTTATTCTTGGTATTATTGAAGTATATTTGCAGATCTGGTATAGGTACATATAGGTACTTAACAGAGAATGGGTCATTCTCGCAGGCCAGCTTTGAGCAGAGTGTGAGAACCTCGCACTGGACCTAAAAGTAGGGTGTGAACTCAATAGATTCTTGCAGGCCACTGTGGAGTGCAGTGCGAGAATGTCTGTAACTAAGCAAATTTTTGGAAAAAGACAAAAAATTTGAAGAGGCCTCTGGACCCAGAGGGTCTATCAGGGTATCCTGAAGACTCAGAGATTTATATGAATGGAGAGAGGTAAGGAAAGAGCAAATGGCCAAGGAAAAATACCAAAAACCACAAAGAAAATGGGTTATCTCCCCAATGGAGTCGCCAATTTTGTTATCGGACTAATCGGTAGGTGCAGACACTAACAGATCTCTCTAGATCCACCTAGATCTAGAACAAAACAGGACAGGACATGACTCTTTCCCTAAGTTTTGACCATTGAATTAGCTAGTAGGGAGGAACAAGTAACATACCTTTGTCTCGCTTCCTAGGGTCTCTGTTGCTCCCGCTTTGCTCCGGTGCTCTCGTGAGGTCAAGACCAAGACAACACAAACCAACCAAAGTGAAGATAGCAAAACATATTCAATTGTCAACTTATGCGTATGATCAAGGAATTACACAATAAAGTAAGAATAGCTTTATGGGAAAAGGACATGTCGTTGTATCATATTAATCAAAAGTAAAAGATACAACCTGATCGCCTTGATGTCGCAAGCTTCCTTTCGGTGACTCTTGGCTCCAACACACACACTTGCTCAATCCTTGTATGAAGAAGATCCAATTCCTCTTGATAGACTTGTTAAAGTCTCCAAGCTCCTGTTCAAGCTAGGTCCTTCACACAATTCTGTCACCAATTCTCCAATGAATCTTGCTTAACCTTTTCCATGAGAATTCCATCAATATATAGGAGAAAATGAGATGGTTACTCGGATAAGAATGATCCCACAATATCAGAGAAACTAGTAAAAGGATAACCATTCGAATGCCAACCCATTCTTCTAGAAGATTCCCTTCTAGAACCATCGAGACTTCATCTTTTTCCAAGCTTTAGAACAAGTTCGCACCCTAGCTATGTAGCACAGTGCGAGAAGTTCGCACCCTAGCTTAAGGCAGCCTGTGAGAATGGGTCATTCTCACACCCTAGGATATTAGCAACCTGTGAACTCTCTTCAAAAGTATGTTTTCTGGGAAGAGATAAATGTCACTTTTCTCAGGAGAAAGTTCTTATGAGGAGCCTAGGTACACCATCATCAATACACCATCAAGATTGACCAAAATCATGGGTAACACCATGATCATCTTATGGTATCCTGGATGACCAGTATAGGGTCTTTTATGTAGTTCATCCATTATGAACCTCTTCAACTCATCACAATCTGGAATATACAATATGTTCCTGTAAGTGAGCAGACCTCCTTCCATCATCTGGTAGTCTCCATAATTTATCCCTGTGGGCTCTTGCTACAGGTATGCGGTCACGGTCTGGAAGAATGGATATGTTTCTTGTGCATTTCTAACTCTTTCCTTGACATCCATCTCACAGGTGCTCACCGCTACCAGGTGAATTGTTTTCATACTTCTGCTAAGGGCATCGACCACCCTATTCTCTTTTCCTTTAATATGTTTGATTTCGAAATAAAACTCACTAAGGAGAGCCATCCACCTAGCTTGTCTGGCATTGAGCTTCAATTGGTCAAACAAATATCGCAATCCACAGTGGTCTGTCATAAGTACAAATTTCCTTCCCAAGAGGTAATGCCTCCACATTTTTAAGGCATGCACTATGGCGGCCAGATCTAGATCATGGGTCACATAGTTGACTTCATTCTCATTCAATTTTTGAGATTCATAGCAGACCACACTTCCTCCTTGCATAAGGACTCCTCCGAGACCTTCCTTGCAGGCATCTGTTCACACAAGTCAGTTTCGGGGTTGGCGATCTTCAACATGGGTGCATGGGTCAGTAGATGTTTCAGGGTTTGAAATCTTTCTTCACATTTTTGTGTCCACGTGAATTTAGTCCCTTTCTTTTGGAGGGCAGTGATTGGACACCCAATCTTGGAGAATCCTTTAATGAATCTCCTATAGTATCCTGCTAAGCCCATAAAGGATCTGATATCCAAAACGTCCTTTGGGGTAGGCCATTCCATGATGGACCTGATCTTGTCAAGGTCTACTGCTACCCCTTCTTCAGATAGGACATGGCCTAAGTAATGTATTTGCTTATGGAAGAAGTCACATTTGTTGAATTTGGCATAGAGTTGATGTTCTCTTAGCACTTGAAGCACAAGCCTAAGATGCTCTTCATGCTCTTCTCTATTCTTGGAGTAAATTAATATATTGTCAATAAAAACCAGCACAAATTTGTCTAAGAATTTGTTGAGTACATTGTTCATCAAGCACACAAAAGTGGCAGGGGCATTGGTTAACCCAAATGGCACTACCACAAACTCATAGTGACCATATCTTGTCCGGAAGGTAGTTTTATGGATGTCTTCACCTTTGATTCGGACTTGATGGTACCCTGACCTCAAGTCAATCTTTGATAAAATAGAAGCACCTCCCAATTGATCGAACAGGTCATTGATCCTGGGTAAGGGGTACTTGTTCTTTACCGTATTGAGTTGTCTATAATCTACACACATTCGAAGGGTGTCGTCTTTATTCTTCACAAACAGGACTGGTGCTCCCCATGGAGACACACTGGGCCAGATATAGCCTTTGTCCATCATTTCTCTTAATTGTAATTTAAGCTCAACTAGCTCAGGCGTGCTCATCCTGTAGGGTGTCCTAGACACTGGCACCACTCCCGGTGCAAGTTCTATTGAGAAGTCAATGTCCCTTCTCAGAGGTAGACCTGGTACCTCTTCCATAAATACATCATTGTATTCTCTCCGTGTGGGGTGGTCTTCGAGGCTTGGTTTGTTACCTTCAATTGTTTTCAACACCTGTATTTCATATAGTGGACATCCTTTTCGGCAATACTTTCTCATTTGCAGAGCCGATATTTGTCTCACCAAGATAGGTTTTTGGATCCCTTGAAGGGTTATCCTTCTTCCTTCTTTACTTACACACTCTAAGGTTTCATGGTAACAGTCCATTCTGGCTTTATGGGTGGCTAGCCAGTCCATACCAATCAATAGATCATACGATCCTAGGGTTAATATGTTAAGGGTTGCTTGGGTGGGGAATTCACCCAATATTAATTGGCAGGCTGGTATGACCTCTGCTACCCTTCTTTTGGTGCCAGTGGCTAATTGTACCAACCATGGCCTGGTATGTTTATGTGGTTGTAGCTTACATTTATCAACAGCCTTAGGGGCTATATAACTCAAATTTGAACCAGGGTCAGTCATAATAGACACTAGATGGTTGGTAATCATACCTTCTATTTCCACCACTAAATATTGGTGGTTAGCATGGTCATTATCCAAGGCTGCATAAATTTTCGGCACACTCCTAGTCACATCATTGACAGTGGTAGCTTCCTGAATGGTGTAAATTCTCCAGTTGTTCTATTGTCGGTGCAGGCAATCTCTCAGTATATGTTCTTCTCCACAACCCCAACATTTCAAAGGTTCTCTCTTTGGGTTATCAATCTTCACTGATATAGATCCAAAAGTTTTATTTCCGCCCAAGGAGGGAAAGTTCTGTTGGTGTACACTCCAGGTTGGGAAGCTCATCCTTTAGTTCTTCTTATAGCTCTTAAATCCTAGGGATTTAATCCCCTTTTATGAAATCCTGAACTATTATTCTATTTCCAGCCTTCGCGAGGTTCTGTCCGATGTCCAAACTGTTCATGATAATATCTTGCTTTTCGGATAGTGCCTTCTAGGGTCTTTGGCTCATCAAATTCAATCTTGTTCCAATAGTCCTTAGGTAGTCCGTTGATGAAATGTTGCACCTTTGCCTTTTCTGCTTTTATATAGGGTACATACCTCAGCAACTCAAGGAATTTGCTGACATATTCCTCTATGGTGAGTTGCCCCAGCTTGATTTCATAGAACTCTTTAGTCTTTTCGTTGAAATATTTTTCCGACAGATACTTCTTCCGGAAGTATTTCTCAAACTGTTCCCAAGACAGGTCCTCTTCACGAACCCCTTTCACATTCTTAAGGTCTTCCCACCAAATGGAAGCCTTTCCATTCAAGTTGAAGGTGGCCACTCAAACCTTCAAGTTTTCTGAGAAGTCATGGACCCTAAAATACTTCTTTAGTCCAAGCATCCAAGCCTCTGCTTCCTCTCCCTTCTTTATTTTGTCGTCGAAGGAGAGTGGTTTGGCCTTCTTGAATTCTTCAAAATTATGACTCTTGGAAAGCTTCCGCTTCTTCTGTTTTCTTTGGGAATAAGAACTAGTTATGCTGCTAGAAGAGCCCTCCGAGTCACCAGCTTCCTTCCCATAGGAATTGTCTGACGCTCGTCTCTTATCCCTGGGGTGGACCTTTCTCGAGGTGCTCCTCTCATTGTGGCCACTAACATGACCACATTTTTGTATCTCAGGTGGGATTTGAATCCTCTTTGTCTGTCATCGGTCCATGGGACTGGTGTCAGGTTCATGCTAAAATTGTCTTTGTATGTCGGACAAGATCTGTAGTAAAACTACATTAATTTATGTTTTCTTCTCTTGATCTTTCATCATTCTCTCATTGTCAGCCTTGCAGCTCTGTAATTCGACCATGAGGCTCTTCACAGTCTCAGCTAGATCTGGAGGGGTCCCTACCGCCCTTCTCTCGTCAGACTCTTCGTCTCTATTGTGGGAGCCCTCTCCCACCTCATGGTGAGTCACCATTCTATGTGTCTGTAACTTCCCGCAGTTGATTGTCTGATTGTGTGAAAAAGAAAAATACTTGATGTTAGTCAATATTTCTATTCATTCATAACCCACTCATAATTCATATTTTTCACATGCATACGCACAATAGGATTTTTCATCCTTAACTTGACTTTTGATTTAGAGGGTTGAGATAGGGGGTTACTCCTTTTTGGAGTATTTCAAATGGAGTTTTTGCGCAGCTCGTTCATGAATCCAAGTAGGCCAAGTGTTGTAACCATGCTCTGATGCCAATTTGTAACACACCCACTATGGGAACTAGGATTTTTCATCTTTTTCTCCTTTTTCTCGAGGGACAACATCCCCAAAATTCTATGGGGCCTAGCACAGACCCTCCCTTCCCTTAAACTCCCTCATGTGATCATGTCTATGACCACAGGCCTTACCGAGAAGGCGCTTCTGCTTATTGTGATACGGGGAATTGCGATGCAAGCATTTTCCTATTTGCTGTCTTTCAAAATGTCGAAACCCAAAAAGGGTTCTAACATCTCATTTGAATTTATCAATGACTCAGACTAACTCTTGGCACTCTACCTTTTGGTTTTTTGCATACTGGAGTTTAGCGATATAAGAAGACAAGGGTTCATACCCTTCGATTTTCTGGGTGTCGAGAACACTGAAACCCTTATATCCACCACGCTCACCTCGGGGTTTCGCAGGTCAGGTTTTCGCAATTGGCAAGTATAAGGGACTGACCATTGAGTATCCTGAGTGCCGAAATGCTGAAACATCCACTCAACATGCACTAGAATATTTCAGGGTTTCACAAATTCATGGTTTCGCAACTAGCGAGTACAAGGGACTGACCCTTGGGTATCTCGAGTGTTGAAATGTCGAAACATCAACTTCAACACACTCTATACTATTTCAGGGTTTCGCAACTGGCGAGTATGAGGGACCGACCCTTGAGTATCCCGAGTTCCGAAATGCCAAAATACCACTTAACACACGCTCCACTATTTCGAGGTTTCGCAATTTGGGGTTTCGCAACTAGCGAGTACAAGGGACTGACCCTTGAGTATCCCGAGTGTCGAAATGCTGAAACACCAACTTCAACACACTCTATACCATTTCAGGGTTTTGCAATTCGGGTTTTCGCAACTGGTGAGTATGAGGGACTGACCCTTGAGTATCCCGAGTGTTGAAACACCGAAATACCACTTAACACACACTCAACTATTTCGGGGTTTCGCAACTGGCGAGTACAAGGGACTGACCCTTGGGAGTCCCGAGTACCGAAACGTCGAAACATCAAAACTCTAAGAGACCCACTCTCTCTCTCTTCCAAGGTTTCAAGACTTAGGCCATAAAATCCTTTCAAGGGTTCTTGGGTAGCTTTCAACGGGCTTGGTGTTCTAACCGGACCATCCATCTATGGAGGGTACGTGTCAGGAGATTCTCACATTTCAGGGATTTGAACCTCTAGGGATGAATAGGGAAGTCTCTCGACTTCTTAACATGCAAAGTCCCGACGTGATCAGGGTCGTCCATCTGAGGAGGGCATGTGGTAGTGATCAAGGGATCAGTGAAGTCCTGAAAAGGACTAAGCTTGAAATATCACGAACTCGGGTATTTGCAAGAAGAGAGCTCCAGAGTTGGGTGCTCCAACTCGCGAAGTGGCAAAGTGCGAAGAGTGAAGACAGTCATCAGATTTCGGGTACAGGTAGACTGTTGGATCAGGAAACCCACGGGGAATATCGCATATCGAGGTTTCAGGTTTGGGAGGACCCCTTTTCGACTGTAGAAGTCACGAAGTACCGAGATCCAAGGTACGTGTGAACAGTCTGGGTTCTTGCCAACTCAGAGAATCGTAAGATAAAAGCATGAGGAAGGCCTCCTTAAATCACCAAGCTATGAACTCTGTGGGAGGGGATAAGTAAACTCCCGGGTTTACTAAAACGGTAGTCCCTACAAGGAACTTCCTTTAGCTCTGGAATATGAGGGAAACTTTCCTGAAAAGATTTTTTGGGAGAATGAACTAGGACATAGCAAGAATTAAAATTAGTAGATCAATCCTCAGGGGAACGGACTCGTATCCTGAACTCATACATTGTACACATTAACCGAATTGTAGTTACGACAGTATAAGCATGCATCCATTCTATTCAATCAAACACCAGGCAAATACTTCTATTCAGAAACTCTCTACGAGTGCATAAAAAAATGAGCATGTGATCATGGCATTCAATTTCAATTGCGAGACATAACACTTATCAGAAAATCTGGATGTGATGTGAATGCTGAGAGGGGTGCTCGTTTCCACCCAATCATAGGCTCAGTGATTCCAATCAGATTTACCACTAGCCACCCCCGAGCTAGACCACGATGCTTTGAGACTCAGTCTCTACTCCTCATAAGTCGAGAACAAAGGTTACTCTCCTTCTTCTCTGCTCATCCCTCACTCTGTGTTTTCCCGAGTTCTTCTAATTCTCCCTCTTGCGATCTCATGTTGCGTCTCCACCCCTTCCACACTTCTTTCCTTGCCTTTCTTTCCTGTGAGGTTGCATGTGGCATGAACTTCCCCGCGGTGGTCAGGCCTGAGGCTTCTACGGATGGGCAGTTCACCCCCATCCCTCATTAACTCATGAGGAGCCTCCTCACCTACCATCCTGGCAAGTAATTCATTTCAGGGCCAGTGAGCTGCTCTTGGTCTTCGGGCCAATAAAGACCAAATACGGTATTGGCTCGGTGGAAGTTAACACCACCATTCCAGGTGCCTTCCACCACCTTTCCTCAACCATCGTGGTCTCTTTTCATCACATCCCCCTCCCAGCAGTCATGCAACACATATTCATAACATTATTTACATTCGTCGACCTTTTATACCAAGTTCCATCAAATCACACATTCACGTCTTTGAGTTTGCCATTGTTCTTGGCCAACATAGTTATTTTTATAGATTAGGGGAAATAGGGTGTTACAATGGGTCCATCGGGGTTAGCTGCACCACATCATGGTCGGTCAGATGTGTCTCTTCAGGCTGACTTCCGATGACCCTGTTACGAGCACAAATATCCCACTTGAATGAAAGACTAATACAAGTGTGTTATAACACTTTGATGGTTACCCCTATGGCACTTTGTGGACCTTTCCTTTCAAGTGACACTGTGTTACTTCCCCCCCAAGCTTTATATTATTTATTGAGAGTGCACACATGTTCGGATCATAAACAAATAAATTAATGGAAAATAAATGGCCTTGGAAAAATATTGCATCGCGGACGAAGGGCAACTCACCCTCTTTAAAGGCACCCATAAATGAGACAATGCAAACCCTTGTATGTCATGAACCCCATGCCGAGAAGTTCAACCCACTCCACTTCACATGCACACATGACTTAGATAGGTTCCACTAGGGAAACACCTTGGACCTAGGGAATGATTGACCCAATAGGATGGCTTGAGACCCCTCCCACACCTAAATTTGACAAATTGTTTAACATCTTTGAGCATTTTTTTAGTTTCAAAAGGGTGGGGTTTGATGCACATGTTTGGGTGGTTTGATTATTAGACGTGGCTTAGTTGTTATGATACTTGTGACTCATGGACCCCTGGAGGTCGTATTTGTTTTCCTTTGCAAAACCTTTCTCGGTGGAAAAATATTCATCAAGAGATGCTCAGTTTGAACCTTCATGAGGGCTTGAATCCCAAGATTGGATGCAGAGACCCCAGGCTTGGGGCAAGATCGTGATGACTAGTTTGCATAGTGAAGGAAGAGGATGTTTCCTTTGGAGGCACTCTGATAGGCCTTGATGACGAGTTTCCACCCTTCCCCACTTGGATCTTGGCCTTTGGAGGCCTTGGACGTCACCCTAGTAGCCCATGATGTCACACAGGACTAGGGTTTGACACCTAGAGATGTTGGATTGTAGTTCTGGCACATGTGGCATTGAGGATGGCCTTTGGAGGCCCAACGTTCAACTAAATGACCTCAATGTCTCAAGGAGGATGCCTAATGTCACCCTAAGAAGCATGGTGTTACCCTCATTGGGGTTATGTTGTAAAAATTGATTTAATATTTTAATTTTAAGAGCAAATTGACATGTAGGCTTTGTTTTGTGAAAAGACACGACTGTTGGATTAATAAGCCAGAATTTTGCATATAAATATGGTTGGATGAATTCATTTTTTCATCATAATTCATCACAAAACACTTGTGGACTGAAATTTTCTCCCTCTTTAAGGGCTATTGGCTGAAATAACTAGTGTGCATCTCTTGGGGAGGCTTTTTGGTGGTGTATTTTGGCTATTTTCATGGTGGAAAGATATTCAAATAGGTTTTGGCTTGATTATTCTTAGTGAAGTAAGTAGAAAATCTACAATTTTGTTCATGTAATAAATGCTTGTGGTAAATTTTTCTTATTTCATGTTGAATATTATGAAATTTCTTGCTTAAACCCTAGGAGAGAAACATAAAGTGCTTCTTTCTCTCTCTAGCTTTCTACTTGTTTAAATTTGTCAAGTACACCTCGTTTAGAAGTGACTACTAGAGCCATAAAGTGCTAGCACTCTAGTAGTTTTACTCTAATTGCTTATTGCATAATCTATTTTCATTAGTCTATGGAAGGAAGGTGCGCTAGGGCCTAGATGTTCTTATTCTCTAGGAAATACTTCGTCAAGACTTGGATGGTTGAGTCCTTGAAGTGCCAACGCCTCTTGCATCCACCTCTTTCCTTTTGAAAAGTATTATCATTGTTATTTTCCCCAAGTTACATCGTTGTTGTTATTGACTCCATAAGCCCAAAAAGGGACTCGTCCACTTGCTTTCATGAATGATTGATCAAACAAACACTCAAACTCTCTTCTTTGAAATCCACACTAACTAATACTAACCCTAGTTTAGCTAAACTAACTAATTGTGTTGATGTTGTTACAAAACATTTGCTACAACCATTCTAACCTTGTAATTTGTTGCATACGCTCTACTAACATTGACATAACATATTCATAAATTTATTTTGGAAAGTGATAGAGAAATCTATGGAATAAATGATAAATTTTCATTGTACTTTCATGCTATTCTGAGTAATATTTCTCATGGTTGTTACAAAAGAATAATTGCTATTATAAATTGATAATTTGTTGCAAATTTTCTTCATCCACTTTATTTTTTCGATTGTCTAACGTCTTTGAGGCTTTTACTATCATTTGGCACTTGGAAATGGTATATGCATGCTATATTGTTCTTGTTATGGGCAGGTACATCAATATTCTTCAAACAAAGACATTCTTGACTTAGGTGACCAGTGAGAGGTGGAGTTTTCCCTGACATATCCTTAGTTTACCCTGCCCTTTAGGCCATTGGGGACGCCTCCCTTGGGGCATATTCTCTCCTACTTCTAAAATGTGGGGATCTCTTACTAAGGTGATAGTGGTAGGACATATCATTGTTACGCCAACCTTCCTCACTTGCCTTTGGATTTGGGAAAGTACAGATTGTGCAATAATAGTGTCATATCTGACTTCCACCATAAATATGTAGCCCTAGTCCTCTTTCATAGTCCATGAACAGAATATAATACAAAGGGGGGGAGAGACATGGGGAGAGAGGGAGGGAGTGTGAGAGAGAGTGGGAGAGAGAGAAGGAGGGAGGTAGAGAGGGAGGGACAAAGAAGGGAACTGATGCATGCAATGAAGGGCTTGGAGGAGTCCTTATCCAAAATGGGCATGTGATATGTTATGAGTCAAGGAAGTTGAAGGAACATGAAAAGAACTATGGCACTCATGATTTAGAATTGGAAGCCATAGTTCATGCCTTGAAGATGTGGAGGCATTATTTTATGGGAAAAATATTTGAGTTGAGGACAGACCATAGTGGTTTGAAATATTTGTTTGGAGAACCAACTTTGAATGCTAGGAAAATTAGATCGTTGGAATTTCTTAGTGAGTGTGACTTTGATATAAATCATATCAAAGGAAAGGAGAACAAGGTGGTTGATGCACTCAGGAAGAGGGTTCATGAGATGCATGCTACAACCATTACATGTGCAAATATGATTTAAAGGACAAAATTTTGGAAGCTGCAAAACTAGATCAACACTATGTGCAAACAACATAAAAATTACAGCAAGGTAATTTGTAGTAGAAAATTAAAGATTATGAGTTAAGGGAGGATGTAATTCTCATGTACAGGGGCGGATTGTATGTGCCTAATTTCTAGGATTTGAAAAATATGGTGGTGAGAGAGATGCATAGTGTGCCTTATGATGGGCACACACGGTACCAGAAAACAATTGTACCTGTCAAGAGCCAATATTTTTGTCTAGGTATGAAGAAAGAGGTGGTTGACTATATTTCTAGATGTTAAGAATGTCAGAAGGTCAAGGTTGAGAATAAACATCCAGTTGGTTTGATATAGCCATTTCCCATTTCAGAATGGAAATGGGAAGTGGTGACAATTGATTTTATTACCAAACTGCCCAGAACAACAAAGAAGCATGATTCCATCATGGTGGTTGTGGATAATCTTACTAAAGTTGTTCATTTTATTTTGGTAAAACTAATTCATAAGGTTGCTAACATTGCAAATATTTATATGAGAGAAATTGTCGGGCTACATGGCATACTCAAGGAAATTTTTTCTGATAGAGATCTCAAGTTCAAATCCAACTTTTGGAAGGGATTATTCAAAGGATTTGGTACAAATATGAGTTTTAGTATAGCTTACCACCTAGAATATGATGGGAAAATAGAAAGGTTCAATCAGGTGATTGAGGATATGCTAAGAATGTATGTGATGGATAAACCATCAAAATGGGAAGATTATTTACATTTGGTTGAGTTTTCTTATAATAATGGGTATCAGACATCTTTGAAGATGAGCCCATTTGAAGAATTATATGGAAAAAAATGCAACACACCAGTGAGTCAAGACAACCCAACAGACAGAGCAGTGGTTGGGCCAAAATTTCTTAGAGAGATGGAAGAGAAAATGGTGAAAATAAAGCAGCATTTAAAGGATACCCAGGACAGGAAGATGAGTTATGTAGACAAACATAGAATGCACAGAGAGTTTAAAGTGGGAACGCATGTCTTCTTAAAAGTGAAGTCTAAGAAGAGTTCACTAAAATTGGGGAGTTGTCCAAAGATGGTAGCAAGATATTGTGGACCATTTGAGATATTGGAAAGGATTGGTCTTGTTGCATACATGATTGCATTGCCTGCATCCATGTGCATACATAATGTGTTTAATGTGTATTTGCTTAAAAATTATGTGTCTGATGTTAATCATGTAATTGATTAGACTATGATCTAGGTGGAGCAAGAAGGAGACTTTCGAGTTCAACCAGTGTGCATATTGGGATGGAAAGTAAAGTTTTTTTGGAATCGAGAAATAGGACTAGTAAAGGTCCAATGGACCTGTTATAGTCCTGAGGATGCAACCTAGGAACATGAATATGCCATGCGAGAAGAGTACCCACATATTTTTGAAGATTTTTTTGTGTACATGTGTATATAATTCACTGAGGATAGTGCATAAATAAGGGTGAGGGAAATGTAATAATCCTAGGATGAACCCCAAGTTGTAAATGTACATATGTTTTATAGGCTGGTGAGTCGGGATGTTTTGGGCTAGAGTTCCTTTGTATATAAGCTTTTAGGTTAGAGTGCCTATGTGATTTAGGTCAGGGATCCTATGAGTTGAAAGGCCATATAGCCTAACAATTGTAATATGTAGTCACACTTGTTTATATTAATAAAATGAATCATTGCTATAGACCAATTTAGATGAAAGAATATGGGGGGCTAGGAATCCACGAGAGGGAAAGGGGGCTTAAGAAAAGGAGCTAAGTCATGGGGGCTTAAGCCAAGGAATAAAATAATATTATTTCTAAGTAATAATCTTTATGTTTTAAATTTATCATAAGTTCCCAAGTGAGAGGAACGAATTACCAGGTTGAGAGAAAGGTGTTTCCTAGAGTGGCAAGTGTCAATATAAGAACATGCAATATAAGGTTGGGAACTTAGTGTAATTGGATCATCATTCATCATTATTCCAATATTTCACACATCTTGGCATCCATCATCTGTACCTTGGCTGGAGAGTGTAAGAAGAAGTTGGAGTTGACTGTTACCCAGTAAATCCTTGATGGTTTGGATTGAAGAAGCAGGTTTCCAGGCCTATGGATGATTCTCT
The DNA here is from genome assembly GCA_009831015.1 of Picea engelmannii. NCBI lineage: Eukaryota > Viridiplantae > Streptophyta > Pinopsida > Pinales > Pinaceae > Picea > Picea engelmannii. The sequence goes on along the minus strand of ML776594.1, from coordinate 2,191,291 downwards.
CTAGGTGAAAGAGAATTGTTGAGAATATTTTTCCCAATGTGTTTTCTAGTGGGTGTTGCAACTCCTTGAGAAACATTGTGTTCCAAGTGCTATAGAGCTATGAGACTTCCTGGCTTACTATTTGTTGAAGCCAAAGAAGGGAAATGGGACAACTAGAAGGATTGTTTAATAAAGAAGGGGATACATTTCCTTGGGTAGGACAAGTTGTGGGGAATGAGAGGCTGTGAGATGGGAACTATTGTTGGAGTGTGCACCTGAGCTTATGGTGTTTTATGTTGTGGGTTAGACCCTAGCTAGCTTAGGATCCTTTTACCTGGTGGATTCATAGCCCCAACTCGGGGGTGACCTGTTGTCGAGAGTGTATGAACAACAAAGTCTACGATTGGGAGGAACATCTGAGGTTTGTATGCAGTTGGTGAATTATAGAAAAAGATAAGTGTTCTTTTACGTGTGTTCACATGTTGTTTATCATGTGTATCTTTATGTTATTTTTGTTTGTTGATAATTAAATGTAATTATGCATGGTTGTGCATGTTATTGTTAGTTTTACATAAATATTGCATATGCAGGGCATGGTAGTTAATAAATGTTAATTGTTAGTCAAATTTTAGTAGTAATGGCAACAAGATTCCAACCCAAAGCTTGAATTTCCACTTGTGTTGGGAAATAGTTATCGTGCACGGCATAAATTTGGTTGTGCATGCAATTGTTTCAATGAATTACTTCTGCAACTACAATTGGTATCAAAAGAAGACAATTTACGTAGTATGACTCAGCTTGGCACTGGGTACATTACCTTGTGATATCATAGAAAAAAAATTAGGTTGTTGGTAATGGGGAACGTTACATGGACCGAATTGGTCTTGTTGCATACATGCTTTCACTACCTGCATCCATGTGCATACATAATGTTTTTCACATTTCTTTACTTGAGAAGTATGTTCTTGATTATAACCATTGAATTGATTGGGTTGTGATCTAGGTGGACCACGAGGGAAATTTTTAGGTCCAAACAGTGGACATATTGGTTAGGAATGTTAAGGTGCTCTGAAATTGATCCATCGGACTAGTAAAGGTCATGTGGACCTCCTATGGTCATGAACATGCAATATGGCAGCATGAGGATGCCATGCGGGAAGAGTACCCATAAGTTTTTGAAGATGTTTGAGGTTTTTTATTGTACATTTATATATAATGCACTAAGGACAGTGCACAAATAAGGGGGACAAGAATGTAATACCCCCAGGTTGTAAATGTGTATATGTACATATGTTTTTATAGGATGGTGATCTAGTATGGTTTTGAGCCGGAGTGCCTTTGTATATATGTTTTGGGCCGAAGTTCCTGTGTGATGTTAGGCTAGAGAGCCTGTATGTTGAAAGGCTAGTGAGCTTGGCATTGTAAATTGTAAATCAAACTCATGATAAATTAATAAAATACATCATGTATGCAGACCAAGTTAGATAAGAGAGTATGGGGGACTAGGACTCCACAAGAGGAAAACAAGGGCTAAGACTTGAGGAAAAGGGGCTAAGTTAAGGGGGCTTAATCCAAGAAATATTATGCTATATTCTTAAGTCCCAAGTCATACGTTATGATTTTATCATAAGTTCTCAAGTGGACAGGATGAATTCCAAGTGGTGGGGAAAGAGTTCCTTGGGTTTCCACTTGTAAAAAGGTTTACATGCATATTTAAACTTGGGTTTTAGTGGAAAAATCATTCATTTCATCATTCTTGGCCATGCTTACCATTTTGCTTGTAGAATGTGAGCTCAAGAGACACTATGACCTTATTACCTTCTGAAGCCTGGATGGATTTGGGTGTACAATTCTCCTTGGGTCGCCTTGGGAAAGGCTAGAGCCTTGGAGCGAGAATTGTTAGGAATAGGTTTCCCTGGGTGTGAGGCCTAGAGTGTTCTTGGATACTCCTAAGTGTCGCTAGAGTTCCTAGAGCCACAATGTTCTGAGACTTCCTAGCCAACCTATGATGGAAACGTGGAAAGGAAGTGGGACAATCTAAGGAACTATGGTGCAGAGAAGGGGGTACATTTCCTCGAGTGGTGCAAGTTAATGGGGAATGAGAATCTGTAGGTTGGAACTATTTTCGGAATTGGTAACTTGGCCTAGATTTTTGTTTTTCTTATTGTGAGACCTTAGTTGGATTAGGTATCATTTTCCCTAGTGGAGTGATAGCCCCATATTGAGGGTGACCTACTGTTGAGAGTTCTAGAACAACAGTGTCTAAGGTTGGGTGGAACGTCTAAGGTCTACATCTAGTTGGTGAATTTACAAAAACATAAGTGTTCTATTATGTTTTTATTATGATGAACAATGAGTATTTTAAGTGCTTAATTATGTTATTATTGTGCATGTTTATAATTCTAAATGTTAATATGTGTTATGTATAATTTATGCATGGAATTATAAGTTGTTAGGAATGCAAAAGTGTTTCATATGCAGGGTGTAAAATCACAAATAGGTATTAGAACCATGTTGGGCGTAAATATTAATAGTATCAAAGGAATAATGAATTAAGTAAAATAAAATTTGAAAGTTATGTATGTGACAGAGTGAATTATAATGACATATTCCTATAAGTGAGTATGGGTTATGTTGCAGATGGGGGAGAGAGAGTGAGTTAGAGAGAGATAGGGGGAGAGAGGTAAAGAGTGAGTGAAAGGGGGGGGGAAGTGGGGTAGATAGATATAGATATAGAGGGAGAGAAAGAGTTAAATAGAGAGGGGTGGGGAGAGATAGAGGGAAATAGGGGCAGAGGAGGGAGAGATAAAAAGGAGAGGGGGGAACAACAAGTGAGTGAAACAAATACCAAAGCTCGTTGAAGGGAAAACTAATAATGTCATTGAGTGTATGAATCAACGACAATTTTCAAGTCACACATGCAAGCAAAGTGTCGTGATATTTGGAATGCAATTTGTCTTGTTGTTTAGTGTATATGAGAATACAACAACCTAGAAGTGGTGTCATCTCTGACTTCCACCATAAATATGTAGCCCTAATCCTATTTTATTTTCCATGAACAAGCTACATTACAGAGGGGGGGAGAGAGGGAGGGAGGATGAGAGTGAGTGGGAGAGAGAGAGGGAGGGAGGTAGAGAGAGAGGGGGAGGGAGGTAGAGAGAGAGAGAGAGAGAGAGAGAGAGAGAAAAGGATGGAGGGAGAGACGACGGAGGGAGGGGGATTGAGGGAGGCAGGGAGATAGAAAGAGAGGGATGGAGAGGGAGGAAGGTGGAGAGATAAGGGGAGAGGGAGAGAGAGAGAGACAGAGAGGTAGAGAGTGAGAGGGAGGGAGAGAGAGGGGCATAGAGAGGGAGAGAGAGATGGAGGAGAAGACAGAGATGGAGGGGAAGAGAGAGGGGGAGAAGAGTGTGGTAGAGAGAGATAAGGAAAAAGGGAGAGATTGTTAGAGGCGAAAAGAGAGAGGGGAAGAATGAAAGTGAGTGAGAGTAAGGAGAGAGA
>ML776594.1:2173326-2187353 GCA_009831015.1 Picea engelmannii | reverse complement strand
TATGTAAATTCTATATATATATATATATATATATATATATATATATATATATATATATATATATAGTTTACTATTTTTAATCTATTTTTGTCTTGACATATATCATAATCTTAAATACACACCTTTTATTTCTACTATAGCTTTTTATCAACTCAACCATTTTTAAAATAAGTTATAGGTCACACTATAAGAGACTCTACAATCTAAAAATAAAAATAAAAATTGTTTGATAATGTTAAGACCTAGTGCCTTGTAATTTCAAGGATATATTGACTTTCATAAATTAAAAATATATAAAATTAATCTTATAAATTTTGAAAAACTATCTCACCCATCTAGAGAGTAGAAAACACCTCTTGGCACAAGAGCATAAAACATTTGTACATACAAAACTAAAAAAACAACAAATAACAAATCTTATAATACCAAAACTGGTGAGTTCTCAATTTGAAAACAAACCTTTTCCTGACATATATCTCTTATAACACCCACATGACCACCATGACAAAAGAAGAAAAATGGACATGAAAATAAGAAAACATATAATGTGGGTTCCTACAAATACTAAGAATAAATGCAACACATATTCAGCAATAACATCAATATGACATCAAAAGTAAAACACATGGAGGTTCATTTAAGAAACAAATGAAGCAAGCACATACCTCTTTATAACGTTGACATGACAATCGTTACATGAATAATGCCAAAAAGCTCAATTCTAGTTAAAAACCCAGTCAAGCATATCACTCTATAATGCACATGATGTGTTAGCATATATCCAGGACATGAATTTTATATATATCCAGGACAGGACGGATAGTTCTGTCTTCCCCTGTCACAATTCTTCCCATCCTCGCGATACCCATATTTTGTTGGTGTTGGCTAAACGTTCTATTTTTGGGGATTTTTGACTGGAATTCGGTGATGTAAATTTGGACAAAATCACTATTTTTTGTTGTTTAAATTGCATTTTTGAATGCATAAATAGATTCAGCTTGATAAAAAATCCCTGAAACATTTGGATTATACAAACTTAGTCACTCCAACCATTCATCACCAGATTTCGGGCAAAATCAAAAACATTATACCGTATTCCATTTACATGTCGACATTGGTGCAATCATCGGCGACGTGATGCCAGTCGTCGGCGACACGATGCCAATCAGCGTCACGGGGACACTGCCTACAGGGATCAAAATTGAGGTCTTCATTGCCCTTCAAGAGCCTTGTAGCCCTTCATAGAAGGGTTTAAAATTATTTTCAATGCAAATGAAAATTAATATAAAAAAACACTTGTCAAATTTAAAATAAAAACTATTTCATATTTTTTCATTTGAAGGGCGATGAAAAATTTTTTAATATATTCATTTTTCATTGTTTTTATGGGTTGTAAATTTTCTTAATAAGTTCAAGTTTTTATTTTTTTATTGTTTTTATAAGTTTCTTTTTTTATTTGTCATTTCCCCTATATCTTAGTAATAAAAAATAATGTTAAGAATCTTTTTCTCTATATCTTAGTAATAAAAAAAAGAATGTTACCAATTTTTCATATGTCAAGTCAGTGCAAAAAAAGAATGGTTATATTTTTTTCTAAAATACAATCCTATTTTTATGGAGCTCGTGCATGCATGCATATTCTATTTATTAAACTCAAAGAGATGAAAAATCAAATGGTGAATTCTCTAAACACCAGCGACAACCAGTGTTGTGAATTGGAAGTGAATTCTCTAAACACCAGCAACAACCAGAGTTGTGAATTCGAAATTGGAAGATATATTACTACACAGAAATTGGGAGATATATTACTATACACTGTAAGTTAATTTCTTTTGTGAAGACAACCCTTCCCAAATTCTCGATCATTTTTCTGTTGTAGGGTTTTGCTTTAGGTTTATCTTTGTTCCGCTTATCTTTGTTCAGTTGTAGGTGTAGAATTTTCGAACAGAGTAATTTTCACTTCTCTATCTTCTCTATGTATTTGTGTTAATTTATTTTATTGTTTTTTAATGCCTTTTGCGTTCCTCCATATACCGATTTGCCTGTACTATATACCGTTCTCTACTTATTTGTGTTATTTTTTTATTTTTATTTTTATGCCTTTTCCATTCCTCCTTATACAGATTTGCATGTACCCTATACGGATTTCATGACCATGTTCATCCAATTGATTTGCATTCATCACAGAAAAGATATTTATTTCAATCTAGCAGGTTCATTTATTTTCCACTCATAGTCTTCAGAAAATTTATATTTGTATTAGAAGGTTGCCCCAATATATGTTAGTGTGGCTTGTGCTTTTCCCGACCCAATATAAGTGAAAATATCATATACAAGACTGAATTATTATTATCGGTGAGCATAAAACCCACCAATAAAAAGGTAATTGATTTTATACATAATTTTTTTTTCTCTTGATCAAGAAACAAGAAAAGAAAAGAAAAGATAGACTTTGAATATTCAACACCTTATGTAGACCAGAAACTTCTTCAAAAGTAGTAAAGTGAACAAAGAATTTAAATAAAATGGTGTCCAAACATATTCATGTGAATTTATTCAAAATTTTGTGTCTTTTTTATTTTAATTAATTGCGATGTTTGTGACCTCTAGCTTATATCCTGAATATTAATATGTTTATTTTAGTTTTTGTTGATTATTAATTATGTTTTTTTAATTTTAATTGATTATTAATTTGTATTTTTTTTTATTGATTATTAGTTTATATTTCTTTTAATTTTAGTTAATTAATTATGATTTATTTTAAATTACCAAAAAATGTTGGTAAGTACTTGTCTATTTGTCCATTTCATCTGTAAATTTTTTTTATCAAATTATAATTGTTTTATGGATAAAATTTTAATTACTTTTTCATTTTTATATGAAAATGATAATTTATTCTAACATGTCAATTTAAAAGAGTTACAATAAAACTAACCCTTCAGTTTGAAATATAATCCTTCCCTTCAAATTTGAAAACTAACCCTTCAGTTTGAAATATAATCCTTCCCTTCAAATTTGATCCCTGGACGCAGGCTAGGTACTGTGCTTAGTTGGGGTCGATCGGGGACGAGATTTATCGTCGCCAATATTTGAGGGCGTGATCAAATGTTTCGTACATTGTAATAGATAGTAACTTTTTATTTTCAATTATATAAATAAGTATAAAGGTTTTTATTCAAATAAACTGTTTAGTATATTAAAATAAAAAATGGGTAATTCAATTTTATAATTTAATATTAATTATATACAACACTGTTTTTCTAAATTTTATCATAATTTTTTAAAATAAAATAAAAAATAAAAATATACCTAATTCGCGACTTGACTTGGTTACATCACAGATGAAAATGCCAGTTTAATATCGAACAGGTGTGTAATTCGCGACTGGACTTGGTTACAACTAACATAAAATTTCCAAACCCGCGTTAAAGTCACAGGCACAGGAAAAAGCAATAGAGAAGAAATATGAAATGCACCTTATCACGACAGTTGTGCTGACTTAACCAAGTTTCAGTGGGTTAACTAGTCCCTACATCTATAAATCAAAGGGAGACGAGTATCACGAGGGAGAGGGAGACGAGTTTCAGTGGGTTAACTAGTCCCTACATCTATAAATCGGTGGGTTAACACTCTGTTGGAAGGTAGCACTTCGGTACTTGTCATCACACATTCGCTCCTCCTCCTCCTCATCTGCCTCCACTTCCATGGCTGCATCTCTCTCCACCGATTCCAATTCCAATTATAATCGCTCCTCCTCCTCTGCCTCCACTTCCATGGCTGCATCTCCCTCCACCGATTCCAATTCCAATTATAATCGCTCCTCCTCCGCTGCCTCCACTTCCATGGCTGCATCTCCCTCCACCGATTCCAATTCCAATTATAATCCCTCCTCCTCCTCTGCCTCCACTTCCATGGTTGCATCTCCCAGCACCGATTACAATTCCAATTATGATGTGTTCTTAAATCACCGCGGCCCCGACACGAAGAAAACCTTAGCCAGCCATCTGTATGGTCGTCTTCGCGACCGCGGATTCAGAGTCTTTCTGGACCGGTCAGAAATGAAAGTGGGAGACCCTGCACCTCCTCAAATAGAAAGAGCTAATGCAACAGCCTCTGTTCATATAGCCATTTTCTCTCTAAGATATGCCGAATCAGATTGGTGTCTGAATGAGCTCCTTCAGATGTATAACCGGATGCTGGAATCAAAAACGACCATTATTCCAGTCTTTTACAAGGTTAAGCCTTCTGATCTACGTATCAAGAGACATGGACTGTTGGATCAAATCTTGAGATTTCTTGGTTGCCTCGGGGGCAGCGATGTAGGCTATGATGAAGATTTGCAAGGTCATTTAAAAAAAGGGAGATGCACCCAACAAAAACTTGAAGAATGGAAAACTGCGCTGTCTGCCGTTTCAGAATTAACCGGTTTGGAGCTGGAGGCGTTTAATGGGTTAGAACTTCTAGTATCATTGTCCGTAATAGCTTAATTGTATTGATAAACGAAGTTTTTAGTACTCATGTCTGTTTGTTTTGCTTTGATTAACCAGCTACGAAGGCGATCTCGCGGATATGGTAGTTCAACTAGTGGAGGAAAAGGTTAAAAAACCACAATTGGATGTGGTTAAATATCCAACTGGTTTGGATAAGAAGCTACAAGGTTTATCGACAACAGTGTCGCAGCAGCAGCGACAGAGCGGGAAGACCAAGGTTGTGGGGATTGTGGGTTCTGGTGGTGTAGGGAAGACAATCTTGGCAACAGAGTTCTTTCGCCAGAACAGGTCACTTTACCCTCAATCTTGTTTTTTGGAAGATGTGAGAGTCGAAGCTTTAATGTCCTTGCAGAGTAAACTCCACAAAGGCTTGACTTCACTGGATCTGGAAGTAAGTAGCATCGCTGACGGTAAACGGGACCTTTCTCATCGTCTCCGGGGTTCTAAGGCTCTCATAGTTTTAGATAATGTCGATCAAGCCAAGCAGTTGGATGCATTACTTTCACCCCTGAAGGGCGTCCTTAGTTCTGATAGCTTAATCTTACTTACATCTCGCGATAGGGATTTTCTAACCAAAGAAGTCTCGTCCATTTACAAGCTGTCAGGCCTCGACAGAGAAGATTCACGAAGGCTTTTTTGCATGCATGCCTTTTGCAACCATGAACCTGATGATCCCGGATTTGAAGAAGTGGTTACAAAGTTTTTGGATGCGTGCGATGGATTGCCGTCATCTCTCTCATATTTTGGCTCTATACTTCATAAAAAAGGTTTAGAGTATTGGAAAGGCGAATTGAAGAAAATATCAGATTTAGTACTTCCTACCGATATGCTACGCAGTCTTAGAATTAGCTACGACATTCTGGACAGCCACGATAAAGACATATTCTTAGATATTGCCTGTTTCTTCATAGAAGAAGATAGAGAACTGGCCATAAGAATAATGGACGGATATAGCGGGTCAGGAAGTCGAAATCTTCAAAAGTTAGAGGACAAGTCTATTCTGGAGATCGACGGTCAAAACTGTATAAGAATGCACAATCACCTCAGAGACTTGGGCAGAGATTTCGCTGAAAAAGAACTTCCGACACATCATCGTCGTCTTTGGCGCCCCACTGACAACCTTTTCCATAATGCGATCCTCCAACCAATTGTACGTGTTTGAATTAAGTTTGGCAAAATTCTGATCGGAGAAATGTGTCTAAGTTTTGAGTTCTCTAAACTTTGCAAGTATATTGTCAATGTTGTTTAAATTTGCAAGTATGTCCATATTGTTTCTAACAGTTTTCAGATAACAATCCAGGTGCGCGGGATTCACATGGTTCCACGAAAATCTGGCCAAACATTAGACAACTCTTTGCAGCATCCTTGGGTTGACATGACAGGTTTGCTCCTGCTGAGGGCTGAAGGTGGTTGTTTGGAAAGCATATCCCAGTTTCTGAGAGACGCGGAAAATCTTGTATGGCTTTGCTGGAATAAGTGTCCGCACATCTCCCTGCCTAATTGGATTCAAACCAGGAATTTGAGAGCTTTACAAGTGTCCAGCGGCCAATTGGAAACATGGTGGCACAGTGAAAGTGTGGTACGTGCAATTTTTTTTTAAATTTATGTTTAGAGTTTTTAGGTTGTACGGAGAATACTTAGAACTTAGGTGTGATGTATTACTAAATTAAATTGAAAAAATTAGTTCAAAGATAATAAATAAATAAACATATATTTATTTTAAAAAATTTCAAATACCACTAAAATTTGTGTTTAGATTTTTTTAATCTCTAGATATTTAATAGATCTATATGGCCTAGGCCCATCATAATTTTAGGATAACTATATTAAGAGGGCACATTGCAGGCACCTTCGAAGTTGGACTCCGTCGGGGATTTAGCAGATGTTCAGCATACTAGCATGAATGGCTGTTTAGGGTCCAAAATGCTGCCGTCTTGCCTCGGTAACTTTCCTCAACTCGAACACTTAGACCTGCAGGGGACGAAAATAAAAGAAGTATCATTTCCTGAAGGCTTTTGTCCAGCTCTAAAACATCTCAACGTCAGCGTTTGTTGTGAACTAGTGGAGGTCGGAGCGTTGCCAACAGCACTAATATCTTTGGACTTGCAAAAATGTACTGCGTTGAAAAAAATAAGTGGGCTTCCTGGTCTTGCAAACCTTCGACTACTGGACATCAGAGGGTGTAACGAACTAGAAGAGCTACCAGGTCTTGAGACGTTGAAAGAGTTGAAGGGGAGATCTGAATGTAAGAAGCTGAAGGAGAGCCGACCACTGGACAGCAGAGGGTGTAACCAGCTAGAGGAGCTGCCCCGTCCCCGTCTTGAGACGTTGACATCGTTGAAAGGGATATCTGAATGTAAGAAGCTGAAGGAGATCGTACGGAGCTACACTGGATAAGAATACAAACAGAAAATTATGAAATTTGATCCAGCTAGGAAAGATTTGTTTCCGCTACATTCCAATCTCATTTATATTTTTCATATTGCATTTAAAATGGTTATAGCAACCGGATTGTTTTTACTAGTCTGTTATCTAAATAAAAAATAAACCAAATCAGTGATTATTGATGTACACGTTTATTGTGCCTTAGCATTATGTTCATTGCCAAATCAGTGATTATTGATCTACACATTTATTGTGCCTCACCATTACGTTAATATTAATTAGTTTTATTAAATTAATATATAATATTAGAAAATATTAAATTGGAAATAACTTATAAAGTGTTTTAGCAGTATGGATTATGGTAATGTTGATTAGTTTTATTAAATTAATATATAACAAACAGTATTGCTTCGGCTCAGTGGGTTCGTTTAATTAATCCTCGCGAGGGAGGAGGCGAGAAGAACCAATCGAGCTCGAGGAGATCCCGTGAGGGGAAACTCTGATATATATGTCTAGCTTGGCTATGATATTTAACTAGTAGTTGCAACTATATGTTATGTTTTTCTATTTTATTTTTATGGTGGGAACTCATGCAATTATCAGCTTTAGTCTGAATCATTCTTGAAAACAGATTAAAATATGTAATGGAAAACCTAGCTTTATTTATATAAATAATCTTTCTTTACGGGAGTCTTTAAATACTGACAGTGATCATTTGAATCTGAAAAAGGAAAGAGTATAGGTTTTTCTAATGAAAAAGAGTATCACATTCTTAAAAAGTAGATGAGGTATTGTTGTCAACTTATATAACCCAACTTAAATCTATTTAAACTTGGCTACTTCATATCCAAAAGAATATTTAAATTTTGATATTTTATATTAAAAAAATAAAATATTATATATATATATATATAATATGTTTAGTTTTTTGGTTTGTTATTTACGGTGAAGTTAAAGAAAAAATCCAAATTAAAATATATTTTTATTTTTATTTTTTATTACTTTAATCCTTAAACAGTTCAACTTTTTAGTTAATTTCTTGCTTATAATTATTATTATTAGTTTAATTTTAATTTTAATTCTAATTTAATTTTTTTTTACAGTAAATAATGATCAACTAGTTATCATTATTTACATCTTCTAGTTTTTCATTACAACTCTTTATTACTATTACAGTTTTATTTGTTGATAATAATGGATGGAGTGTCACCTTCCAAACTTTTATAAATTCACACACAAATTCATTTTAAAAAAGTTTAAACCATTATATTATTTTTTTTAAAGGAAAACTGACTAGGTAAACTTTTTAATTCACCCACACCAAAAATAGAATTGAAATTTAGGTGGACATATTAATTTTATTTATTTATATGAAACCTTATATTACTTTTAATACATCTATTATATCCTTAAGTTTGTATCATGGTTTCTATTTTTTCTTATTAAATATTGTAATAAAAATTATTTATCTACAAGTCTATTGGCTCTAACATTGGAAGTTTTATTGAAGGATTGGCTCCTCCCATTGTAAAAATACACTTTTTATCCTAATTTTTAGTTTTATTGTAGACTTCCCTCCCTCCTAGACTTCCCTCTTCCCAATGTAAAAATACATTCCTTGTCCTAAAACTTAGGATGATTTGGATGATTTGCATGCAATTTATTTGTTCCAAGTTTTAGCCTAAGTTCTAAGTTTAATTTCAATGTCTCACAAATACAGTCATCGCCTCCTCTCACAAATACGGCCACTGTATCCACCTTTCTCCCAAATTTCTGACAACTGACAAATGCACACACATGCCCTTAGATCGCAAAATGTACAATTTTCATAACATTTTTCCTTAAGCGAGCAATAGGGCCTATGCCATCCAGCGGGTCAATAGTCTGCTTAGAGGATGGCATTCTCGTAGGTAAAATAAGGCAAGTAGAGTTTTAGAAACAACACTGAAGAAGGGGATTTGAGAGGGACTAGCCATTTCCTCCCCTCACCCAGCCCAGACTACAACTACCTACAACTATCGGTCCTCAATAGCCACATGAAGGCTTACTTCAGTATCACGGTGATGGTTGTTTAATTATCACACCATAAGGCTCTGTCATTCATATTCATATTCCAAGTGTTATTTTTACGGTATTTATTGGTTATTATATTGCATTCTACCCAAAAGGATGATGACCTACACTCTGCATAACGATTTTTGAATCTTGAAGGCCTTTGCTCTAGTGTAGCACCACTTTTCGGTTACCAAGGCTTAATCGCTCTTAAACAAAACTGTAACACCACTTTATACATAGCTCATATAGGCATTATATTAATAACATGCATTTAATTAGAGAAATACAATTAAACTCAGAGTAAACATAAGATTTACTGCCATAATCAACAATCAATACTATTTAACATCAATTCATATACACAGTGGAATACATGATTATTATAATACACAGAGATACAGAAACATAATTAAAGCATCATCTGGTACTTATCTTTGAACAGTGGTAGATTCCACCAACCAAGTGCAGGCCTTCCACGAACCTCCCAGCCTTAGACCGCACTGCTCATCAGCTCAACAGTGGGTCACACCCGAGCTGGGAATAAGCTCCACCCTAAGACAAGGAATCCTAGGCTAGGCCGAGGTTACAGGGAAACAACACACAGCCACAAGGATGGAATTCTCTCCCATGAACCTCTCACGCTCACTGCCCACAGACCCTCATTCCCCACATGCCTGTTCCACCCCAGGAGTATACACCTTTTATGTCACCTAGACAGTCCTTCGGTTGGTAACCTCCCTTGCCTTGGGTTATAGCAACAGGCCGGACTGAAAGTCTCCGGGCTCTGTGGCAGCTACAAGGTTCCTTCCAGGAGTTCTCTCCTTCCTCTGTACACTCTCTCTCTCCTGGAGAGAGTGTTGCTCCACTGGCCAACAAGCCACATGCAATCCAGCACTGTGTGGCCACAACAATCAACAGGGAAAACTGACGCGACTTTCCTACAGTGTCAACAATGGTCGAATGGCTCACGGTCACGACTTTGGGATAGAGACCCCACGCACAGGCTCGATCTCAGATAGAGGATACACACGAATTCTCCAGATGAACACAGGTTTTTCAGTTTAGAAGATGTACGAGGTTTTTCTACAGAGGTTGGATCCGTTGCACCGCTCAGAGGTCGTACACACTCAGGTCGTCGGGTGGAATGGAGGAGAACCCCCATCACGTCTCATCTTCACCATTTTATTTGCATGGGTCGGGGCTGACACTTGTCGCCCTGGAAACTGCATGCGTTTACCCAGCACGCATCACCTTCCTCGTGGTTAGGAACTTAGGATAAAACATGAAATGTTCATGCCTTTTTGGAATAATATTAAAATATTATTCCCAAGGCTGAAGCCCCCTAGGCTTAACACTTAGCCCATTTTCCCACCTTCCATCCCCTAATCCCTTGCCTTCTCTGTGGAAGCTCAGTCCCCCTTCACTCATTCATCGTGGTCGATCTGCACTTGGCGGTGTTTACAATTTTTTATTAATTGTTCTGCATGATTACATATACAACAGCAGGCTCCTAGCCTTCAACACTTAGGTACCCTAGCCTAACAAACACATAAGCCACCAACTTATAAAAACTTGGCTCACCAACCTATAAAACATAATTACAATTCCTTTTAGAACATGATTTACGACAGGGCTCAGCCTTGGGGACACTACAATCCCCCTCCCCTTATTTTTGCACTGTCTTTAGTGCAACTTACACTGTCTCTGCAAGCCTTTCAAAATTTTCAAAAAGATGTGGGTACTCTGCCCACATAGCATCTGCATGCTCCCATGTCGTGTCCTCATGATCGTACCAGGTCCACTGGACCTTTACAAGTACTATAGCTCGATTCCGGAGCTGTTTGCTTTTCTTGTCCAATATGCGCACAGGATGCACTTGTAGGACACCTTCTGGTTCCACCTGAATCACATTCCAATCAATAACATGATTAGCATCAGGTACATATTTCTTAAGCAGTGAAACATGAAACACATTATATACAATCATAGATGCAGGTAATGCAAGCATGTATGCAACTGGCCCAATCCTTTCCAGGATCTCAAATGGCCCACAAAATCTTGCTACCAATTTGGCGCAACTTCCCAACTTCAAGGAACTCCTGTTAGTCTTCACTTTCATGAAAACATGGTCACCCACTTTGAATTCTCTATGGGTTATGTTAATATCAGCGTAACTTTTCTGCCTATCATGGGCAGCTTTCAGATTCCGTTTAATTTTTATCATTTGATCTTCCATCTCTTTGAGCAGTTCAGGCCCAACTACTGCTCTGTCAGCTGGATTATCCCAGCTCACTGGAGTGTTGCACTTTCTTCCATAAAGTGCTTCGAATGGGCTCATCTTCAATGATGCATGATACCCATTATTGTAGGGGAATTCTACCAAATGCAGGTAGTCCTCCCACCTTGATGGTTTATCCATCACATACATTCTCAGTATGTCTTCTATTACCTTGTTCGCCCGCTCTGTCTGACCATCAGATTCAGGATGATACGTTGTACTAAAGTTCAGATTCGTTCTGAATCCTTTGAATAGTCCTTTCCAGAAATTTGAAGTGAATTTTGGGTCCCTATCAAACACAATTGTCTTAGGAATTCCGTGCAAGCGTGCAACTTCTTTTAAAAATATATCAGCAACATCAGCTGCCCTATGGGTGGCAGCTTTAGTAAGCTTGTCCACCACCACCATGATTGAATCATGTTGCTTGCTTGTTCTAGGTAGTCCGGTGATAAAATCCATTGTCACCACTTCCCATTTCCACTTAGGAATGGGTAAAGGCTGCAGCAACCCTGCTAGGTGCCTATGCTCAGCCTTAACTTTTTGGCACTCCATACATCTAGTGATGTATTCAGTGATTTATTTCTTCAAACCCGGCCAAAAATAATGGCTTTTGACTACTGCCACAGTCTTCTGATATCCAGGATGTCCAGCATAAGCCATGTTATGCATTTCTTTTAGAATTGCCAGCTTCAATTCTCGGACATTGGGTACATACACTCTGTTTTTATACAGAAGTAAGCTATCAGTTCCCAAGGTGTAACTTTCCTTGGTCTGTGGTCTCTCACGTTGTTGTAGCTTTGCTACTAGACCTCTGTACTGCAAATCAACATTTGCATCTTCCAAAATTATGTCTTTCATCTCAGTCCTATACATGCTAATGGTTGTAGCATGTAATTCGTGCACTTTTCTGCTGAGTGCATCAACCACCTTATTTTCTTTCCCTTTGACATGCTTGATGTCAAAGTCATATTCACACAGAAACTCCAGCCCTCTGATTTGCCTAGCATTTAAAGTCAGCTAATCAAATAAATACTTCAGACCATTGTGGTCTGTTCTCAACTCGAATCTTTTGCCCATGAGGTAATGTCTCCATTTCCTCAAGGCGTCGATGATTGTTGCCAACTCTAAATCGTGAGTGGCATAATTCCTCTCATGCTCCTTCAACTTTCGGGACTCATAACAAACTACAAATCCCTCTTGGCTGAGAACTCCTCCCAGTCCCTCCTTACACGCATCTGTGCACACCACGTAATCCTTATTTGGATCTGCAATCTTCAAGATTGGAGCGTTGGTTAGCAGCTGCTTCAATCGCTAGAAGTTGCTCTCACATTCTTCAGTCCACTGGAACTTCTTCTCCTTCCTTTGCAAGGAAGTGATAGAATTAGTTATCTTTGAGAATCCGACTATAAACCTTCTGTAGTAGCCTGCCAGACCCATAAAGATCTAAATTCTGCCACATTCCTTGGCACTGACCATTCTCAAATGGCCTCGACCTTTTCAGGATCCACAGCGATCCCTTCTTTAGATATAATGTGTCCCAAGTAATGAATCTACCTTTGATCAAATGAGCACTTGTTCAGCTTGGTGTACAGCTGGTGTTCTCTCAACACCTGCAACACCATTCTCAAGTGTTGTTCATGCTCTTCCTCTGACTTGGAATACACCAAGATGTCGTCCAAGAAGACTATGACAAACTTGTCCAAATAGTCCCTAAACACACCATTCATTAAGCACATGAAAACAACAGGTGTGTTTGACAGTCCAAACGGCACCACCGTGAACTCATAATGACCGTACCTTGTTCTAAAGGTGGTCTTGTTGATATCCTCGTCATTTATTCTCACTTGCTGATATCCTAATCAAAGATCTATTTTTGAAAATATTTTCGTATCCTTCAACTAATCAAAAAGATCATCGATCCTTGGCAGAGGATACTTGTTCTTGACAGTTACCTTATTCAACTGCCAGAAATCAATGCACAGCCTCAACATCCCATCTTTCTTCTTCACGAATAGGACCGGGGCACCCCACGATGACATGCTGGGGTGAATGTATCCCTTCTTTAGTAGCTCTTCGAGCTGCAATTGCAACTCTTTCAGCTCTGGAGTACTCATTCTATAAGGAGCCTTCGAAACTGGAGTTGCTCCAGGCATCAAATTTATAGAAAAATCGTTGTCCCTCTTTGGAGGTAGTCCAGGTACCTCCTAAAATATGTCCTTGAACTCTTTGAGTACCTCGTGGTCTTCCAGATTCGAGACTACATCTCGGGATGCTTCTTCCACCCGAGATACAAATAATTGACAGCCTTTCCGGTAACATTTCTTTAGTTGCATGGTTGAGATTTCCCTAACAGCCATGGCTCTGGGAATTCCTTGCATTGTTACCTGATTTCCCTCTTCGTTAAGGCATGTAAACCTCTTGTTACGACAGTCCAGAAGGGCATGGTGCTGGTCCAACCAATCCATCCCAATTAAGCAATCGTATGAGCCTAAAGACAGAATGTTCAATTCAGCCTTAGTGCTCATTCCTTTCATGTCTACTAAACAGGACTTTACCAATTCAGTGACCTTCCTTTTGGTTCTTGTGGCAAACTTCACTAGCCAAGACATTTCATGTTTGCTTCTTGTTAAATGCAAACTTTCCACCACTCTAGGATCTATATAACTATGGCTAGCGCCTGAATCAATTAAAATAACAAGTGGTCGGTTGTTGATCATACCTTCCACTTCAATCATGTGTGATTGAAATTCTGCTTGCTTGTTGTCCAGGGCTGCGTAGATCCTCGGCATTTTGCTACCCATATCCTCCACTGTTTCAGC
>ML776594.1:2126259-2136951 GCA_009831015.1 Picea engelmannii | reverse complement strand
AGGGGAATGGTCTCTCAAGACATTCACAAGAAGGTTGGCAGCACTGTTAGAGGTCACCAACCTTCTTCAAATTTGTAACTTTCTGATTCCGGCTGGCCAAAGTGCCGATTAATGCAACATAACCGTTTTCGTCAAAAAAAAAATGTACAACAAATGATCACCAAAGTAGGTAGGGGATTAAAACAACACTTAGAAAAGGTACCATGTAGAAGTGCAAAGGCAACTCCTAGATTGATTCCAAAAACATTTCAAAGAAGATAACTAAAAGCTAAAACCTTAGACAACTAGTTAATTAAAAAGTATAATATTATTTTATATTGGTTATGTAGAAGTAAAATAATTAACAGTAAGTGCGTTATAAAAAAATTATAATCGATAATTGAACTAATTATTTATTATCTTTGTGACCTTTTGTTCTGGTCTCAGGATACACTCTTCATGCTAACTTCTTATGACAAATCTTGTATACCTCTTTATATGCTTTGAGTATGTTTTTCTAAAAACCTTTATCAATATTTGTTGGTTTTTTTTTTCTTTGCTCTTTCTAATTAAGAGAATGTATTGATTATCCCCCTAAATTTGTTCCAAACCATAGAAAATGAAAATGACTATGAAAGTCAACAAAGACACATAATGAAATAAAAAAAGGTAAGGACTAGAAAAATGAGTGAAAAAAAAAGAAAGAAATTCAAATATATATTTCACTTGATGTGCCTCCTCATAGTTTATGTCATATCTCATGAAGATGCCACAACACATTTTTCTTACTTTTATTACTTATTTCACTCCAATGTTTGTAGTATAATCTTGGTCACTCCCTTTTGATAATATGAACAATTATTTCTTAATAGAAAAATATAGCAGGGTCAATCCATGACACTAGGTAATATTTTATGGTAAGGTGGGTGTGGAAAATGGTTTTTCCAAACCCTTGATTGAGATATTTTTAAGCGCTCAATCAAGCTCTTAAGAGGTTGATCGAATGCTTAAATAATCCCTCGATCAAGGGATTTTGACAGACGTGAAAAATCCTCGATCAAGGGGTCATGTTGGGTTAAGTAAACTCTTGATCAAGCTATAAAGATGCATTGAGTTCCCTTTTTTTAATAAAAGTAGTGAATAGAACCATGAATTGACTTTCTCTGTCATTTCTCCAACCACAAACCCTCTATCAAGTTGTTTTCTAAACCCACAAATACCTCAGTTGTAATGTACCCAATGATCTTTGTAACTATTGAGGATACACAATACCATCTTTAAACAATGAAACTTACACCCATATGTTTGCTCTGATACCATTATTTCACATAACCAACCATCTAATTAGGTTGAAACCCTCCTTCTACAACTTTGATACCACTTTGTAAAGTATCTAGTACCCTATGCCCACTATTGAGGATACGTGGTACTTCTCAAAACCAAAAAATTTCCTCCATCTTCTTACTCCGATGCCATTCTTTAACATATATAATTAGGTTGAAATCTTATTCTACAACACTGATACCACAATTCCTCACTATCCTATTATGAAATGATTAAGTCATGTTGTTGTAATCTAGGGGATTATGCATATAGGTTACCAATAGTACTACACAAGATATATTATGCAAGTATTATACAGATACACGCACATACATAGAAGAGAGAAGGAAGAGAAGAGTAATGGGGAGACCAACAAGTATCCTTTATTATATCGGGCATTATACAACATACCACCACTTTATTACATTTATGATCCCATATTTATACTCTTGAGTTGGTTATTAGGTACTTAAGACTATATAACTACCATGGTCGGTCAACTAAATTACAATTCGACTTGACATTCCTAATCGATTAAATACTTGGTCAAATGGTGGGTCTAATTGACATAGTCGACTAGACTCTCCTACATATCCCCCACCTTTGAATCCTTCTTCGTCCTGAAGAAGAGGGATATTTGGACTTACTATTACAAATTAAAAAATAAAAAATATTTCCAAAGTATGAGATCATTCAATAATAATTATTGCTTGAATCTGATGTCGAAGAAGTTGGACACTTTGTTGATCTTTCACAAATTTTTGTTGGCTTGTTGTCTTATACTAGTGGAGTTGCATGGATCGACTTTATGTTTGTTTCTTTAGTTTTTTATGGCTACTCACTTGTTGTCTTAGGCATTTTTGTTTGACTCTGTTGATGATCGACCACCTGCTTAGGTCTGTTGGCGCCCAGTCGAGTCCTGACCATGCTAGACTCTTGTTATTTATCTTCTTCTTGATGTTCTTGCAAGTCTTTTATTAAATAGATATCTGGTTATCATTGTTTGGTAGTTGGGTTGGTTGGACCCCTCTCCTTTGGTTGATCTCCTCCCAATGTTAGTTTCTTGGGATTTTTTGACAAAACTACTAAATTGTCCCTTAGGATAACTATTTCTTCTCATGAGTTAAAGAGACATTCTTATCCTATGCAAATTCTCAAAGCAATTAATAATCCAAACCAATGCAAAAAACATCATTGTGCCCTTAATACTTCCCTAGAAATGATGCCAAAATTACAAACCTTTTAATTACCTTCCTAATTTCTCAGAATGATAATTAGAAAGATTAATCATTTAATGTCAACTCAGATCTCGTATGAGACTTGTGAACTACCTTTCACTATATATGTAAGAAAAAAATGCTCAGATAATTATTTGGCTTAAAGAAGAGATAATTTTAAGGATGGAGTTTACTCTTTAACTTTACCCATATGCTGAAATGTC
This sequence comes from Picea engelmannii, assembly GCA_009831015.1. NCBI lineage: Eukaryota > Viridiplantae > Streptophyta > Pinopsida > Pinales > Pinaceae > Picea > Picea engelmannii. The sequence goes on along the minus strand of ML776594.1, from coordinate 2,134,208 downwards.
AACCCAACTTTGGTCTATCAAATCTTTAAGAAAAATGGTAAAAAATTACTTTGTTTTCTTCGAAACTTTATTTCTATGTTCTAAAAGGTTCGATGAACTTTTCCAAATCTCCATAATTTTGATGAATTGACATGTTAGGAAAATCTGTATTGTTACCACTATTTTTAAATTGAGATCTAATGTGCACACTCTGAAAATCTAAAAGAAAAAAAAAATTAATCCTCAGTGTTATTAATAATCCAATGCCCTGATACATCATAGAGCTCATAAAATTTATTTCTTATTGTAACAATGTTGGTATTCTTCTTTAAGTTAAGAAAATACTTTTAATCTTAATTTTCTCTTAAATTCTCTATTTCTTTATCCCACCACAATTTCTCCTTAAATATAAAATATAAAGAAAATAGTATTTTTAATAATATTAATATTTTGTAGAGTGGGCTTCTTCAATTATTTTTTATCTCTATTTTTATTTTTAATCATTGTAAGTAGAATTTATTAATCATCATGAAAATTAAGCTAATAATTCTTTAATCATTATGTATTTAATCTATGCACTACCATTTAATTAATTTTACAATAGACACATTTATGCGATTTCAATTTAAATAGAAAAATAACCATGTATCTTTTATCTCTATAAAAAGAATCCTATTTCCACAAAGGGAGATAAACCAGAGGATGTAAAAAGTGTCTTTCAACATAATACAAATTTTTTTTGCTTGATATATGTGTAAGGTGGACATTGAAATATTTTTTTGTTATTATTTTTTTAAATGTCACTTGTCAACTCAATGTTAAGCAATGAAAAATTTCAAATCACCCTCATTGTTGGGCGCAGACCCATTTTGGAGAAAAGCACGATGTGGGAGAAATACAACTGGCAGAAAAAGCAACACATGGAAATAAAACATGCATACAGAGGAGGAAAGCATGTGATGCGCGCATGCAAGAAGACCTAACCATGCTAGGGTTAGGGTTTTGGTAAGAGGAGGTAATGGATGGTAATCCAAAAACATGTATAAATAGGTACCTAGGAGGTCTAGGTCGGGTGGTTGTGGTTTCTTTTATTGGTATTGTTCGCAGACTATCACTAGTTTTGGTTCGGGTTTTTGGTTGTGGTTCAGAATATCTGTAAAATCCGATCTCATCTTGTAAGTTGTTGAGCTAAGGAGAGGAAATAAGGTAGATCTTGAGGGTTGGATCACAGGCCGAGGAGCCTAGTGTGATCTAGTCCACCTCATTGTAGATCTAGACATGTTTGATGGAGAGTTGTAATGCACACGACGTTGTTGTTTTGAAAACACCATAATAAAAGAGCAGAGCAACCAAATCTTTGTGGACGTAGCACAGGAGGGGGTGAACCATGGTAGATCATGTGTTATGTGATTGGATATTGTTTATTTCCTTTACTGTTAATGATTAGATGTTAGACAAATACATGAATGACTTAGTTAGATCTGTTATTTTACATGCATGAATAAGAATGACAGAATATTCAATATAGGTTGAAGGTTAGAGTAAAAAAATGAAGATCACATAGTGTAATCCTAGATCCCCACTCATTCCCAGGCTGCAATCATCTGAGCATTGCAACCATCCATAAGAACTATCCCGGGTGAGACTGTGCAGTGCATTCTGTGCACTGTGTTTCCTTCTGGTTTACCAGGAGGGCCAATAGTTTTAAGGGGTTTTGTTGGAAACTATAGTAGATGTGAACCTGGGTCAGCCCAAGAATGGTAGTTAGAAGAAATAAACAACCAACAAATGGTTCTATTATCGGGACCTGAAACTGCATGGGATTGAGTGACAGGGATCCACGAAAGAATCGCGTAGAAAATGACAGTATAGAGGGGGATGTTCATACCATGGAATCCAATGAAAGAGAAGATTGAAATATGGTTGAAGACAAAGGATTTGTATTTTGCGCAAAAATACAACAGAGGCCCTAAAATAACACCGCGTAAATATTTTGACAAGTATGTATTTAGCGACTTGCATGAAGTATTTTTCTGTGATTTCCCACATGTACTACAGGAGTGGATATTATAGTTGAAAGACAACCACCCTACAAATAGGATCAGACATCTAGAGTGGAATCCTGTGGAGATCGCACAGTTACAACAATTAGACAACAAATTCACACACATAGTGGATTTCTGGCTAGACATTATTGTCGCGGGATTTATCACATAATTTTCACTAGATACCACGAAGTCTTATAGTGCAGCAAAGCAATAGTTTCTGAAGGGACCTAGAGGTAGGTATATCAAATCGTTGTATACTTCCATCAATATTTTACTATATAACAAAGGTGTAATAACAATGGCATCAGACAACTAAACCTCCCCGAGTGCATGGGGGAAAGGGAGAAGCACTGACTAGAGATGGAAGGATGGAGGGAGAAATGGAGAAGGGAAAGAAGGATGCCATGGACCCAATCATGATGGAAGAAGATCAGATCAAGAAGATAATGGAAATAGTTGGAAAGACGCATAGTGGAGCACCCTACCAATATAAGATGAATAATAAAAAGAGAGCCATAGCTGAGAGAGAGGGATTGGAAAGTGATGAAGAAGAGGTAAAGGAGCTCCATGTTGGAAATCCTACATGCAACATATGAAAGGAAGACAGGCGGTCAAAGGGCAGGAACCGAAGGTAGAACTCCCATCCATGTCAGTGTTAGTGTGGAACCCATAAACCCATGTGTGACTAATACACCAATAAGAACACCACCATTTAGACAACTGAATTTCAGAGGAAGGAAGACAACAAGAAGTACATCTAGTCAAGGAGCAACAACTGGAGGAGCCAGTTTAGGAAGTAGTAGTCAAGTATCTACACTGCGCGGAGGTAGTAGTTCATCATTCAAGATGGCAGGACATGATCCCACCATCAGGTTACCAAAGTTCAAGGGAGAGGCATCTAAGGACCCTGAGAAGAACGTGTTCATCTGTGAAAAGATCTGGGAAGCAATACATATCACAGATGAGGATACAAAACTTGCGTAGCTAGTTATCAGGCTAAGAGACCATGCACTAGATTGGTACATGAGCTTGGATGTAAACAGACCACCATGAACAACAAGGACGATTGCAGATATCAAGAAGTTGTTGATAAATGAATTCCATAATCCTAGCTTAGACGATCAGTACATGAATGAGATGATAGAGATCAGATAGAAACCAGAAGAATCTATGTGGGATATTGACCAAAGATCCAAACGATTGAAGGGAAAGCTAAAGTATGTCATGAAAGATATGCAACATAGGCATTTTTTTGTGAATTCACTACTACCACACTTGAAATACCCTTTGAGACAACAAAAATTTTAGACTCAGGCAAAGGCTCTGCAGTAATCCCTACAACTGGAAGAGAACCAATATTAGAAGACAGACCCAACAATAGAGGATATGAAGGAGGATATGAATAATTTAACATTTCAACTGAACCAGAAAATGGGTAAGGACAAAAGAGAAGTTGTTTGGTGTACCACATGTACGACAGAAGGACACCACAAGAATGAATGCCCAACTTTCGCCCAGTACATGGAAATAGGACTGCCAAACCCTTTTCCAACATGAGGAATATGGTGTGAGATATGGAAGACACATGGGCATGATCTGTATCATTGTACAATGATACAAAAATACCAAACAGTGCGTAAGAGTTCATACTGCAACTTTTGCAAATCAGTGAGCCGTGATGACAAAGTTTGCAGGACAATGGATCTGATGAGAGAAAGAACATCAGACACCTATAAGGTGCAGGAAGAAATGATGACAGGGAAATATTCACCATAGTTTATCCAAGTACTAGCCCCATATAACACTACACAACATCAGTATAACATTGCGCAGCCGAAGTACAATACCACGCAACCACAATATAGTCTCGTGCAGTATAATCAAATACCTCAGTACAACGCACCATGAGGATATCGAGTTGGATAGAGAGGTGGAGGACGAGGTAGAGGAGGCTTTGGAAGAGGCAGAGGACTAGTGGTATGTCATAAATGTCAACAACTAGGACACTATGCACTAGAATGTCCACTTCCACCTGCGACATGTATGTATTGTTGCGTATCAGATCATGACACAGAAGATTGTCTGACAGTATTAGAGAAGATCCAAGAGAAGAGGAATAAAAAAAATCAGAATGTACAGTGGATATCTATAGAGGCAATAGAGGATGGAAGAAATATCAATATCATCACGCGCAGAGGAGCTAAAACAGGACCTGACGCAATAAGACAAGATCTAGCACAACACCAATGGGTGAATAAGAATGTCGAACCACAGAAGAAGTTTGATGCGCAGAACGAAAAGGATACATTCAAGCAAGCCAGACAAGAATTCTTGAAGCCAGATATTGCATCTACATCAATTGTGCAACATACTCAGGACGTACCAACGTATGAGATTCCTTCATCGTTGGATCACACTAATGAAGCACAACCTCTAGGACATGTATGTACTATTAAGGATTTTCTGCAATCTTTTGTTAAACTATTAAATGATCCATCATCTGTTAAAGTATTACAAAATATGTTAGAAAGATGTAACATAGACGTAGAGGGAAAGATAGAGAAGAAAAAAATTAATCACTTGCATACAAGGAGGAGGACAACTAGAGAATTCAGATTGAATGCCAACATTGGAGATTTCAACATGGGGGATATTATACTGGACTTAGGCTTCGAAGTAAATGTGTTACTCATAAATACATGGCAATGTATGGGGGATCCTACACTAGGCTACTCACCTGTCCAGTTGAAACTAGAAAATCAACACAGAATTCTACCAATTGAAAGGCTAAAGGGTGTTATGGTAGATCTGGATGGAGTGCACACTAAATCCGATTTTGAAGTGATATAAATAGTGGATGGCACAACACCTTATCCAACATTGCTTGGCTTGGATTGGAAGTTTGAAAACCAGGCCATAATAAATTTGAAGAAAAGGAAGATGACACTTGAGTCAGGAGAATACAGATTTGTTGTGCGACTAGACCCATCAGAAGGAGAAAGGTTTGTAGAACCCACTTTCTTATACCTGGAGGAAATCAACCAGTTATACAAAACCACCACGTGCAAAGAAGATTATGTGAACCCAACTGTAGATGGGGTATTCAGTTGGAGAAGTATAACATCATGTGATTCAGACTCGGATACAAGGTTGGAGAATTGGCAGCAGAGATTACATGAAGTATCCACAAGAAGGTGCGCAAGAATAGACCGCATAGTAAGATGGGTGGGTACAGAAATCAGAGAACCTCCCAGTTTCTATGACATTAATGATTTAGAAGAATTACTAACAAGATACGAAGATGAGGTGTTGGAAAATCAGAGGTTATTATCCCTAAACATAGAACTCAAGGCAAAACCTACAATATGGTGGGGTGCGCACAAAGAAACAGTTAAGGAATGGTATCAATGCAAATGACTACCGTGCATTAGATTCGGTGCAGAAAAGAAGAGCATAGTGATGCAGAGATATGATGGAAAGGGGTCACCACTAGAACATTTGGAGAAGTGAAAAACGCTATGGACGATGAAACCACTAGAAGAATGGCCTCATCACTTTATTCATACACTCGAACGAATTCCAGAAAACTCGTATGTAGACCAGGAATTGCGTAGAGGCACTGCAGAATGGACAACATTGCAGAATAATTTTGTGGTAACTTTCTCATTTGAACATGAGAACCCCAACATGGATTTAGCACTCAAGAAGATAAGAGGGGTAATATTCATCCAGTAACCAGAGGTGGAACTCATAACAAAATACCAACAAAAAAATATAAAAATAGTGAAAGAACTATTGCCATGCTATCATGTGTAGGAAGAACCACTAGATGAAGATGACTTGCGAAATATCCAAATTACAGAAATTGAAGGAGAAAGAGAGGTGGAAGGACCATCTCTGGAGTCATAAGTATTTTTTGTGCCAACCAAGGTGAAGAAAGTAAATATCGGTACAAATGATAATCCCAAAATGGCCAGTATTGGATACTACTAGGATTAACAAAAAACACAAAGAATAACAAAGTTACTGCACGAATACAGTGACCTGTTCCCAATAAAATTTACAGAGATGAAACTCATAATAGGATAGATAGGAGAGATGAATATACCTATCAAACCTAAGGCTAGATCTGTCAGACATAGACCTTATAGACTAAATCCAATTTATAAACAGAAGGTCAAAGCATAAATTGACTGAATGTTAGAAGCTGGTATCATAGAACTAGTGGAGGAGTCCGAATGGATAAGCCCTATGGTAGTGAAAGAAAATAAACAATGAGGGATAAGGATCTATGCATATCTTAGGAAATTGAATGATTATTTCCTACATGACACTTTTCCCACCCCTTTCATAGATGAGGTATTAAAGAATGTGAGAGGCCGGGAAGCATACTCATTTACAGATGGATTCTCAGTTTACCATTAGATCAAGATAGCTCCCAAATACAGGTACAAGACCACTTTTTCCACAGAATGGGGATCCTACCAGTATATAGTCATGCCTTTTGGGTTGAATAATGCACCAGCTATATTCTCAAGGGTAGTCATACCTTCTTTCAAAGAATTCATTCATCACTTTTTAGAAGTATACCTGGATGATTGGACAGTATATAGTCTATTGAAGGAACATGTAGAGGTATTAAGGCTAATGTTGGAAAGATGCAGATAGTGTCATATATCATTAAATATCAAGAAGTGCATCTTTGGACACCTTTCAGAAAACTATTGGGACACATAGTGTGCAAACAAGGCTTGCTAGTAGATCCTGCCAAGATTGCAGTGATTGTTAATTTACTACCACTAAAATCAGTATGCCAGTTAAGAGCAACATTGGGCCACACAAGCTACTACAGAAAATTCATAAAAGGATATGCACAGATCATTGCGTCGATGGATAAATTGTTGAAGAAAGATTCTAAATTTCAGTGGAATGAGGATTGTCAACAAGGGTTGGACACCTTGAAAGAGAAGATGGTAACATCACCTATTCTGGTATTTCCATATTGGGAAAAGACCTTTCATGTGCATGTAGATGCATCGCCCATAGCACTTGGAGTTATTCTGGCACAACCAGGAGTAGGAGAGTTAGACCATCCTATAGCATTTGCAAAAAGAAAAATGTCAGAGTCAGAGCAGAACTACAGTACTACAGAAAGAGAAGGCCTAGAAATGGCATATACACTGCAGAAGTTCAGACACTATATACTTTGAAAACTCTTTAAAATGTTCATATATCATTCTGCCCTCAAATACCTAGTCAACAAGCCAGAGTTAGGGGGGAGAATCTATATATGGTTACCGTTATTTCAGGAATTTGACTTTGAAGTGATAGTCAAACCAGGGAAGTTGAATGCAGGACTTGATCACCTGTCGAGGATTACCAATGGAGAGGAACCTATAAATTTAGAGGACAACTTTCCTGATGCGTAGTTATTTTGAGTCTAAGTAGCTGATGGATATTTTTCTGACATCATTGAATACTTGATTATAGGGACTATGCCACAAGAATTCAACACCGCAGAGAAGAAAAATATGGTAGTCAGAGCTGCAGACTATCAATTGATTGCAGGACACCTATACAAGATGGGCGCAAACATAATTCTAAGAAGATGTTTCCTAGAACATGAGAGGCCTAGTATTTTAATAGAGGCTCATGAGGGAATAGTTGGAGGACATTATGTAGGAAAAGCTACCACGCATGAAGGTATTGCACACGCGATTATGGTGGCCAACCATTCACAAAGATGCAAATGACTACTGCCAGAGTTGTGATGTATGTTATGTTGGTCACTATAATTGCTTAATTAATTTTAAACAACCAAGTGAAACATAAATTATCAACCCAGGGAAGTCTTTTGTTTCAAAGATAGCCACGCACTATATATGCTCAATTCCAAAAGCACTCAGTGTTGTAGTAAAGAAA
>ML776594.1:2030006-2102825 GCA_009831015.1 Picea engelmannii | reverse complement strand
TGCCCCTACAGTCTATCTCTGTATAAGAAATAGTAAGTTCTCACATTTTCAGAGGACACATTGGAGTGTTTAACTCACTTTTTAAATTATGGAAAATGGATACCTTGCACCCTTAAACAAGTACATTCCATTTTCAGATCAGAGACTAACATTCTGATCAATCCAGAGTGAAAAAGGATAGAATCCGCATCCTTAGATTTGGCTTGCACCCTATCGTCGTAATGGTACAAGGTGTTAAATCTCCCTTCACAAGTAAAATATCTATATATGATTTTCAACATTCTATCAAACTGATTCCTTGGCATACTCTTAGATAACTCATTGATTCGATATTCAGGCTTGAAGAGATATTTAACAAAGGGTGAACTCAAAACCATGGTGTTGAACCAATTTTCACCTGAAATGGAGATCCCTGTTGCAGCTGAGATGGAGGCTTCGATTACCTCAAATTCCAAATCCCCATCTCTGGTTTTCTTTCCATCAAAATTTAATGCAAATTGTTTTTCTACTTCTGGATGGCCTCTCTGCATGTTCTAGCAGAAAGAGAGGCATCCTGCTCTTTGAAACATCTCCCTTGCCATGGGTTCTGTGTCAAAAAGGTGCATGTCCACAGGTTCTGTCCTAACTATCTTGCCACCTTTATGTGATTTCTTGGACTGAGGGGTCTCCATGACTCAAAATGAGGATCCTTAAGAGGCTTAAGGGATGCTAATGACCAGAAAGCTTCAATTCATGTTTCAAATGCACAAGGATGGCCCTTTAAAACTGACAGTGCTTAGAAAACTGAGCTTGACTATGGAAAATAGACCTTTAGACATGTACAGGCCTTTTAGAGCATAGACTATGAAGGGGTAATCTGAAATGGCTCTTTGTATAGGATGAAAGGGCAGCACAGAAAACAAAGAGGGTTTGAGTGGCGCCTCTGGGTAGCGCAACACATACACAAAGGATAAGCTATTACAGACCTGCAACTTCAAAGGCTAAAGAAAACAACAGTAATCAGACCATGGACATGGGCGAGGATGTTTACAGGTATGAAAACATGGCTCCCTTACTTCCCTGCAAGCTTAACAAACCAAAAACCTGAGCACAAATTTCCTGTGAAAATTAATATGCAAAGGAGGTTGCACATGATACCTATAAAGTCAACACCTGTTGAGATCCTCAGTGCGATCTTAGGATGAAATTGAGGAAAATTCGGCCCTGAAATCTCTCACAGCATCGGATTTAGTTGACATGCGGTCGCCTGATCGACACTGACAAACTTACGCAGTGCAACACTATTGAACTTTTTAGAATTTAGAAACCGTTACCAAGGATCATAAATGCAACATCTTTTGAAGGCACTTTAATTGACTTCTGGCATTGAAAACAAGGGATACGGTCTCAGTCATGGCAATCATCACTTGGAGTGGATGGATAATAAACGTGACAGGCGCTATAGAACTGCCTGATGAGTAGGCAGCGCTTCCAAATCAAAGAATGATTGGACAGGTAAGAGAGTACAATGAGTCATGTTTACTGGGTCATGAGTGAAGAGGAAGAGGTGTCATATCATCTTAGCAATGGGAGGGATCAATTTAAGGACAATTCATGAAGGGGACCAAAAATGAGTCATGAGCTAAAGAGGTTCTAGAACCACAAACCAAATTGAGGACCAACAACGACTATGATTCAAAACTCTAATCTTCTAAGGTGAACCTAACATCAAACTTTAAGAGGATGAGACTCAAAAATTTAAATCTAAGGTTTAAAAAATATTAATCAAACTAAAGACCCAAGGAAAGATAATGTGATAAAATTGGCTCCACAGGGGATGGCATGCCCCCTGCGGGTTTCCAAGAATGATTAGACTTAGTGCCTTATCCTAGGGCTATGGGGTCAATTATTGAAACAAAAAATAAAAAGAAAATGATATTTACAATGACATGAAGAGCCACTCATGGCTCAAGCAAAATAATTTTTCAGGAAATGCCCATTTACAGGGCCACCAATCACCTCTTCATTCTTTGTATTCTGCAACTTGAAAGTGTTATTAGAAAATACCTCAGAGATTTTAAAAGGACCGGTCCATAAAGCTTCAAATTTACCGTGCTTGTCCTTATCTTGCCTCAGTGCATCCCACTTGAGCACCGGATCGCCCAATTGAAAATCCTCTTTTTTCATTTTCTTGTCGAATGCCTGCTTTATCTTCAGTTGATGATCATATGATTTATCTACCAGCTTCTCCCGAGTCTGTTGCACTTCAACCAGCTACTGAATCCTCCTGATCATATCATCCGGCTCCCCTTGATAATCTTGGAAGAATTTTTCCATAGGCAAGGCAAGCTGAGCAGGGAAAATGGCCTCAACTCCATAAACAAGATGGAAAGGAGAGAGACCCAGGGCCCTCTTCATTGTCACTCTGTCAGCCCACAAAGAAAACTTGAGTTTTGAATCCCATGACTTTTTATTGTCCTCCAACAACTTTTTAATGATCTTTAGAAGGCTTTTGTTGGAGGATTATGCAATCCCATTCCCTTGGAGGTAGTAAGGGTTAGAGTGAATCAATGTGATTCCAAACTGTTCACAGAACTGAATCAAAGGTTCATCCTTGAAAGATGCAGCATTGTCAGTGACAATTATGTTCGGGCAGCCAAACCTTGCTATAATATCTTCAAGAAAACCAATGATCACTTTGTGGGAAGCATTCCTGGTAGGGATAGCCTCTATCCACTTAGTGAAGTAATCTGTGGTAGTCAAAATCCATTTATGTTGGCCACTTGAAGCGGGATGAATTTCCTTGATAAAATCTAGGCCCCACTGTTGAAAAGGCCCTGAAGCTGCTACGAGATTTAATGGCAAAGACTTAAGCTATTTTTTTCTGAAAAAATTCTTACATTTATCACATGCTCTGATCTTCGCACAAACATCTATAAACAGACTAGGCCAAAAATACCCAGCCCTGAGAATCTTGTAGGTGGTGGTTCTCCAAAAATGATTCCGCCCACACAAACTATCATGAAAATCAGACATAATCTTTTGGGCTTCTTGCGGGTCTAGGCATCTCAACAACACTCCCAATGGATCCTTCCATTACAAAATTTGATCAACCAAGCAATACTTTATTGATTTGAGTTTTAATGCTCTGACCTTGTTCTTTTCCATACCACTTGGAGGTTTTCAATTCTATAAGAAAAATATAATGTCCTTGTACCAACTGCAATCTGCCAATGCAAGGCTGACTTGAGTACCTTTGTTGTTTAATTCAGTCTGCTACTTTTCTGAACATGAACCAATGAAATTTACTCCCAACGTTGAGCAATTTGATTCAGCCAACAACTTGGTTAAACCCTGGCCTTTGACCAATTTGGTAGGCCTGATTTATAAATCAAATTCAAGGATTTTAGCAATCCATTTGCTGTGTTTTCCTTCAATATCAGGCTAAATAAGAATTTCTTTTACAACAGTTGATGGAACATAAGCAATAACTCTTGAATGCAGCACATAAACTCTAAAGGTCTTAAGAGATTTAACCAGTTCATAGGATTTCTTATCCATAATATCATATTTTAATTATGCATCTCTCAAAGCCCGGTTGAAAAAGGCAATGGGCTGCTCTAAGCCTTCAGAGTTCTTCTGCAACAAAACTGTTGCTACTATATCAAAAGAGGCAAAAGAAAAAATAAGAAATTCCTTGGAGTAGTCTAGGTTGACTAGGACTAGGGCTTCTTTCAAATCTTTCTTTATTTTATTAAAAGAACTATGTGCCTCAACAGTCCACTTGATTTCATTATCTTTCCTCAACATGGTTGTGATATACTTAAGAAACTCAGCAAAATTTGACACAAACCTTCTTAAGAAATTAACCTTTCCCATAAAAGATTGAACTTATTTTTTAGGTCTAGGCAGTGACAAGGTTAGTATGGCTTCAACCCTGCTGGAATCAATCCTCACCCCTTTAGCTGACACGATATGCCCCAATAATTTTCCTTCTTTCATGGCGAACAATGACTTCTTCGGATTCAAAGAGAGGCCAAATTTTCTGCATTTTAAGAAAACTTTTCTCAAATGATCACAGTGCTCTTCATCAGATTGAGAGAACACGGTTATGTCATCTAAGTAGATAACAATAAACTTGTCTTTCTCTCCAATAAACGCTATGTCCATAGCTCACTGAAAGGTCACCCCCGTGTTCATCAAACCAAAGGGCATCTTGGAATACATGAATGTACCCCAAGGAGTGGTAAAAGTCATCTTCTCTCTATCCTCTGGAAAAACTGAAATCTGGTTGTAGCCAGAGAAACCATCAACCATAGACATCTGGGCTGCACCTGTCACCCTCTGTAATATATGCTCCATCTTGAGCAAAGGGTAATTATTCTTTTTAGAGATTTTGTTCAGATTCTGGAAATCGACACAAAGTCTGATTTCTCCATTCTTTTTCCTCACGGGGACCAAGTTAGCCACCCATTCGGAATATCTCAAAGGAATAATAATTTTTGCATCTAAAATCTATTTTACCTCTTTCTCCATGACAGGCAGTAACATAGGATTGATTTGCCTCAACTTTTGCCTGAAGGGCTTGGTCTCTTCTTTTAATGGAATCTTGTGCTCTATAATGTTTGTGTCATAAGTTCTTATATCTTCATAGTCCATGTGAATACATCAGTAAACTCCTTTAACAATTTGACATATTTTGCTCTCTTCTCTTTTGATAGGTTGCTTGACAGCTTGACATATTTTGGATCCTTTTCTGTTCCCAAATTGCACTCAGTTATATCAACATCATCAGTAGACACTTTCCCTTTTACTACCACATCATTTTCATCAAATAATTTTTCCAAAGGAACTAGTCCTTTTGGAATATGGTTGTTAGGTAGCTACACAATATGATTATTAGCAATTCTGTTAAGGAAAACATCAGCATGTGGAGTAATTTTCGAATCATGATCCTGTTCAATGTGTAATGCAACAAATTCATCAACAGACTCAAGGAATTTTTTAAGTTCTAAATCATCTTCAAACACCTTCCAATATTTGACATTGTCCAGTATAGAAGGTCTGTATTTGACTTCTACATCATACTTGAGTTTGGGTGGTATAGGTATCCTGAAATTGCTTGCTGATACAACCAAAGAATCAACCACAAAATTCTCTTCTCATGGAATAAAAGAGATTTCAAACTCAGAGAAAAAATTCTCTACTAGGTCCCATACTTCATTCCTATAAGATCTAAGTCTAGGGTTCTTAGTTTGGCAAATATTTTTGGTCTGATGGACTATCAATTCAGCATCTCCAAATACTGATAGATTTTTAATCCCCATATATTTTGCAGCTCTCAAGCCCAATACAAGAGCTTCATACTCTGCCACATTATTGGTAGTTTCAAATTCTAGTTTGTATGAAAAAGATATGGTCTCTCGAGTTGGTGAGACAAAGACTACTCCAGCACCGACACCTTCCTTAAAAGAGGCTCCATCAAAGAACATCTTCCAAACATAATTGGTTAGAGGAGGTTCTTTAGATAAGGTAGCAGACTTTTTTCTTATTTCAAGAGGAGTTTCAGGAGCATCAGTGAGCTGCAAAATGCTGGACCCCAAATCGGTATCAAGGGAAAAAACAGGATGATTGGCATGGTTTGCTTCATCACTAATAATGTAAGCCATTTGGGCTTCTCTGTAAAGTATTCTATGCTCCCCACCAAACATAGGGATAATTGCATATGAGAGATCCATCTGCAAGGTCCCTCCAAGTCTTTTTATACAATACCTTGACAAGAGCATGCCAAACTTGGGAGGAACATCAGCCACCACAACATCCATAAGTATACTTTTCATGGGCAGCTGAAATAGAGTCACAACCATATCCTTAATGACCCCTAGACATTTTACTTTCCTAGAGTCAAAATAATATAAGTCATGATAGGTTTTTGTGACTTCCAATCCAAGTTCATCCATAACAAATTTTGGCATGAGATTATGGGAGGCCCCTAAATCCAAAAGACAATTATGTAGCAACTTGTCATGAATATTGAGAGAAGTATAGAAGGGAGGGGATGAGTCATCTCGGTCTTCTATCAAAGGACCTAAAATCACAGCTGGTTTTTCATCTTGCAGATTTATTGAATTAGTGGCATTAGGGGAGGCATCGGGCTATAACATTTTGGTCAGATATTTTTTAAATTCTTCATTTTTTATCAATTCCAAAAATGGTATAGGGATCTTAATTTTATGGATCTCATTCTCAAAACTAAAGAAGGGGGAAGGCTTCAAAATCTCTTTGGTTTCAGGAGGAGGATTTCTGATCAGAAGTTGTGGGTTTTGAGAATCTTTTTCCTTGCTGATCGCTGTCACAACCTTGGAAGAATCTTCTTTTTGAATAGGCTGATTAGGGGCAACAATTTTTTCTTCATTCTTCTTAGATCTCAGATTATATCTACTAGCATTTTCCTTTTCTTTTTCTCCCTTTCTTAACTCATTAATTTGAATATCCATTATAGATTGTTGATAAGAGTATTGATTCAAGTGTGGGGATGGGGATGTATCACCTAAGCAATGGATCTCAGGATCAACCTCTACCTCTTCTTCTTCTTTATTAGAAACAAGATTATTTTGAAAAGAATCTTGAATCCTCTGATCATCTCTCTTTCTCTATTTCTGGGCTCTTTGGGAAGGATTTGGGGAGCATTGTTGGGTCTTCTGAAATTACCTTTGTTTTCATTGTTCTAAGCATTTCTATATGGTTTTCTTCCTTTTGATTTTAACTTCTCAATCTCAGTAGAAAGGGATTTTACTAATTTGGTCAACTCATCTACTTGTGAATGAACAACAGGAGAGTCAGAAGTGGAAGCCTCAACTCTGTTTTTTCTCCTATCTCTGTCAGATTTTCCACTGAGCTTATCTGAAGAAATTATGTTGGATTCTACCTCTAAGGCAACATCTTGCATATGAACTAAGGAAGGTGACCTTCTCTCTCTCAATAGCAGGCAGAACTCGGAGTCAAAAGCACTGGCATAAGTGATTTTTTCCATGGTTTGAGTGGGTTTGATCTCATCAGGGATCTTCCTGTACATTTTGTTAAATCTTTTAGAAAAGTAAGAGACAAACTCTCCTTCTTTCCTTTTCAACGATCCAAATTCAATGATGTAGTAGAAAAAATTCTTTTTGTCACCCCAGTGCCTCAAGAAGGCTTCATCCAATGCCTCAATACCAGTGATGGATCTAGGGGCCAAACCCTTAAACCACTTCCTAGCCTCACCAAAAAGGATTTGGACAAAAACCCTCATCCAAACATCTTCATTTTCAATATTTTGGTTATCTGCGTAGCTATAGAAAGTAGCAAGATGTTCTTCAGCTGTTATATCTTCTTCTCAAGTAAACTTGGGCAAGTATTTCAAATAATCTCCAGGGGGAAGAGCATTCATTAGCTAAGGCAAGAATAGAGGAGCATATCTTACAACCACTATGGCATCCATCCTATTTGTAGGGGGGTTAACAATTGCCATTTGATTTTGGATTCTAGGTGAACAAGAAGGAGAAGGAGACCTGGCTTTGTGCAGATTAGGAGAAGGAGAAAAGGATAAAGGGGAGTTTTCGGTCTTCACAACAGCAGGTGGAGTCTTGGGAGAGGATGGTAAGTTCTGAGAGGGATATGAAGTTCCTACTTCTTTAGCAGCAAAAGTTTTAATAGAGAGAGGTGTAGCAAAACCTAAAGTAGGGAAATATTGAAAACTATCAAGACTGAAACACTTCTCAATATCAGGGGAGGAAAATATATCAATGTTTTCTTCTTTCAATCCAGTTTCAAAGGAAGAGTATTCAACATGAAACTCTTCAAAATCAATTTTTTTAGATACTTCAGCAGAAGATAAAGAAAGCTTACTTGATAAAACAATTGGAGTATCAAGAGTGGAATCAGGAAACTGACCAAAAGCACTTGTGGCAGCAGCAACAATTTTTTTTTGAGAAGCTTTTCCCTTCTTGATTATCTTCTCTGGGTCAGCCTCAGGTGGAACCAAAGGTAACTATGGAATTGATCTCGTATGTCTTCCTTTAGGTGCCATATATGAATCAATGGAGTCGTCAGGTGCAAGATGAAATCTTCAAAATACTAAGTCCCAATGCACCTTGAGAGCTAGTAAGTATTTTCGTTCTATCCCAGGGAAAAGTCTTCAAATTATTCCCCGACAATGGCGCCAAGAATGTTAGCACTAGGAGTCAACTTATGATTGCAAGGAAGGTAAGCCCAGTACCCATCAGATTATATGTGAAAGTATGAATGTTTTTCAAAGGTTGAATGGAAAAGACTCGAAATGATAATATCCTAACTCAGAAATAGGGCTAAAATGTACCAGCAAATAAGGTCTTGACTAACTTCAACTAGTAGTTTGGGAGTAAATGTGAATAGAAGGAAGACATGAATGAGAGGAATGTAAGGGCTACTGCAATCATCAGGTCTACAAGAGCCTAAGGAAGAAAGTTTCTTAAAACAAGATCTTCTTGGAATTAGAAACTAAGAAGATAAATAAACACCGTGACAATATAATGATCAAACATCCACCATAACATTACCACAGTTATCCATGTGAAGCATTCAATACATGAAAATTTAGCATTAGAAGCAGATAGGCTGAAATAGAAGATGATTTCTATTAGTCAAAAAATCTTAAGTCCAGTACACAACTAGATCACAGTCACTTTATCCAAAATATTATAGTTTTGGGAGCCTTGCTCAACCATCCAACCATTCTAAATAAATTGATCTATCTATTTATAACAAGAAATGGAGGCAACAGCTGGAGGTACGAGCTGGCCACTTTCCCTTGAAAATCTCTAAACATTTATTTATTCTAACAACTCAGATAACATCTTATGCTATAAAATAGGAAAATGCTGGTGACTAATCCAATCATGCTTCTAACTACTTTGATCCTCTTTTGCTGCTTAGTTCTTGTTTTTCCATGTGTCCCTTTGGAGCCTGTAGTTGTCCCCAGAATGCCAACTGCTACTTCCTTGTGTAGCAACTCTAGGTAGTGCACCCTAAAATGGAGCAAGGAGAGAAGGTAGCACCTGTAGGTAGCGCCCCTATGTTTTGCATGTGTGTAAACCTACTCCTTGTCAAATATTACACATCGCTTGTAGGTAGCACCATTGTGTTGCACCCATATACTAATTATGCCCTATGTGGAAAATTACGCAGCGCTTTACGTAGTGCCACTGTGTGCAACTTCTGTTCTCTGTAAGATATTACACAACGCCTTTACGTAGCGCTACTTACATTGCATTTGCATACAGGTTTGGGTAGCATTGCCAAAATGCAACGCCTTTGAATCTAGAACATGTGTAGAGCAGTTTGTGTCCTTCCATGATGACAAAAACCATTTTACTTAGGCACCTTGACTATACCATAGGTAGTGCCATTTACCATTGAGTGAAGCTAGAACTTAGCAAAAACTCAAAATCCATATAGCTAAATGCCTAGAACCCTGTATAGATGGCAGAGATAGTATTTTCATATTAGTTAACCCTCCCAAAAAAGGAACAATCCCCAAAAATGGAGCTTACGCCCTTACCAACTATTTTTTCATCTTGACACTTAGACTCACATTCTTTCTGGTAGAAAGAGTATCTTCAATTGACTCAATAGAATTCTTCTTCTTAGCACTGGTAGGCTTCTTCAGTGTAGTTGTGCTCTCCTTAGTTTTTGGTTTGTCATCTTCAATAGCAGCCTCGACCAACACCTGTAAATTTCTTTGGGCTACCTCATCTTGGAAATGCTTCAGTTCTACCTTTAGCTTTCTGTTCTGAGCCTGGAAGCCTATGTTCTGCCTCTAGAGGTTCTGGAGCTTCCTAAGAAGGGGTTGAGCCCTTATTTCTGCAAATCTTGCCAAGTCAAGGGTATGAATGTAGCCCTCCATAATATCTGTCATCTTGGCTCTGTCGGATATTTATTCCTTTTTCAATTTAGCCACTTCTTTTCTTGACTCCTTAAGTTGTCTGATAAGTCTCTTGAAGGTCTGACTGCCATGGACATTAGGGACATTTGTAGTCTCAACAGGATTCTTCTCGTCCTCTTCTTCCACTTGTATAGGAATTTCTTTGTATGTTTCATCATCCTTCTCAAAACATTTTCCTTTATGTTTCTTCTCTTTCACAACAACTTCTTCTTTATTCTTCATAGGTTTTTTAAAGTCTTTCACAAAGACTTCATCTTTCCTCTCCAAAGGTCTTTTAGTACCTTTATCCTTCCTTTTATGTACAGGGGTTTCTTGTTTCTCTTCTACAAATTTTTCAATGCCTTTCCCTTTCTTCTTATCTATAAGGGTTTCTGGTAAAGACTGCTCTTTGAAAACCTCCTTAGGAATTGATGACCTAGTGAAAGGTCTTTTACCCTTGATTTCAACTGCTGGAGGAGGAGAGGGAAAGAGAAGCTTCTTCCCATTTTTAGATGTCACCTTGGTAGAATAAGGCACTTCTTCTAACCATGGTGGAGGTGGTGGTGAGAAATCTCTATGTGGAAAAGGACAAACTTCCTCCTCAACTTCCCTGACTTGCTTGATGATCTTTGAAACAATAGCTCTGCCCTTTGTCTTCTTGTTGGTCCTTGCTTTAGTACTGGTGGGTGATGAAAGACCTGTGATCTTTGATTGGGGAGTAGGTGTTGGGTCCAGCTTGATGTGAGAAGTAACCACAAAATTCTCCCATGAAATCTCTTTCTTTCCCAACTCTTCAGAGACTAACATTCTGATCAATCCAGAGTGAAAAAGGCTAGAATCCACATCCTTAGATTTGGATTGCACCCTATCTGACATTTTACCTATACTTCTCAATAGGTAATAAGGAACATTCATATTAACCTTACCAGTAAAATGTAACAACAACCTCATGTGGTAATGGTACAAGGTGTTAAATCTCCCTTCACAAGTAAAATATCTCTGTATGTTTTTCAACATTCTATCAAACTGATCGATCAACTGATTCCTTGGCATACTCTTAGATAACTCATTGATTCAATATTCAGGATTGAAGATATATTTAACGAAGGGTGAACTCAAAACCATGGCCCTGAACCAATTTTCACCTGAAATGGGGATCCCTGTTGCAGCTGAGATGGAGGCTTCGGTTACCTCAAATTCCAAATCCCCAACTCTGGTTTTCTTTCCATCAAAATTTAATGCAAATTGTTTTTCTACTTCTGGATGGCCTCTCTGCATGTTCTGGCAGAAAGAGAGGCATCCTGCTCTTTGAAACATCTCCCTTGCCATGGGCTCTGTGTCAAAAAGGCGCATGTCCACAGGTTCTGTCCTAACTAACTTGCCACCTTTGTGTGCTTTGTTCGACTGAGGGGTCTCCATGACTCAAAATGAGGGTTCTTAAGAGGCTTAAGGGATGCTAATGACCAGAAATCTTAAATTCAGGTTTCAAATGCACAAGGATGGCCCTTTAAAACTGACACTACTTAGAAAGTCGAGCTTGACTATGGGAAATAGACCTTTAGACATGTACGGGCCTTTTAGAGCATAGACTGTGAAGGGGTAATCTGAAATGTCTCTCTGTGTAGGATGAAAGGGGAGCATGGAAAACAGAGAGGGTTTGAGAAACGCCTCTGGGTAGCGCAACGCATACACAGAGGATAGGCTATTATAGACCTGGGACTTCAAAGGCTAAAGAAACCGTTACCAAGGATCATAAATGCAAGATATTTTGAAGGCACTTTAACCAACTTCTGGCATTGAAAACAAGGGACATGATCTCAGTCGTGGAAATCATGACTTGGAGTGGATGGATAATAAATGTGGCAGGCACTACAGAACTGCCTGATGAGTAGGCAATGCTTCCAAATCAAAGAATGATTGGATAGGTAAGTGAGTAAAATGGTTCATGCTTACTGGATCATGAGTGAAGAGGAAGAGGTGTCATATCATCTTAGCAATGGGAGGGAACGATTTAAGGACAAGTCATGAAGGGGACCAAAAATGAGTCATGAGCTAAAGAGGTTCTAGAACCACTAACCAAATTGAGGACCAACAAGGACTATGATTCAAAACTCTAATCTTGTAAGGTGAACCTAACATAAAACTTTAAGAGGATGAGACTCAAAAATTTAAATCTAAGGTTTAAAAACTATTAATCAAACTAAAGACCCAAGGCAACATATTGTGATAAGAGAAGGTATTTTGACATGAAGGACAATGCACATGCAGATACAACACCCATGGATGGATAGTATACATCATGTTGTTTCCGGTGGTATGTGGAACCTCACATGGACCCTCATGGTTGAGGAGAAATGAATTTTTGAAGATGACAAAGTGAATTGAAGAAGGAAGTACATGTAGGCCCTGAAGATAATTAAAGAAAATAATTACAAAATAAGAAAGTGTCAGTTCGGCCCTAATGTTAAAAGGAAGTGACATAAATGGTATAAATACATATCATTATACATTTATTTGATACACAAGTCGAATTTTAGAGGAAATTAGAAGTAAAGAAGGCCGGATTTCAAGGGAGGATGAAGTCTTTTGGTGATGTGTTCTAAGGTATGTTATTTACAGGTCATCTTACCATTTTCACTATAAAAATTTTTCTAGAGCGATTCAGATGGTGAAATTTCTATGGAATTGAGAAGACATATCAAGGTAACCATGGTAAAAGTTTCATCTATTGATTCACTATAATTATGGATATACACTCTGTGCAAGATAGGGCTTTTGACCAGTCTTGAAGCTAGTCAATAAACATGTGTTCCAGGTAAAACAGGCATAACTTCTTCATAGAGACTCCAAATGAAGTGGGACCAATTCCATTGGAAATATTATGGACTGTAGTTTCTTGTGTGCGAGTTTCAGAATCTGATGTTAATTATTGAGCACGGGGAATTCTGTACAAGTTCGGTCTCCTGAATAAACCATAATTAAATAAAATCTACCATTCTTTCTATAACTTATTTTTGGGGAAGATTCAAGAAGTGAAACTTGGAGGAGTTTTAGAGAATGCATTGAGTAATATTATCTATAGGATCAAAGTATTCCAAGAATTGAATAATTTCAGAAATTGAAGAAGTCACAGGAATCATTATCAGGTTCTATGTAATGGTTGGTTGATGGTGATGATTTAATGTAAAGTTTTATTATCTCTCATATATTCTTAGGTGGAAGGAAGGGGCAAGGATGGAGATTTAAACCCTCTCTTGATATTGGAGTATTGTATCTTCCTTGTGGAGGTTTATCCCTCCCTTTACATTTGGAAGTTGTAGCTACCTTTGGAAGTCATTACTTCCCTTGAACAATAACTATTGATTATTTATCATATATTGTGCATGGTGTATTGTGGTGTATTGGTGTAACTCTTATACTATTGTTAATTGCTCATTCGATATAACTTAATGGTTTAAGTATACGTTAAAAAGGTTTTTAAATTGTACTTGATACTGATTCACCCCCCTCTCAGTATCAACAATTGGTATCAAAGTGGGTTACCTTCATTACAGTTTAACCACTGGAAGGAAGATCCTAAGAAGAAATGGAAGACAAAATTCCAAATGGGATTCCACCATTTGATGGAAGCAATTTTGAACACTGGAGTAATAGAATGGAAACTTACTTGAAAGCTCTTGGGGTAGATGTTTGGTTCTCAGTTGCTTCAGGATACAATTCTTTGAAGAAACCAAAGACTGCAGCTTAGAAGGAAGCAAAAAGGAACAACAAATTGGCAATAGATACCATCCTGGATGGATTGACGGATTCAGTGAAATCCAAGGTGAAATCATGTGCATCATCAAAAGAGATTTGGGACAAGCTACAAGACCTTTATGCAAGGGAAGAAGTAGAAGAAGAACAAGTTGAAGAAAATTACAACATCTCAGATTTCAAAGAAGCAAATAGAGGTAAGTTCTTTCTCTTTAATTGTGAAGGAGTAGGACATGTTGAATTTGAATGTCCTCATCCAAGGATTGAAAGAGATGACATTGAAGAAGAAAATTCCAATGAAGAAGAAGAAAAACATGAAGCATAAATTATTCAACAAGAAGACGAGAATCTTAAAAAATTGAAGCATGTTGAGATTAAAAATAGCAAGCTCAAAGACACACATAGAAAACTAAGAAGTGAATTGGGTAGTTGTGAAAAGACAGTTGTAAGCTTGAAGAAACAATTAGAAGACTTTGACGACCTAAGAGAAGAAAACATTTCCTTGAAAACTCTACTCGGAGAAGAAAGAAGAATAGGAGAAGTGAGGAATGTCCAAATGACGAAGAAAGAAGAAGATTGTGAGAAACTTGAACAAGAAGTTCTCATTGAGGAAGAGCTTAAGAAACTCTCAAGTGCCAAAATACTTAACACATCTTGGATGCATGGGTGAAACTTCATACAAAGAAGATGCAAATACCAACAAGAAGTTTGAAGAAAAAGCTACACAAACAGTTGATGAGAAGTGAACCAGGATACTAGAAAGAAGGAATTATTACAAAAGAAATGAATATCCAAGAAGACCTCCTACCTTTAGGAATCAAAGAAGATTCAATCAGTATGAAGGAAACTATAGAAGAGTAGATCATGAATCCAGATGGAATACATCACAAAGAAGGCCACTTACTCCAAGGTATCAAAATTTATTTCTTGGTTAGTGTTATACTTGCAAAAATTTTGGACATAAGGCAATTAATTGCAAAATAAATGAAAGGAACAAATACGCAAGAAACATGAATGGTGTAAATAGAAGATATGGAAAAATCGTGGATTTTTCAACATAAGTTATAATTCATTTTCCCCATTGATGGACAAAATTATTGTATGCTACAAATGTAATTATCTTGGTCACAAAGCACGAGATTGCAAATATATGAATGAAGATATCCCTATGCCAACCATAGTATGGAGAAGGAAAGAGATTCCAAACAATAAAGATTGTCGAATAGCATTAACCATTGAAGAATGTAAAGAAGAAGATGAATGGTACATAGACAGTGGATGTTATTCACACATGACCAGGGATCAAGACAAATTCATCAGCTTGAAGAGAAAGGGTGGCAATGTTGCATTTGGAGATGACTCATCTGCCAAAATACTTGGAGGTGTAGTAGAGCTTGGAAGAAAAAATATAAAAGAAAAGAATGTCCTATTGGTTGAATACTTGAAGCATAATCTACTCAGTGTTAGTAAAATGTGTGATCAAGGATACACTCTTACGTTTGACTCTCAAAAATATAAAATTAGAGGAAGATTGGTTGCGACTGCAACAAGAAGCCCGAACAACATATACATCCTAGACATGAAGAAGAGAGAGAAGACAAAAGCCACTCAAAAGGATTCCAAGGAAGAAAAAGTCCCAAAGACCAAAAATAAGGATGAAGTATTATTGAGTGCCACATGTTCAGGGGGAGCAGCCCCAAAGTAGAAGGTCACCTTATGCCATTGAACTCAGGGGGAGAATCCCTACCCTTTGCCATTGATGTCAAAGGGGGAGAGAAATTGGGATCATGATGATAGGGGGGGAATGAGTGTTTCCATCAATGAAAAAGGGGTAGATTGTTGGAAGATTGGTTGTTGTCATTGATGTCAACCCTAGTCATGGGTTTTGGATCGCAAGATTGATGAAGGTATTTGGACATGAAGGGAAATGCACATGAAGATACAACACCCATGGATGGATATTATGCACCATGTTGTTTTTGGTGGTATGTGGCATTTCACGTGGATCCTCATGGTTGAGGAGAAATGAATTTTTGAAGATGACATAGTGAATTGAAGAAGGAAGTACATGTAGGCCCTGAAGATAATTAAAGAAAAGAATTACAAAATAAGAAAGTGTCAGGTCGGCCCTAATGTTAAAAGGAAGTGAAATAAATGGTATAAATACATATCATTATACATTCATTTGATACACAAGTCAAATTTCAGAGGAAATCAAAAGTAAAGAAGGTCAGATTTTAAGGGAGGATGAAGTCTTTTGGTGATGTGTTCCAAGGTATGTTATTTACAGGTCATCTTACCATTATCACTATATATTTTTTCTATAATGATTCATATGGGAAAATTTATATGCCATTGATAAGACATATCAAGGTACTTGTGGTAAAAGTTTCAACTCTTCATTCACTATAATTATGGAGATACACTATGTGCAAGATAGGGTTTTTGACCAGTTTTGAAGCTAGTCAATAAACAGGTGTTCCGGGTAAAACAGTCATAACTTTTCATAGAGACTCCAAATGAAGTGGGACCAATTTGATTAGAAATAGTACGTACGGTATTGTATTGTGTGTGAGTTTTAGAATCAGATTTTAAATATTGAGCGCGTGGCATTCTGTACAAGTTCGATCTCCTAAATAAATCGGAATTGAATAAAATCTACCAATTTTTCTATAAATTCTTTTTGGGGAGGATTCAAGGAGTGAAACTTGGAGGAGTTTCAGAGAATACATTGAGTAATATTATATATAGGATCATAGTATTCCAAGAATTGAAGAATTTCAGAAATTGAAGAAGTCTCGGGAATCATTATCAGGTTCTATGTGATGGTTGGTTGATGGTGATGATTTAATGTAAAGTTTTATTATCTCTCATATATTCTTGGTTGGAAGGAAGGGGCAAGGATGGAGAGTTCAAACCTCTCTTGATATTGGAGGATTCCATCTTCCTCTTGGAGGTTTATCCCTCCCTTTACATCTGGAAGCTGTAGCTACCTTTGGAAGTCATTACTTCCCTTGAACAATAACTATTGATTATTTCTCATATATTGTGCATGGTGTATTGTGGTGTATTGATGTAACTCTTATACTATTGTTAATTTCTCATTGGATATAATTGAATGGTTTAATTATAAGTTAAAAAGGTTTTTAAAGTGTAATTGATACTGATTCACCCCCCTCTCAGTATCAACACATATCACCCTCAAGCAAATGGAACAGTGGAATCCTTTAATAAGATCCTAGAGAATGCTTTGACAAAGATCTACAATGTCAACAGGGATGATTGGGATTTGAATATATTAGCAGTATTATGGGCATACATGACTACATGCAAAAGGTTGACAGGACAGACACCATTCAGGTTGGTGTATGGACAAGAAACAATGGTGCCATTAGAATTCTTGGTACCTAGGATGTGTGTAGTAGCAATCACCAACATGACAGAAAGAGGCGCAGTAAAAGAAAGGCTAATTCAACTGATGGAGATGGAAGAAGATAGAATCCTAGCAGGATTCCACCAAGAAGTACAGAAATCAAGAGATAAAGCTTGGCATGATAGACATATTAAGAGGAAGAGTTTTAAGGAGGGAGATCTAGTCTTGGTGTATGAAAGTAAATTTATTCAACATCCAGGGAAATTTAGAATACGTTGGTTGGGACCATATGAAGTGAAGACTATCACAGATGGGGGATCTATATAGTTGAAATATTTGGGACGTAGATAACTGAGAGGAATGATCAATGGGAGTCAACTGAACCTGTATAGGGACAGTCGACCTCCTAGTGCTTAGAAAAAGAAGATATGTACATAGTGTATTATAATAGAAGTTAAGAGAGATAAAATGAGAAAAATAAATAATAAAAAAAAAAGAAAAAGAAGAAAAGCCATAAAATAAAAACATATCAGCGCGCATGAAAGGTTTTGATAGAATAAAACTGCTAGAATAGAAAAGTGCGCTGCAAAAAAAATCAGGGATGGAAAACACTGCGCGCAGGAGAGAATTTAATGGGTAGAAACATAAAACGCACATGAAACACAAAAGCAAAAGTGAAAAAATGACAACTGTTAGTGTGACACAGTTATCACTTCTCTGTTCTGCTATAAAGTCAGAAAAAGGGGGGAAAGCAACCCATTGTGTTATTTTCTAAGGAGAAGAACATAGAGCTGAGTGGAATAGCGATAGAGTGTGAATTTGAGCTATCCTCTGTCGAATTGGAAGTTTGCAGTCCAAATTTCCTCACCATGTCACCACTAAGAGTTGGAGCACCGAGAAAAACCAAACGAAACACATGGAGTATCACTTGGGTGCCACAAACTGAAACAAATGAGATGCCCACAGTGGTGGATGTGGACGAAATCCACACACCGGAGTATGAGTAGACCATAATGCATGTGGATGAGGAGAAGTAACTCGCACAAGAGCCTGAGCAGGCAGAAGAGGACGCCAAATGGACGAAATTTGACGTGTCCAGGGGAAAAGGGTCGCAACAAGAAGAACATGCAATGAGTTTGATGCAGTAGGGCCTAGAACTTGAAGAGAAGCAAAGAACAGGGCACCAAGACACATTAATAGTCGGGGTATCATCCCCACAAGCGACAACAAGGTGCGACTAGAAAGAAGTGCGCAGGGCGTACAACGCACACGAGAAGAACTAGTTGTGGTAATGTCGAAGATCCCCTAAGGTGTAATGGTGGACAACGAGATGGTAGGAGGGGTCAATGGCCTCAAATACTCGGACCATGATGTGTCTAATGCCATAAAGTTCCTATATTTGGAAGCACAGAGCTATCTGGAGAGAGGAGGAGAAGGCCCATCATGCACACCACTGTTGGAGCCTGTGCAGTGGATAATGGAACTGTTCAACATCGACATAATGAACCTACTAGACATACCACACTTTGGGTGTGGTAAACACATAAATGGATGCCTAAAACAATTGTTAGCGAGGATGCACAGAGGCATATTATGGATGGATAGGCCTGTGCCTCTCAATGTCGATCTCATTGCAGCAATTACATGTCTACCCACAGATGGGGAGAAGCCAGAACAATACCTAGAAGACAAAACTAAGGTGAAATCCATCTCAGGTGAGATCAAAGCAAAGTATGGCACAAAGAGGGGTAACAGGATCATCGACATCAATGATCCTATGACACGATTTTCAACATGACTATTGGGTTGCAAACTAATGCGCAAGTGCATAAAGGAAGAAGTACACGCAAGAGTAGTAGCAGCTCAGGTGCAATGCACGAAGGGGAGATCGATGACATGGGCCCCTTACCTACTAAAATAATTCCTTGAATACTGTAAAGATGCACAAGACTAGGGATCTGAGTTCCATTATTCATGGTTACTCATCCTCATTGCACTTATGGGATGGCATAAACCTACATACACTCTGTTCCTGCGAAGGCCAAGAAAATGTGGCGCAACGCGCTTCACATCCCTTCGCAACACAATTGATCCTAATAATAAAAAAAATTAACAATGACCTATTTGTGATATACCTGATAGAGATCCAAAATAGAGTCATAGACACATGGAGGATTCCCATAGAAACTATCCAGGAGTTTGGGAAGATAGCGAACTTCTAGGCATCACGACATAGTATGTGCCTACAAGCAAATAGGGATCTAGCCAAGGAGTGGTTGCAGCTGAAGTACTGCATAACAATGGAGGATATTCATATGGAGGTCCAGGAATGGCCCGAGGCATGGATAATGCCAAAAATCCCAAGGACGGTGCCAGGAGAAAAAAAAAGGACGCATGACAGAACAGTCCTTGTGCAACAGACATGCACAAACGACGCAAGCAAAAAGAAAAAAATGACATAGGGCCAAGAAAGGGGCAGTAGTACCATACAAAAGAAAACCAAAATGAAGAAGAAATCCCAATGTGGTTCTACATAGGGACCACCGCACACAGAGCCGACAACAAGAGGAACAACAGAGCAAGTGCAGATGAAGACACAAGAAATATCGATGGAATAAGGAGAAGGGCATGACACAGGCATGAATACACATATGCCAGAAGAATCTGAGCCATCTGAGGCCCAAAGGAAGAGAACAGGGGAGAAAGAAAGGGGCTCCAGAAAGAAGGTCAAGGCCCACAAGAAACCCATGGAGACATCATTGACGAAAGACGATGTGGAGTTGATAGCCACGATAGTGGAAGATTGACTGTTAGAGGTGTCAGAAAACGCCAAAAATCATAGAGCTTCAATTTTGGAGCAAATACAAGAGTTGAAAACTACGCTGAAGTAGTTGAAGGTCAGGATAGAGAAACAACAAAATAATACAACAGCGCCAGCTAAAGAAGGGGCATCGGTGGGAGAGACAGTGCATATAACGATGCAGGGGAGCGTAAACTTTTGGATTACTCCAGAAATGGTGTTTATAGATGAGGAGACAACGTAGTGGTCCTTGAAGGAAATTGAGATGTTGGACTTGGCGTTGTCCAATATTCCAGCCAAAGCATTGTACAAATTACAAATGAGCATCGTGAAGGACATTCAGTGCAGAGCAAGGTCCGACACGACAAACTTACAATTAGCGCAAGAAGACAACACCACAATAAAGGAGGAACTTAGCTAGGAAGGGAAGGAGAAAAATATGGCACAACAAAAGGTGGATGAAATGGAAAACTAGATCCATGCAGTATTCCAAGCCATCTCGGATAACGAAGGAGTACAGGGAGTGTCAGCGCAAGAGAAAATGCAGAAGATAGCACATACACTGCAACACTACAAGGACCATATCAAATAACTGGAGGAACGCACAATTCCCACAAATCCTCCAGAAATCAGAGTACAAAGAGAGCAGGATGTGACAGCTTCTACATAAAATATCATGTAGAACATACACAAGATGACATAATTGTTGGAGAAGAGTGCCTAGATATGGACACAACTTCTAGAGTATGGGATCTTACAAGAGATGTTGTGGAAGAAGGAAAAACTACATGCAACCATAACAGACATCAAACAACAACAGAGAATGATGTCACTGCCAGAAAATATCAACACTGTCGCAGAGATGAAGACTTTACAGATAGAGGAAAAGGCAGTACAAGCACAGAAGATGGCGTGACAGGTTCAGTTGGAGCCCCTATAAGAAAAGGCAGAGCATCTGGTCATTGAGATCGATGCATCAAAACTAAATGTAGATAACAAAGGCATGGAAGGAGGAGAGTTGCTACAAAACCTAGTCACCGCGCAGCTCGTGGAAGATATGGCCGAAAGGAGCATCCAGGCTCAGGTGCAGTACCAAAGAATCACTTAAATGTATGATGTGTTGTCACAAGCAGTGATAGATGCTAGAGTTAGGCAGTGACTCGGGATGAGTCACAATGTCAGTGTTGGGGGCCTGTTGGGCGTAGGTCAATTTTGGAGAAAAGCACGATGTGGGACAAATAAAGCTGGCAGGAAAAGCAGCACGTGGAAATCAAACGTGCATTCAGAGGAGGAAAGCATGTGAGGTGCGCATGCAAGAAGACCTAACCATGATAGGGTTAGGGTTTTCGTAAGAGGAGGTAATGGTTGGTAAGCCAAAAACATGTATAAATAGGTACCTAATAGGTCTAGGTCTTGTGGTTGTGGTTGTTATTATTGGTATTGTTCGAAGACTATTACTGGTTTTGGTTCGGGTTTTTTGTTGTGGCTTCGAATGTATGTAAATTCCGATCTCATCTTGTAAGTTGTTGAGATGAGGAGAGGAAATAAGGTAGATATTGAGTGTTGGATCACAAGTCGAGGAGCCTGGTGTGATCTAGTCTGCCTCATTGTAGATCTTGACCCATTTGATGGAGAATTGTAATGCGCGCGGCATTGTAGTTTTGGAAACACCATAATAAAAGAGCAAAGCAGCCAAATCTTTGTGGACGTAGCCTAGGAGGGGGTGAACCATGGTAGATCATGTGTTATGTGATTGAATATTTTGTATTTCCTTTACTATCAATGATTAGATGTTAGACAAATGCATGAATGACTTAGTTAGATATGTTATTTTACATGCATGAATAAGAATGACAACATATGCCATATAAGTTGAAGGTTAGAGTAAACAAATGAAGATCATAGAGTGTAATCCCAGATCCGCACTCATTCCCAGGATGCAAGCACCTGGGCGTTGCAGCCATCCATAAGAACTATCTTGGGTGAAACTACGCAGTTCATTCTGTGTGTTATGTTTCCTTTTGGTTTACCAGGAGGGCCGATAGTTTTAGGGGATTTTGTTGGAAACTATAGTAGATATGAACCTCGGTCAGCCCAAGAATGGTAGTTAGAGGAAATAAACAACCAACACTCATACTTGGATGTAGCTCTGGATTTGAACTTGTGACTTCTTATAAGGAAAGACATATTCTTAACCATTAGACCCACTCAGGTTATATATATATATATATATATATATATATATATTACTTAAGGTGGATATTGAAATATTATATTTATGATAGTCATTAAAATATTTTTTTGTTATTAATATTTTTTTTAAATACCACATGTCAATTTCATGTTAAGCACTAAAGAATTAACCATCTCCCTTATATTGGGATGTATAAACCAATAATTAAGAGGATGAGAATATTTTTACTTTCAATATATATATATATATATATATATATATATATAAAGTTTTGAAATATTTCATTTATGACGACATTGAAATTTTTTTTTTGTTATTAATATTTTTTTAATTGCCACATGGCAACTCCATGTTGAGAAGAGAAGGAATTACACATCTCCCTGGTATAGAAAGCACCTTTATATGTTCTTTAAAACTTTAACACATGATTAACAATTAACTATTCTTTCGTAGTTGTTCTCGAGGGCATACTTTAGTTTTTCATTAATTGGCTCATGTTTCATTAATTGGCTCATGACTAAATCCATTTAACTATATGTGATAAGAAAATGTAACCATAATTAATGACATATATTAAGCTAGTGCAAAATCAACTAACTACTATTGTTCATGGATACTTATAATACATGAGACTACACTAATAAACTTATGAATCAACCTCTAATTGTGTGAACTTTCCTAATTATTTCATATAGTTTTAATCCATGTTTGTATTTAAGATAAGATATGTTTATTAATGTGCAACAAATGATCACCAAAGTAGGTCAATGGGACTAAAAGAGCACTTCATAGAAAAAGTACAATGTAGGAGTGTAAAGGTAGCACCTAGATTGATTCCAAAAACTAATCAAAGCAAATAACTAAAGGATAAAAACCTAGTCAACTAACTAATTAGAAACTACATTATTATTTTATATTGATTATGTAGAAGTAAAATAATTAATGGTAAGTGCATTATAAAAAAATTATAATAGATAATTGAACTAGTTATTTATTGTTTATTACCTTTGTAGGCATTTGTTCACGTGTTTGAGGATCCACTCCTTGTGATAGTTTCTCATGGGAGATATTGCATGCCTCTTTATATGTATCGAGTATGTTTTTTGATTCGGATTATTTTTGGAACGAAATGAAAGCAGAGATATTATAATGAAATACACATAAAAATTGCCAGAAACAGAGAAATACAACAATACATGATTTATATTAATGAAAGAAATGTACAGAGACTATAAAAATACAGAGTGCAAGACTCGCTAGAATGGTGGCCACTTTATCTCTGAGAAGGGATGTGACGGCTACACTCATCCGCAAGAAGATCATTACAATGAGGCTCTAAAGGCCTTTTTATGATAAACATGAATGCCAAAACCCTAGACATCCAAAACCCTAACCTTAGGAGATGAAGCGCCAAAAATTATGTGGGCCCCATTGGAGTAAGTTAGTCAATTAACTTCCCGGGGTCGTAAATTTTGCATATGATCTCTGTTTTAGGCATGTGATAGCCCGTTGGAAATGTCTTTTTGAGAAATACGCATTATGTCATCAAACTCTGATTCTGTCTATTGTGAAGAAGATGAATTTTGCAGTATGAGAGATTACCTTGTGGCACTATTTTGGTGGAACCATAGTTGGAACTACCTCTAGTATCTTGTAGAGATGACCCCCTAGAGTAATAATGACACTACGGGGTTGAGACTCATAAACAACATGACATTTCCACATATATGGTTGGCCCAAAAAAAAATCACATACATCAACAAGAGCAACATCACACACTACCTCATCCTTGAAGGGATGGATGCCATAGGATAGGCGACACTGCTAGATGACATGGAGATCACATCCTTGGTGAAGCCACCAGATGTTGTATGGTTGTGGGTGTGGTGTTTGTTAATAACCCCAACTGTTTGAAGACCTCAACTGAGATGAGGTTCTTCTGGCTGTCACTATCAACAATTAAATGAAACGGTGTCCCCTTCACCCACATATGTGAATGGAAGAGGCACTCCCCCTCTTCAGGATCTACTAGTTCTTCTGGTTGAATTGTTGCAGTTGCGACAGTAGAAATGTTGTCTGCATCAATGATTTGTCTGTTTTCAATATTTTATGGATCAGATTCGGAATCAGGGTTCGAATCCTTGTCTTTGAACTCGACCACCAATGACTTTTTCGAGCGAAATTCATCGATGTTGTGCCAGGGGCTTTGTGGAAGTCGCACCACTTCCTAGTGTCATTCTTCGTCTTTTCTTTACCCTTATTTTCTTGTGTCTGGGACCGTTTGTAGGGAGGATGTTGGTTAGGGCCATATTTACCATGCTTTGGTTGTTGCGGATGTGCAAACCCAAACTCCCATTTGTTCTGGTGCCTAAATTTCTACTCGATTTTGACAACATATCGATAGGCAGCTCCCAATGATGAGATGTTTAGGAAATCCATTTCAATTTGGATGTACCTATGTAGAGCCCCACGGTATTTCAAAACCAGATGTCGCTTGGAGTCTTTGATACCTAGCTTGGTGCGCAAGGTATGAAAAGTATTTGTGAACTCGGACATTGTTTGGTTCTTCTCTTTCCACGGTGTGGTCCAACTCATGTACTAGTCTTCATAGTTATCAACAAGGTAGTATTGTTCCTTGACTGCATCCAAAAAAAAATCCCAAGTGGGCTCGGCCCCATATATCCCAGATTCCTCCATGGAACCTTGCTCCTAGTAATTTTCCCACCAATGTTTGACATGGGGGAGATATTTGAGGAGTGTGAAGGTTATCTTTTCCCTGTTGGAAAAATTGTGAACAGAGAAATAACCTTCTAGCATATTCAACCATTTTTCTAAGGCATTCGCATATATCTGGCCTTCAAATATGAGAATATCAAAATTAACTTGTACCTTGAAGGGAGAGGTTCCTCCAAAGTGGTCACTTGATGAAGATGCACATATTTCTATCAACGGGCATTGAAGGACGTGGGAAAATTTCTCCATCATTTTGTCCCTCTGTCGCGCAAGAGCTTGCTCAAGAAAAAGGTTAATAGAATATTTTGATCCGTCGTTTTTATTTTCTTCCTCCATATAGGGTTTCTTGGACGTGCAAGAGCGATTCTCCTCAAGAGAGACAAGCTCGAGACCCAACTTTTTATACTTGGACCTCATTGGGGACATGCACTGAAAAACGATCAAGAGCAGCCTTCTCTGATACCATTGATCTAGATTATTTTCGAAACGAAATGAAAGCATAGACATTACAATTAAATACACATAAAAATTTCCAAAAACAAAGAAATACAACAATACATGATTTCTATTAATGAAATAAATGTATAGAGACTGTAAAAATATAGAGTGCAAGACTTGCTAGAATGGTGGCAGCTTTATCTTTGAGAAGAGATGTAATGGCTATGCTCATTCGCAAGAATATCATTACAATGAGGATTTGAAGGCATTTTTATTATAAACATGAATTCCAAAACCCTAGACATCAAAAAACCTAACCCTAGGAGATGAAGCACCAAAATTCATGTGGGCCCCATTGGGGTAAGTTAATACATTAACTTCCTGGGGTCGTAACTTTTGCATACGATATCCGTTTTAGGCGTGTGATATCCCATTGGAAAGATATTTTCAAGAAATACACAATATGCCATCAAAATATGATTCTATGTATAGTTTGACTATGGAAAGACAAGAAAACATTGTTTAGATCCCCAAAACGGCCCTAGAAGTACATAAAGATGTATTGACATGAAAACTTCCAAAATAAGCTAGTTGGAATAGGTGGGCGGCTACCAATATCCACCTGGATGTTTTGTAGGGATTCAGGACAACTCTGTAAGTTAAGAACCCATAATTATAAATAAATGTCCCCATTACAGAGAAACGTGTTGAACTGAAAATTGTCTGGATGAGCCAGTTGTAGTTTGGAACAGGTGGGTGGCCACCAATATCCACCTGGATAATTTTTCTAGATATCTTTATTAATACATGTTGGTTTGTTTTTATTTATTATTTCTAGTTGAGAGAGACTATTGATTATCTCCCTAAATTTGTTTAGAACCATAGAAAATAAAAACAATTATGAAAGTAAATGGAAAGACAATGAAATTTAAAAAAGTTAAGGACGAGAAGCATGAGCGAGGAAAAATAAAAGAAATTAAAATATATTTCACTTGATGTGCCTCCTCCTCCTCATAGTGTCTGCCATTCTCTTGAAATCCCATTTTCCACTGAATCTTGTTTTTAGGATTCTTTCATGAAGATGCAACAACACGTTTTTCTTATTTTAATTACTTATCTCACTCCAATGTTTGTGGTATAATTTTGGTCACTCCCTACTGATAGCATGATCAATTATTTCTCGATAGAAAATTATATCAAGGTCAATACATGAAGATGGGAAATTCTTTTTGGTAAGGTGGGGTGAGGAAAATGGTTTTTCCAAACCCTCGATTGATGTATGTGTAAGCACTCAATAAAGTTATTAAGAACTTGATCAACTGATTTAATAAGTCCTTGATCAAGGGTTTTCGATAGACGCAACAAACCCTCCATCGAGGTGTCATGCTGGGTTAAGAAAATTTTTGATCGACCTATAATGCTCCATTAAGCTTGATTTTGTTTTTTATAAAAGTAGTGAGTAGAGACATGAAGTGAATTTCTTTGTTATTTTTCCAACTGCAAGCCCTTGAATGAGTTATTTTATAAACCCATAACGACCTCAATCAAGGGTTTAATTAACCCTTAATCGAGGTATTTGAAAATCATCCTTAATCCTTTGATCAAGATATTTTAAAATCTCTTGATCGAGGGTTTAAAATCCATAAATCTAGCCCCCTTACTACAATATTTTCTACGATTGCAACTTTCGTAGCTTGAAACCCCTTTATCTCTTTCATATTAGGTGGCAAAGTTGATGCTAGTGGATTTTCTAGTGAATCGTATATCCAATGGAATATCATTTTCACACTTTCATTTTAATGCTATATTTTAAATTTATTTTCTTTTAAAACTTATACTAAAATTGTTTTTCCATAGTTCCAAAGGAATTCAGAGAAAAACTAGTAACATAAAAAATACACAATCAAAAATTTATAAAAATATGTGGGATCCTCGTTAAAAATACACAATAAAAAATTTATAAAAAAACATGTGGGATCCCCGTTGATCTAGATTGGATCATTATATTATATTTCATCCATCTCAGTACTTTTTGGGTGGAAAAATTGAAGGAATCAACTTGTAGGGCCATTTTGGCGATGGTCCAAATTTGGAAATTTGGGTCCAAAAAACCGTCTGAAATCTTTCGGATCCATTTTGAGGAATCAAATGACACTTTTTTGTGGCACAAACCTTACTATGAAGAAATATTATATATTCTACACACCGAGCCCATTCCAACGGTGCAAGAATCGCCTCAATGAGAGTTCATATGTGAAAGTTATGCCTCCCGCAAGTTTACCTACTATATTGATCACCATGGTGCAAGTGGATTCCACGTTAGCCCCCATTACTTAACCATGTGTGGCTAGCCACATAGGGGATTTTATAGAACATTCTATAAGGCCCAAACCTAATCACTAAATGAGGTTTGAGGAAGTCAATACCCTAACTCTAGATGGATATTGAGCTATGTTAAATATTGGGCCGCTAGGAGGAGAAGGGGTTCCATTCTGTGTTATTGTATTGTGTTCCATGACATAGTAGAACAAGTGGGAGTGGGAAATTAGAGAGCATAACAAAGGGGGTTAATGTTTTGTAGTAGCTTAACAAGCCATAGGTCTCAGGTAACTCCATAGAGAGTGCCTTCTCCTTTGTACTTGCATTATTTCCATACTAGAGAAAATACAACAGACAACCTCACCTTCTAGCTGGATTTTCTCCTATAAGGGTTTCCCAGAGAAAATATTTGTGTTATTTTGTGGATAGTTGCAATTTTATTTTATTGTTCTCTATTTTATACATTTTATTTATTTCATGCATAAGAAGAAAATCAGTAACTAAATATTTTGGAATCTAAAAGAGTTTTAACCTTCATAGTGTAGATTTTAATTTTTATTTATCAAATCAGTTATGACAAATTGTTCCATTGGAATATCCATAGCAATTTATAGATCATATTGATATTATAGAAGGTTTTTTTGGGGTATTTGAGGGAAGTTTCGGGATCCAAGAATCGAATTAAAGAGAAGTTGCAAAAACCCTAGCCATGGAAGACGAGTTTATTCATAACAACCCTCAAGATCCAGTAGAAGAGAGGTTTAAGAGGATGGAAGCATAGGTCGTCGATATCACCTGCAATATGAACCTCCTCATGACAACTCTAGAAAGCAAGCTAAGACCGTTCGACAATGATGGTGAAGTCGAGAGATCAAGAAGACCCAAAAAAGGAGTCACGAAAAGAACACAAGAAATAATAGTTGAGTTTGAGTGTCATTAAACCTTCACAATACCTATTCAATATGGAAGTGAAAGTGGACACAAATCCATACCAAGGTGATATCAATGCACTATAATTGAATCATTGGTTGCAAAAACTAGAAGTTTATTTTAGCATTCACCATATAGATGAAGAGCAAAATATTTCATTTGCTAGATTAAAGTTAGAGAGCCATTCTTTAACCTGGTGGGAAATCCAGACAAAAACACTTAGGCTAGAGGGTGATCTGCCAGTAATAAGGTGGGAGTATTTGAAAACCATCACGAAGTCCCAATTCTACCCTATTGGGTATGTAGAGGACCAATGGGTCTGGTGGAACTACTTCAAGTAGAAGCAAGGGTAGAGTGTATAGGAGCACACCACTGAGTTCAGAAAGATGGCCATCATGTTGGGTATCTCTCCCAAGATACTAGATGTACTCCTCAAGTGTCTAGGGGGTCTACATAGTCATCGGCGAAAGAAAGTGATGCTTTTCAAGCCAAGGACAGTGGATGAGGCATTAGTACAGGGACAATATTTGGAAAACATAGGCCACACAAAAGGGAAACCAAACGGTTCCAAGAAAAAAGAACTCTAGGAAGATTCCAAGGAGGGGAAGAAGAAGAGGAAAGAGGGAAAATATAAGAATACAATATCCCCTACACATCAATGCAAATATCCCAACAACCATTGCAATCATTGCAACATTGATTTCCACATTGAGGAAAAGTGCTAGAAACTACATATAGAGTTGAAGTCGAAGAACTTCAAGAAGGATAGAATGAAAAAGAACTTTCTAGCCACAAATTTGGGCAATCAAGTTGAAACTAGATTTGATGTGGATGAAAATATTATTTGCATGTCTATGCAGAAGGAGGTGAATCTGAGTATCCTTCATCACTAGCGAGAGAAGGAGATGACCAAACTCTTCCACATCAAGACTTAGGTCAAGAAGACCAAGATAGATGCTTTGTTCGACTTTGGTTCATAGGTTAACCTCATAGCAATGAATCTAGTTTAAAATATTGGATTGGAGACTCATGATCATCCTAGCCCCTATCCATTAGGTTGGGTAAACAAGGATGTAGAGATGAAGGTAACAAAGTAGTGAAAGATTAAATTTGTTGTAAGTATTTATTTTATAAATGAAGTAGAATTGGACATAGTACCACTAGATGTTTGCAGAGTAGCGTTTGGAAGCCTCTACATATATATGAGGGATGATATCTTCATGTAGAGATCCAACCAGTACCACCTCATCAAGGACATGAAATCCTTCATCATCAATACACACAAAGGAAAATAAAAATTTCATTGGTAAGTGCCAATCAAGCTAAGAAATTGATCAGTTCTAGAAAGAAATTTGTTTTACTTTTACTAAGGGAAAATCAATCTGGTGAAGAGTCATTAAAAGTAAATACATCCTTGGAAGGGTGTACTAAGGAGAAAAAACATGAATTGGAGGACTTGCTAAAGGCATACATGGGAGTGTTCCAAGAGCCTAAAGGGATACCACCTAAGAGGGAAGTGGAGCATGAAATCCAATTATTTCCAAACTCCTCTTTGTTAACTATTAGTTTGTATAAACAACCTGTTATAGAAGAAAAGGAATTAAAGAAGCAGTTGCAACAATTTTTGGAGCGGGGTGTGATTCGACCAAGTACCTCACCTTTCGGGTCACCCATCATAATTGTTCCCAAGAAATATGGGACTTGGATAATGTGTATCGATTATAGGGCATTGAAAAATATTACACCAAACAATCAATACCCTCTACCCAGGATTGATGATATATTGGACTAGCTACAACATGCCAAGTACTTCACCAAGTTGGATCTCAAATTGGGATACCACCAGGTACGTGTCAAGGAAGACGACACCTAGAATATTTCCTTCAAGACAAGGCAAGGTTTGTATGAGTGGTTGGTTATTCCATTTGGTTTATGCAATGCAAAAACTACATTTATGAGACTAATGAATGATTTTTTACGCCCTTATCTAGATTCATTTGTTATTTTCTATTTGGATGATATATTGGTTTCTAGTGCTACCTGGGAGGAGCACATATAACATCTTATGCAGGTGTTAGAGACCTTAAAGAAGCACCATTTGTTGGAAAATTGAAAGAAATGTGAGTTTTCTTAGTAGTATTTGGTGTATCTAGGGTATGTGATCGATGGAGGTGAGCTCAAGATAGATCCCACCAAGATGGAGGCCATCATGAAATGGCCATTTCCTTCAAATTGCACATAAGTTAATAGTTTTGTTGGGGTAGCACAATACTTCCGGAAGTTCATAGATTCAGTTTTAGCAATAGTTGTGCCACTCCACACCATAACAGTGAGTGATAAGAGTTTCCAATGGGGAAAGAATCAACAAAATTCCTTTGATGAGACGAAAAGAAAGATCATTCAAGCACCAGTTCTCATGCTACAAAACTTGAAGAATCCCTTCGAAGTGGAGACATATGGAAGTGGGTATGCCATAGGAGCATTCTTGATGTAAGGAGGAAGGCATGTCTGCCATCATTCTGAAGTATTTCATGGGGCAGTTCTCAACTACCCTACCTACGATAAGGAGTTCTATGCCTTGATACAAGCTATGAAAACATGGAAGCATTGGTTGATGGGCAAGGAGACAATCATCCACATAGGTCACCAACCACTCTAGTATTTGCAGACCCATAGTAAGTTACAACAAACCAAGAACTACAAATGGATTGGGTTCTTATAGCTGTTTCATTTGGCCATAAAGTATAATAAGAGTAGCATAAACAAGTTGGAAAACATGCTTTTGTTGATTAAAAATTTGGTCACCTCAATTTCCCACTCTTTGGAATAATAAAAAAAATTGATATCAAAAGAAGGAAATTTTGAAATATCATCAGCTCATGGTGTAGCCCTCAATATCAACTTTGTCATGCATTTTAAGGATTCAAAATCCAAGTCTGTATGCTCAAGATATTCACATTTTTGTCCAACTGCACAATATTCCACGAGGAGCACTTTTTCCATGTACAACACAATTGATTTTCCTTTTGGTACTAATTTTCTTCTCTTGCGCTTAATCTCAAGAATATTTTTAATCTTGGGAATGTTTTATTCATTTCATATTCTCGTGCCAAGTCTTAATTTCTCGTCCACACTAATCCACACTTAGTCTCATTCCCATCTTTTTTCTCCCTTGTCCTAATCTCCCTTAGTTCCTTTATTTTTCTAAGTATTATTTAAGTTTTATTTTATCCCTCCCCATGGGATCTCATGCCCCTGTCATTCCCTCACCCCCTACATATGAATCTGATCTTCACTACACTCACTCACATCGCTCTCCCATACTTAACATTTTTCCCTATCCCCTTCCCCCTCTCTCCACTCTACCCCCCACACTCGTCCAACCAATCCACTTCCTTTACTTAGTTTATTTCTTATCCCCTCTCCCCTCCTTATCACTCGAAACCTGTCTAAATAATCCATCCACTTTAATTAGCTTATTTTCATAACCCCTTCTCCTCTCACCTCTCCTCCATGCACCCAAATCTGATACATCTCCTATACTTAAACTAATTTCCCTATATCCTCACTTTACCCCTCTCCCTCTCTCACGGCACCACACCTATTTCACTTTCCCTATTTCCTCTCTCCATGCACTTGAATATGATCCATATCCCATACTTCACCCATTTCCCTTTCCCACTCTCCTCACTCCATGCACCTAAATCCGATCCTCCCTTCCCTCTCATTCCATCTCCCATACTTAGCCTAATTTCCTAATTCTTATTCCCTTTTATTAGTCAACCAATCAATTTATGACATGTGGCAGACATGACAACTAATGATACCAAGAAACATGGAAGCCTATGTAAACCTATCATATTGAGACACATAGTGATGACATGGATGCTAATTGGACGCTAATCAGTCGATGACATGGACACTAACTGGGTGATGACATGGATGATGATTGGGCAAGTGGGCCATCAAAA
The DNA here is from genome assembly GCA_009831015.1 of Picea engelmannii. Taxonomy (NCBI): domain Eukaryota; kingdom Viridiplantae; phylum Streptophyta; class Pinopsida; order Pinales; family Pinaceae; genus Picea; species Picea engelmannii. The sequence goes on along the minus strand of ML776594.1, from coordinate 2,070,398 downwards.
TTTTTATTAAGTCATAAATTTTCCTAAGGTTCAACCTCCATAAGTTCCTTTTGTTTCACATGAATGACATGGGAATCTTTACCATATAAACACTATATTATCAATTACCACAATGCATTTCAAATTTAAAAGGGTGAATTTTAATGAAAGGCCAATATTAATCCAATAATTTGATGGACGACTATTGAGCAATGGCCTTCTGAAACTCATAAATTGAGATCCAAACATCGGTTTTGGAAAAACTACAACTCATTGGAAAGATAATGTGACGAAGAAGATAATAGAATAGGTTTTGAGGGCTGACTTTGGCCACAATTCTTTCGAAAATGAAAATAAAGGTCAGATCGGTTTCCATGGTTTGTTGATAAATTTGTTTGGAACCTCGACTTCCTGAGGCTATAACTTGAGATCCATAACTCCCAATTTCACTCAAGAGGACTAGTCAGAAATCTAGAATGATGAATATTTCTCCTAGAATGTTTTCCATGGCTGAGAAGCCACTTATCATCCTCATAAAATTAAAACACAGTCCACTTTTTCAAAAGGAGGTCAACTTGAAAATTTGGAAATAAAAGTTTGTCAAATGAATTTTATTAAATATGAAATGGGACCCATTTCAAGGCACAAATTTCAATGACATAAATACATTAATGAGGCTTCAATGAATCATTAATTAAAGTGATTTAATCCAAAAGGATGCATGTGGAAATTTCTAGAAAGATAAAACTCTAACTACTTCAAGAAGCCTTGGGAGAAGTTTTAAAAGGAGGGAACAACATCAAAGAAAGGGTTAGAATATCATAATAGAAAAGGTTCAGCCATTAGTATGTAGCCCAAGTCTTTGATCAACAGATAAAGATATCCATTTTTATTCTTCTTCTCTTTCTTCTACACTATTTTTCTCAAGGCTTTATGCTTGTATTTCTGAACTGAGCATAAGGTTGAGATTTTTTTATTGTCTTTCTTGTATTCTTCCAAGATTCTTTCTCTTAAAATATCATGGAGTATTTTGCATCCATATGTGTGACTGATAAATGTAAACTATCATTTTCTAAATGGTTCATGGAGGTTTTAGTCCTTGCATTTGGCAAGCCTTATTTTTTTAGCATTGGTCAATTGGTTTACTGAAATGCTTTGTATTGTTGAATATCTTTTATGAAACTCCACAGTGAACTACTTCAGTGTTTAACTTTAATGAATTCTCAAGCTTTCAGATTCTGAACATGAGATTTTTGGAGTATTCCCATCAAATTATTTTCAATTTTGAATGTAGAACTCATTTAAAGTTCTTTGAAATGATAAAAACCATTTCACTACTTTTCTTATGAGAAAGTATGGATGCATATTATACTTTCATATGTTGCAAAGGGATGTTATAATGAATTTGAGCACACTTTATTTTGATATTGAAGTCTTCCTTTATATTTTTATTATCAAAGAGTTGCTTGGTCCATTTCCAAGAAAATGTTGTATTCAAAGAGAAATCTAGTTAGCAAGAACCATTTCATATACAAATTAAAGCAATAAAGATTTGGGGTTTGTTGTTTAGCATTCTCCCATTTGGCAGTCCAATCCAATAACATCAAGCTACATCTTTTGGACAATTACAGAGGAATACCACCTCTATAAAAATGCAGGGGGATATTTTATCTTCGTGAGGTTGTTGTTGGGAATGTGACCAGTCTGAACATAAACATTTTTTGTGACCATACTAGGGAATGCTTTGTTTCAATAAATATGATACTTTTTAGGATCATATATTATTGGAAAACTAGATGTTTTCTGGTTGAAGTTTTGAAAGAAGATCTAGAGATTGATTGAAGATCAATTGGGTTCTTGAAAACCTTGTTCAAGGATCACTAAATGGCCTTGAAGATATATTGTTGAAATTTAATTCACAAATCAATTGTGATGGCTACTATAGAACTAAAGAACAATACAATATTTGTGAGGATGATCTCCTTGGTGAGTCATCGAAACTCTAGATTTTAAAGAAAGATGTCCTTACGATTCCACCAAAAAGATTCAAGAGTTTCAAGAAGATTTGTATGAAGAATCCTCCAAGGAATTTATTTCATATTGTGATGATACTTTACCTTCCCCATCAAGCCCAACAAAAGTGGTATTGGTCACAATAAAGGGAGAAGTTACCCAAAGAAAGAAATAGTTTCACAAAAGTCCACTTAACTTTCAAAGAGAAGTTCATCCCTTTCCAGATATTTCCATGGACAAGTTTCCCATGTTCTTTGTAAATACTTCAAAGGATGAAAATAAACATTTGGTTAAGCTTGAAAATGCTTGTGAGATTTATAATGTGGCTGAAAATGATGTTACATGCCGGTTATTTATCTTAACTCTAAAGGAAGATGATAGTGAACGGTTTTATTCATTGCTGCTTGAAACCATCACTAGTTGGGATGTACTAGAAAATTTGTTTGTTGAGAAATATTTCCCAAGAAAAGATCCATATTTCCTTTTCTTGAAGTTGGTTGAAATCCATATGAACGAGGAAGAGACAGTCAAAGATTTCACTTTCAGATTTATGAAAGTTCTTCATGAGATGCCTCAAGAAATGTTTCCAAATGATGTCATTATTTTTAGTTGTTATGAAAATGTCTTGCCTGTGAATCTAAGATTTTTATTGAAGCAAGAGGGAAAGTGAAACTAAAAATAATTAATGCAGTGAGCTCAAGAAATGTTCTTGAAACCGGTGCTAATCTATTAAACTCCCCAATATTGTTCCAATACAATGGAGGAATTGATTTTGAAGAAAAAATTGATAAAATATGTGATTTTTTTTTCCACATCTTGTTCTTGAAATAGAAGATGAGAACTCTAAAATTTCATTTCAAGAATAATACCATCCACTACATGCTCCATTAGAGGGAAAATTTGATCTCTCATATGCTCAATTTGAGAGTAATGATAATAACGAGTTCAAGGATGAACATGAGAATTTCATTCAATATAATCATGATGAAAATTTTGCATTAGATTCTCAAATGGCACAACCAACTTATAGCAAGCCACAAGAAGAATGTTTACATTGGATGCATATAAGTAATCATCACTTTACATCAAATTTTTATGATATTGATTGCTCATCTGAAGAAGAGTTTAATGAAGAAGATATCTTCCAAGTATCAAAAGAATGGAATTTGCAACACGAGGATCCACGGGTGATATGTTTTATTTTTGAAGATAATGAGGTTGTTTGATGAACAACAAAAGATAACCTTACAGTTCTCCACAAATGTTCAACAACAATTTATCTTTGCAACCTCATCATGGAAACATGGTCATTGCATGAAGGATGAATACTTTCAAGACATTTTTATCAAGAATCTTGGATGTCATCAGCGATAAGGAGAAAGATGAAAGTATTTTGAAATTGGAAACCTCTCATTCAACCAAAGATAATATCACTCGTGAAAAACCAAGAGTAGATTTTATTGAGTCATGGTTCCAAATTTTTTTGTCCAAGCAATGCAATCATATTTTCGACACATCTGGCTGAGTTTTAATTCAATTCTTTAAGAACGATTTTCGCTTTGGGGGCGATGCCCCCGAATCCCCCGCCAAGGTGGGATACAAAAATTTTCGTTGCCCCCCCTGGACTCCCCTGTGGACAGTTTTGAAGGGGAAATCCCCCCCCACACCCCCCATTAGGGAATGGGTTCCAAGCACAACTGAAACAAACCTATGAATCAGGAAGATAATCAGGCTCCACAACCAACATATATATATATAGTACCAAACTTTATATAAGTTGTGTAAAAATATTGTTTTTTAAATCTAATTATAATTACTATTCTTTTTAGGAAGAAGTGCTAATTATTGGCCTCATATATTAGTAATTCCTTTGATTACTCTTACCTAGGAACATCGGTGAACATACTAGTCTAATCATCAGTAAAACCTAGCTTATACCTAATTTCATCCGAGACTCTTTATTTTCCCATATTTTATAGAAATTAAATGGATCATAAAGAAGGAATTACACTCTTTTCAAAGCGATGTGTTGGTCTTCTATATCCTCAAATAGGCACCTGGAACTGGGCTTCGAATCCCTTTTGTATTGAAAATGCATTCATTTCCCACTAGTTGGAACATTGAGTTTCAACTACTCTTGTATTTATACGATGAAGCACAAGCTGAAAAAAACCATGATACTTATGAAAATATAATAGATTGGAATGTAATTTATAGTATTACAACTGCTTTAAGAAAGGTATATAGCTTAGTGTAATCAAGAAATCATCACATATCTGTTATAAGGGATATAGGATATACAAAGCAGGTACATATTAAAGGTTAAACACAGATACCAGTATAGATATTATATTAAATCCCTAGTAATAGTCTCAATACCATTGATCTCCTTATATGAAACTAGTAGTACAAAGAGATGGTACCTCTAGTCCAATTATCATGATCAAGCTAGTTATTGTATGTACTATGATTTCACTTGTTATGATTATGTTTGTGTGAATGTGTAGATTAATGGTACTAATATTATCCATATAACCTACCCTGAGTAAAAGTATGATATAGTGCGATGAGCATTGGAGTAAGAAATATCAATATGCTTATTATGATAGGTGGTTATGATGAAAAATAGAAATTGGAAGGAGCATACAACACCTATTGAAGGAAACCCATAGATCTGGAGAACGAATCAATCATGGGAGATATACGTAATGAATGATTCATATTTATTTATTATGGAGATATAGCAATGATATCATCAAAATTACTATGAAGCTTCACGTATTATTACCAAATTGCGATGCACCTAAAATGGAAAAAAAAGAGAGAATGGAAGTGGAAATGCAAGAGTGGTGTACAGTTTCTACCTTAACTGTAGACATATTCAACCCAAAAGAATATTTATCACCAACTCACGAAAAATGATCTCCAACAGGTTTAGCTCCAACTCACAAACATTTATCTCCATTTATCTCCATTTATCTCCAACAGATTTATCACCATCTCATTAACATTTATCTCCAACCCACAAAGAATGTTTTATCTCCAAGGACAATGTATCTTCAACTAATATCTAATGTACTGAAGCACCCTATGGTGGTGGTTGAGAAATACGACTATGGCGGTGGAGAAAGGCCTATGCAAAAGCATAGTATGGCGGTGGAGAAAGGCCTATGGAAAAGCATAGTATGGCGGTGGAAAAAGGAGATAGAGTGCAGACAAAACTTACTGCATACATAGACCGGCTGGCAGACTGACAAGTCAAAGAAACGACTTACATAAACTTAGGTAAATTACCTAATTCTACAGAAAATATATTTTGTCCAAGACTTAAAACACTTTTATTTTTTCAAAGCCATAAAGACTTCTAATAAAAAACTAAAAACTTAAGGAGGAGCTATAAATAGAAAAAAAAACTTTGGCTATCTAAGATGAGGTTGACAATAATACTTGCATGTTGTCAACCAATAGTATGTCATATAAATCCAATTTAAACAAGATGAGTTGTAAAGCAGCAAGTCCCTGCCTGATACGAGGTAGTGAAAGGATACCAAAGTTGTTGTTTATTTAGTTGTAAGTTTCAGTGCAACATGTATGGGTGCCTTTTCAAACAGTGAAGGATGCCACACCATTACCATCACCTTCCACACCATGTATCGGAAAGTTATGAACAGTCACAATTTTTCACCTTCCATGCAACGTATCAAAAAGGTTATGAACACTCACAGTTTTTCATACCATGTATCAACCAGTGCCCTTGCCATACCATGTCTCGAAAAAGGGTTATGGGTGGTCCGGACATTCAAACCCCATGTATCATAAATGGTTATGGACAGTCAATACTTTAGAATTCCAAGTATCAACCACTACCATGGCTCTTTTGATGGTGGAAGGATGGAATGTTCACTGTCGCACACAATTCGAAAAAGGTGTAACGCGTTAAGGACCACATATGTGCTTGAGTGAACCATTTCTTGTACAAATGAAATGAACACAAACTACTCACCTACAATATGAATGATAGTCCTCAAATATTTTTATGTGATAGTTTATTCCTTATCTGGGATTGGGATTACTAACGAAAGCTTACTGCAAAGGCTAGAGAGTAGTAACACATCCTTCAGTATGAATCCCTAGCACCTTATTTAAATGGGGAAAAATAAACCCGTGAAAAATAAATCATTTTATTTACAGAGGACTAGCGAGTTAGCAAGAGGCATATAAGTTGAGCTTGCTTGACCAACATATCTATTAGAGAGATAGAGATGTGATAGTAAAAAGTGCGACCCCAATACAAAATAGCCATGGCATACTATATTTGATTACATTTATGAAATGTAGGAGTCATTGAAAGTATTGATTTCATATTCAGAGATATTATATTATGTACTTACAATTATTTTAGTTTTCTTTTTACCACATTTCAACCATGTTGTTAATATTTATTAAGTAAATTTTATTATGAAGTTGTTAAAATTACATTGTGAATCTTTGTTTATAGTGTAAAGCTTTAAACTAATAAATCATATAGTTATTACATAGTACCAATAAAACTAAACAATTCTTTTGTATATTTATAAGTTTGACTCTAAAGATTAAGACAATATATTTGAAACTCAAATAAAGTCAAGTGATATTAATCAACGAAGACAAATAATGCAACCTAGATTATCACCAATGTATATTTTCAAAACAACAAAACTAATATTTGGCACTGTAGGTCTAAACTATAATATAATTTTTCTATACAAAACATCTTTTTTTAGATGTTGAAGATTTTCTTTTGACACTTATAAAATTGATATTTCCATACAAAAGCTCATATTTGAAACACAAATTTGAAACACAAATTCGTGTTGATTAGATATTGTTCTCATTCAAGATTTCTCGGCCAATAGCATTATCGTTCTGTCTGTTATATTTATCGGATGGCAGAAAATGTAAACAAAAGGCCGCCATAACAACCTTGACCTCTACCTCTCCAGTGGAATGGTCCTCTCGCTGGATCCTCTCGTCCCTCTCCCGGGTACGGAATCACAAGTTGGAGATTGCACAAAAAAGGGTTAATTATTGAAGGTATTAGAAAAGTAAAATGAAGTACAAAATGTTTGAATGCTTGTGTATGGATATGTGTATGAGTGTATCGTTCATATGATGCCACATTCAATGCAAAACGATTTTGACTCGTGTCCTTAAACGTGGACATGTTTACTCACATCATTAATCAAGACGGCCAAGGTGCCCGTTCATCCGACTGTGTGTTGGAGTCTTCCATGGATAATTTCCATTCGAACCATGATGACGACGTTGAGGAGTTCGATTTTGTGAACATACTGCGAGTGAAATAAGGAAGTGCTCTTTCAAGACTGGGGAAAATTTTGAAGGGTTGATCAAGTTGGTCGACGTTATCTCAATCTATCTCAGGTAAGTGAGAGCCTCAACTATGCTTCTCTCTAATAAAATTGTCTAGCTTTATTGCAGGTAGAGGTACATATCCATGTGTTTTTTTTTCTATCTTTCTTGCACTTATGTAGAGAAATAGTAGGATCCTAAGAGAATGCCTTTGTTGTATGGATTGTCGCTAACGCTCTACGATGGCTCTTCCTTTCATAATAGAGGAGATCTGGAATAGCAGGTCTTTGCGGAACCTTTCAAACGTCTGGATGGTCTTTGTGGAACCGGTTCCAGCATCTCCATGGTCCTATGAAGCCGAGTCTTTGTCGAACCTTTCCATCATCTCCACGGTCCTATGAATCCTTTTGATTTTATCTTGTTGCCCAGAAGATATACAATAGACTCTATAAAATAGACTTAATTAAAGACATTAGAGCCATATTAGCTAAGTTACAGAGGATGAAAAAAATCGAAAGAAAAAATCAAACAAATTCTATGTGTTGCAGATAAACATAAAATCGTAGAGCTTTAAGATTTGAATCTATGTATTGGCTTAAAACCCTACATACTTATAAGAGCTTGTAAAAAAGGGAGAATTTTCACTTGAAATTTATGTAGAAAAGGGAGAACTTGCATTGGTGCTGTGATTTCAATGGACATTTATAAGAGCTTGTAAAAAAGGGAGAACTTGCATTGGAAATTTATGTAAAAAAGGGAGAACTTGCACTGGAAATTTGCAATGGACATTTTGTTGTTGTGATTTCACAGGGAACTACACGTGTGTTGGAATTAGCAACACTCTCATAGCTGGATCTTATATATCAGGAGACTTGCGGGCATAGAGGACAAGGCATATCCAAGTAGCTAGCACAAAACAAGCTTAGGTAAGTAAGCAACTAGCACTTGACAAGAGATCCAAATAGATTGTGAGTCAATGAAACCCAAGTTCTGTGCTTGAGCTATCGATATCTATATACATAGATACGTCAATTTGACTCCAGTGATGATTCTCGCAATGCAACGCATACCGCCAAATTCAATCAATGAGGGTCAGGGCAGAGGCACTAACAAGGACAATAAGAAAATTTGGAGGCCAAGTGAAGCTGCAAAGTGTACCAGGGAAGGGGAGGGTCAACGATGGATCATGTACAAAGAGTAATTATAGAGAAGGATATCTTGCTCTTGAACATGAGCTAAGTGAAGGATTTATAGATGGTATCCTAAATTAAGAAAAATAGGTGTCCCTGCTTGAGATTTACAATTTACAATTCAAACACTTGGCTAAGGTTGATTTACAATTTACAATTCAAACACTTGGCTAAGGTTGACAACTATTCAAACACTTGGTGATTTGTGTCCATCAGTGTCTTGCATGAAACAAAGGCCATGCATGCGACGAGATAAACATGAGTTATGATATGAAAAATGTTGGCACAAGGGCAGACCCAGGGTTCAACGCTTCAACGACGCACCAACAAAACCCTAACTATCGGCCCTTTTGGCAACACCTGCGAAGCAGATGAAGTCTCACCCGAGGTAGAGGCAGGGGTGGTTGCAGGACTCAGATGTCTGCAACCTTAGCTGGTTTTGTGATTATAACACCTTAAAAGAGCACTTATCAGTCATTATTCATCATTATTTAACCTTAATTCATAGCGTAGATAAACCCTAATTACAGAGCAACGCAGTATTCGTCCAGATCTAATATATTCAAGCACTAAGCATATCAACATAGATCCAATCTTGCATCTTATTCACATCATTAGGCACTAAGATATCATATTCATCTAAGCATACATCATTACACTAAGCATTAATCATATAAACCATAAAACATTCACAATGCACAAAGAAACCACAACACAAGATATACGTGGTTCACCCCCAGCCTGGGGCTACGTCCACCAACTCTTATTCTTCTTTATTGTCTTTTGTCAATCTTCTACATGCATAGAGCCACAAGATCCTACTTCGCATAGGACAAGAGATCTGTGTGCACTTCGCTAGATCCTCCTTCCCCGAGCTAGGTCATAGCACAAAGCCTTTACATAGTCTCTTACAGTCACTTGCACTTAGCTCTGCAAGTTCTCAACATAACATGCACCAAGCTTTTACAATTTGCACTCAACACTTTGGCAAGGTACCACGATTTTTCTTACATCGCCTAGACATCTATTTATACATTACAAAAAGGGCCTAAACATGGATAAACCCATGGGCCGACATCCTCATACCCGTTACATAGCCCAAAACCCAAAAATCCTTAAACAAGGCGCCGAGATCCCGCGATCTCCGCTTCAACTTGAACTCTGCCTTTGACAGCCTATTGAAGTGCCAAAATAGGTCAAACATGACCAAGGATCCTGAAAAATTGGTCAAGGGCCAATAGACCCCCAACACTCACCTGTGACTCGTCCCGAGTCACTCTGATCTGGGTAGCTCTGCCTCAAAATCCTCGAGCTTGGCTCGAGCTTCTTCGACCTATCGTTGTGCCAAGGCCTCCTGCTTGGAGAACTCTTGGATAAATTCTTCGCTGACAGGGCCCTCTAAGCGTTGTTCGACTGCAATGACTACTTGTTCTAGCTCTGCTTCTTGGCCTTCAATCTCCTCAAACCGTTGGCAAGCTTCATCCTGGATTGGTTGGAGCCTCTGTGTCACTTCCATGAATTTTCCATGTATGGTGTGGACCTCCTGTTGAGAAGTGCACTGTTCCTGGGATCACTTCATCATTTCAAATGTTGATAGGAGCTTCAACTGCGCCTGTATTGTTGTTGCTTTTTTCTTTGCCTCCTGGAGATGTGACTCCAGTGTCTTCAGTTTAGGATCTTCAGTAAGTTGCTCATAAGTCTGCGCACTTCTACTGCTAAGTTGTTTACATTCCAAAGCTAAGGCTTTGATTCTCTCAACTGCACTCCGGGCAGTGGTTTCTCTTTGGTCTTGCACGTCCTGCAGAGTGCTTGGCACTGTTTGTAGCTCTAGGTCTGGGATTTGTTGTTGAAATTATTGGATGGCTTCAACAAGTTGTTCTACTTGATGCTCCATTGGGTCTTCAACTTTTTTCTCTAAGCCTGTCACAGAGCGAAGGGATTTGCTAACTGCTTCTTTTACTCCAACCTGCTCCGCGAGCAGTTGTTCCTTCTCTTTTTGGATCTTCTCTTTCTCCTTGTCGAACTGCGTTTGGAGGTCATCCTTGTCCTGTTGCGCAACTCGGCGTTGCTCTATTACTTCCTCTTGTGCTTGTTTTAGGACCACTGTGGCCTGTTCCTTTTCTTCTTGTGCACGACGAAGATGAGCTTCAGTCGCATCTACTATTCTATGGAGTTGGGTAGGCTCATCTCCCAACTTTGGTTCTTCTGATGGCGGGGGCGCAATGGACACTACGTGGCTGGAGTGAAGGGCCTGTTGTACCCCTCTGAGTTCTGCCTCGATTCTATCATACATGGCTTCTTGTTTGGTTTCAGTGTTCTGAAAGAGGTCCTATGAGGCATCTGATATGACTGCGATGATGAAGTCGAAGTCATCGAGCGTGAGTACAGTCTACAACTTAGTCTTAGTAGCTTTGGATTTCTTCCTCGAGGTAGGTTTCATGGGGAAAACCTTTCTTTTCTTAGAGGGATCAGCCTCATCAACAGGATCCCTAGGCAGTGTTACGTCGCCTTGCTTCTGTTGATCTTCTTTTCCATTGGTCTCTTCTCTATCTACTTCGTCATCACCTCCTCATTCTGGTGATTCTGAAGTGGTTTCTTCCGATGCACTGCTCAAGTTTTGTACCTCTTCGTTCTTCTTCCTTCTGCTAGTTCCAGGTGTATCATGTCCTTTGCGAGTGGTCTTCGGGCTTCCGATTTTTTTAGGGTCGGACAGTTTTGCGGGGTCAACAAGGACAAGGAGCTTTGCAGGCCAGTCCTTGGTTATCTCTTCTAGGTTCGCCTCTGTAAGCTTGTAGTATGACTGAAGCTCTTCTTTACTCTCATCTGCACATGCAGTGATATAGATAAAGTGTCGATCTAAGCGGAACTTCATAAGGGGTTTGAACTGGTGCAGAGTGTTCGACGTCATACAAGGGAAAACCCCAATAGCCCTCTTCAACTAGAGATAATAAATATGGAATATTGCGTTCGGCTGCCATTGTTTCCCCATATCGCTCGAATACCAGAGCGTGGTGAACTTTGCAATGAGTAGCTCGAACGAATCAATGTCAGGGAAGGTCGCACCTTCTGACATCTCCCAAGCAATAAATGCGATGAGGACCAGCAGCCAACTAAAGTGGAACTCATAACCCTAATTCTGAGCTTCGCGACAATCCAATTCTAACTGGTTGACTAAGTACTTTGCCCAGTTCATCTATAGTCCTTCCATGCATTTTCTAGCGAGGTCAACAACGAACACTATGACCTGCGTGGGTCAATTCTTTCCAACTAGCTTTCCTGCGATCAACTGGCAGGCTAGGCGCACTGCGCCATTCTGGATGGAAGATACCTTGTAGCCTCGCGTCCCCTTTTCTACATCACCATAGTTATATTTAATCCTCTGTGCCAGGGCGTGGTATGCAACTTTCCCTGGGTAGAAGTCTTGTGGGTCCGGTCCCTGCATGCTCAATCTGGTGATCCTATGGATTAGCGTCGGATCGACGGTGATGCGTCTATCTAGCCACAAATAACCGCCATGGAAGCACGACAGTAGGAGCTTAACGCACGTGTTAACTTCCTCATGCCTTCCAAAATGTGGTATCTTCATTACGTTCAGGATAGTGAACTTTGTGAGGTCCATAGTCCATGGTTGGGGGTTTGTCCTCGATTTCTTCCCCTTCGTCCTAGTCAAGTACCTGTAAGGAGCGAGCATGTTGTATTTCTTGCGATCCCCTAGGTTGAAGTCGCTGAATTTTAATGCCATGATCTTATCCAGCTGCAGTCGAACTGTACATATCCCCTTCGAGAGGTACGCAATAACCAGAGTGTAATCAAAGTCACTAGTAACACTGTCATGACTCACCACGTCGACCAGAGGTGGGATGTAGTTGAGCAGGATAGTCGAGATTAACTTTGCGTTCGCCAAGTCATCTCAATGCTTGGTTCTTTTCTCGGTTGCAGGTCGAGATGGTCCAGATCCGCGAGCAGTTGACGGAGAGGCTTGCACTCCTCTCGTTGAGGAAGCTTGAATTCCTGTGGACATTACTTTTTTGGCCATTAAATAGATTAAAACTTCTTCAACTAATTTCTCTATGATGCTGAGTTCATCCGACATGCACGCTCAAGATCGGATAACTCAGGTTGATGAATGAATGCTCAATGCAATAGAACATGTGTCGATCTCAGTAAACACAGCGCAATAACAATGAGTTCTTTTGTTAGCTCGGATACAATTCGCAAAAGTGTTCTCAGTGCAACAATCGACGGACTAAGTAGACAGTGAGGTAACGGATCTCTCCAATGGGCAAAAAGCCTTCATTAATGCAGTGATGTCCATTACGGCGCGGTCCCAATGGTCCGATGGCGAGCTTTTTGGTCATAATTGTTGTTCTAATCGTTTAGGAGCGTCGGTCTAACGGCCATAATGACTCCAACGGTTATATCACTCTACCATGGAGAAGTGCCATGTGGTGCTGTTCTGATATCCCAACGAAGTTCCAGTTTTGCAACCCTTCCTTCTGCGAAGTTCCCTCTGGATCCTCCTGCAAATTTTCTAACTTTGCTCTCTTCTTACTGAGGTTTCTAGCCTTCCTCCCTGTGATCTTTGTCTCGATATTCCTCTTTCCATTCTAATTCTTATCTGTACTCAACAGAGTAACTTCGCGTTGTTGAGATTCTTTCATAGGGTTAGAGAGTAATACTTCTTCTTCGTCTGGGGTAGGTGCTCTACTCTTCTATATAGACAGATATTGTAAGTCTTCCTGGGTTCTTTCAACTTTGACATCCAGATTTCTAGTCCTTAGTAGCTTTGACTGGTCCTCTTGTTCTTTCAGTAAGTGTGTTATCCTCTTCATCATAAAGTCTCTTAGTTTTTTCTTCTTCTGTTCTAGGGCTTCCTCTTCTTTTCTTCTAGTCTGATCCTTCTCAATCCAGGTTTTTCCTAGTAACATAGCAAATGGGGCGTTGCTCTCAATAAATTTAACAACCTCAAAATCCTCTTTTGTCGAACATGAGCACTCATAGATATCTGGGTAAGTCTTCCACATAGAGTTATCAACTTTCCTCTAAATAATCATATTCCTCCCAATGAAGGACTCATAACAGGCATCCCTAAAATTTCTCAGGTTCTTTTTGTCATGATATTCACCTGTGTTTCCTCATCCAAAACACAGTCAATGTCGAAGTCTCCTATTCTTGTTTCTATGCACTCTTTTTCTTTGAAGATCTTTGATAAGTTGATATTTCTGTGATCATTCAAGGTTTCTTTCATTTGTAGTAATACATTATCTGATTCTCATGGTCTTAGTTTCTTGACCTTCCTTAGAGTTTTCTTGTCTCATACTCATTCTTTCAAGCTTAGCAATCATTCTAGGACAATCCAAAACTTCATGATCCATAGCTTTACAACAAAGACAGCTAGGTCCTCTACCAGGGCATTCCTTAGCAATGTGTCCCGGTCTTCTGCAACTGTAACAAAGGGTTAATCCTCTTTTTCTTTTAAATGATCCCCAACCTTTCCTGTATTGTGCACTAGGATCATAGTAGTTAACCTGCAAAAAAAATTTCTAGGATCCTACATTCATTTGTTAGTCCAAACATTCTTTCTATGCATAAATATAACATATCTTTCACTGTTCTTATAAGATCTACTCATATCAAATATTTTTTCTTCTAGTTGTGCCCTAGGACAAAATTTATCAAACATACCTAGATCCATACTTTTGAAACAAAAAATTCCACTTATCTTACCTTTTCAATAAAAACTTTTCACTGTTCTTACCTTTATCAGAGAACAAAGCTTCAATATCTTACTTCTTTTCTTTAGATCCGACTTCTCTTCTTAGCACAGAGCTTTACAAGTCAAGTAGAATACTGCGCACTAGGGCAACAGATCTATGCATGGAGCTTTCTCTTTCCTTCAGTTCCCAACAATCACAATTTCAAGTCCCGGAAACAGAACCATTTGTTGGCACAAGGGAAGACCCAGGGTTCAACGCTTCAACAACGCACAAACAAAACCCTAACTGTCGGCCCTTTCGGCAACACCTGCGAAGTAGATGAAGTCTCACCCAAGGTAGAGGCAGGGGTGGTTATAGGACTCAGATGTCTGCAACCTTAGTTGGGACACAGATCTATGATTCTAACACCTTAACAGAGCACTTAACAGTCATTATTCATCAGTATTTAACCTTAATTCACAGCCAAATAAACCCTAATTACAGAGAAACGCAGTATTCATCTAGATCTAATATATTCAAGCACTAAGCATATCAACAGAGATCCAATCTAGCATCTTATTCACATCATTAGGCACTAAGCTATCATATTCATTTAAGCATACATCATTACACTAAGCATTAATGATATAAACCATAAAACATTCACAATGCACAAAGCAACCACAACACAAGATATATGTGGTTCACCCCAACTTGGGGCTATGTCCACCAACTCTTCTTCTTTTTTATTGTCTTCTGTCAATCTTCTACATGCACAGAGCCACAAGATCCTACTTCGCATAGGATAGGAGATCTGCGCGCACTTCGTTTGATCCTCCTTCCCCGAGCTAGGTCATAGCACAAAGCCTTTACACAATCTCTTATAGTCACTTGCACTTAGCTTTGCAAGTTCTCAACATAGCCTGCACCAAGCTTTTACAATTGCACTCAACACTTTGGCAAGGTACCACACTTTTTATTACATCGCCTAGACATCTATTTATACATTACAAAAAGGGCCTAAACATGGGTAAACCCATGGGCCGACATCCCCATACCCGTTACATAGCCCAAAACCCAAAAAGCCCTAAACAAGGGGCTGAGATCCCGTGATCTCCGCTTCAACTTGCGCTCTACCTTCGACAGCCTATCGAAGTCCCAAATAGGTCAAACATGACCAAGGATCCTCAAAACTTGGTCAAGGGCCAACACACAAACATTTAATGCCTTGAATTAATGTTATTTTCAATAACTAGCATTAATCCATAGCTCCGGAATGCAGTGTAAATATTCATGTAATCCCTAAGTTTCAAATGAAATTGCCTTGCTATGAAGCCAAATAAAACTTCAAATTTCTAATTGGTTAAACATAAGTGATGTAAATATTTAGTAGGTCGAGAAAAAGTGTTAAAAGTATATGAAATTCAAACTTAGGTCAAATCAGTATAGATAGAGTGTATACTAGATAGAGTGTATACTAGAGTCCATGGGAAGGGACTAATAAACATCAAATTAATAATAAAGTATCATGAACATTAAATATTTAATGATTTTGATTTTTTCCATTTAATTAAAATTTGATTTTGATTTTTTCCATTTAATTAAAATTTGATTGATCTTTATTAAAATTATAAATCATTAATTTTTTCATTTTAATGTTACTTAAATAATGTAATATTAACATTTTAATTTTTCATAATTAAAATTTTATACATTTAAATTTTGAATTTAAATCATAGTTGTACCGAACGAGGCTTTGGCATTTCTAGCATCTTTGAAACTCACCTAGGTTGGGAGTTTAGGAACTGGACGCCAATGTTTTGGGAACTTGGGAGCTTTTTGGGAGCTTAAACATCAAGGAATAGGAGCTTGGAAACTAGTTTCCAAAATAAAGAGCTTTAAATTTAAATTATATTAAGTTAAAATGTAAGTATTTTATTCCATTATTACAAATTCATAATTTATTACAAATATTTTCATTATATTTATTTAAAATATCATTCTAAAACAAATACTAAATTACACCAAATATTATTTTAAAAATTATTTAAGTAAAAAACTTAATACTACTCACTTTATAGCTGTGGATATGAAATTTTTTTAATGCATGTATGTTTTCCTTCAAGTCCATATTAAATATGAAAGTTCAATAAATCAATACCCTTGAATTTTTTTTAATGCATGTATGTTTTTTTTCAAGTCCAGATTAAATATGAAAGTTCAATAAATCAATACCCTATCCATGATAGGGATTTGCTTAGGTTTATTGTTTTTGTTGTTCTGAATTGAACTTCAATTTTATTGAAATAAGATTTAAAATGTACCATTATCTCGATATATTATGATCTAAAATATTTTAATATATACTATTACAACTCTCAACTAGTCCATATCCACGTTGAGCTATGGAAACTTGTACAACCAATTTTTTTATTTTAATTTAAATAATAAATATTTACAATTTCATCATTAATAATTAATAAAAAAATAAAAAACTTAAACTTGTCTATTTAAATCATTTTATTTTTATAAATTTTATTAAAATTGAATAACTTGTTTTTTAAAATTAATTAATTATTTAATTTTAAGTCGATTTCACAGATTAAAAAAAAAAAACCTTCCAGTTTCAATTTGACAGGATCTAGAAATGAATTGGAGTTCACATGATTGTAGGTTAAATTTAAAGTAAAATAATAATAAAAAAACATTTTAAAAAGCGAACTGAATACCCTAGGGCTCTCCCATCCTAACACGATAGGCATTGTCTTATGCCCAGCAGCTGTATCGGCCGGTTAAAAGGCGCAAGTACTAAGAAAAACATTATCGCGAAAAAAAACTATGAAAAAATTCATTTTGCGAGGAAAAGCTGAGAGGTGTGTTAAAGAAACAAGTAATAAGAAAAGAGTACAATAAATTTGTGTCGATCAGTGGCCAAAATCGACTCAGGAAATATGGAAATGCCACCGAATAATTGTGTTCCAGCGTTGTATTAATAAAGGAGGCAGAAAGACCAGCGGAGACAATCTTTTGAGGTCGCCGTTTCACAGTTGTTAAATCGACGAGAAAGAGAAATACCTTCCACTTGTCAATCTGTCTGCCTCTGCTTCTGCAATTTCTTCGATCATTTTCTATAGTTTCTCTACCCAATGGCTCATCTACCAAACACCTCCGCTTCCGCCTCCACCTCCACCGCTGCATCTCCCAACACCAATTACAATTTTCATTTTGACGTTTTCATCAACCATTTCGGTTCAGACGTTAAGAATAACTTCGGCAGCCATCTCTACCGTCGTCTTCTTGACCGTGGATTCAGAACCTTTTTCGACCAGCCAGAAATGCAGCCGGGAGACCGCTTAGATTCTCGAATAGAAGGAGCTATTGCAACCGCCTCTGTTCATATAGCCGTCTTCTCTCCAAGATATGCCGAATCAGAATGGTGCCTGAATGAACTCCTGTTGATATTAAAGTCGAAGGCTCCTTTTATTCCAGTCTTCTATAATGTTAAACCTTCTGATCTACGAATCAGGATGGGTGAGAACCAAGAGGGACTGCTGGGTCAAATATTGAGATTTCTTGGGTGCCTTGTGGACAGCAATGGAGTCTATGATGAAGCCCTGCGAGGTCATGAAAAGAAAAGGAGATGCAGCCAACAAACAATTGCAGACTGGAAAAAAGCGCTGTCTGATGTTTCAGATTTAAGAGACGGTTTGGAGCTGGAGGCATGTAAAGGGTTAGAACTCTATCTGTTATTGTCCGTATAATTAGGTTAAATGTATCGTCATAAACAAAGTTTTTAGTCCTCATGTTTGGTTTGTTTTTATTTGAATAACCAGCGACGAAGGCGAGCTCGTGGATAGGATAGTGCAACGGGCGGAGGAAGAGGTTAAAAAACCACAATTCCATGTGGGCAAATATACAACTGGCCTCGATGAAAAGCTTGAAGATTTAGAAAAAACAGTGTTATTGCAGAGGCCGCAACACAGAAGGAAGGCCAAGTTTGTGGGGATTGTGGGTTCTGGCGGACTAGGGAAGACGACCCTGGCAATAGAATTCTTTAACCGCAAGAGGTCAGCTTACCATCGATCCTGTTTTTTGTCTGACGTGAGAGAAGCTGCAGGTAGGAACTCTTTACATTCCTTGCAGAATAAACTCATAAAGGACTTGACTTCATTGGATCAGAAAATACTCAGCGTGGCTGAGGGTAAACGGAAGATTTCAAGTTCTCTCTCGTCGTTTCAGGCCCTTGTAATTTTAGACGATGTGGAACATGTTGACCAGATGGATGCATTATATTCACCTATGAAGGACGTCCTCTCTTCAGGTAGCTTAATTTTAGTTATATCCCGCAATAAGGATGTTCTTAGAATGTCAGGAATGGGAGAGTCGTCCATTTACCATATGACAGGCCTCAAATTTGAACATTCTCAAGAGCTTTTTTGTTTGCATGCCTTTCACAAGCGTCTTCCTGTCTTCGGATTTGAAGAAGTTGTTACGAAGTTTTTGGATGTGTGCGATGGATTGCCGTTATCTCTCAAAGTGCTTGGGGCGCTAGTTTATCAAAAGGATTTGAAGTATTGGAAAATCCCATTGCGCAAATTATCAGTGCCTCCCACGAATATACAAAGCATGCTTGAAATCAGCTACGACGGTCTTGATGACCAGGAAAAAGATATATTCTTAGACATTGCATGTTTCCTCGCAAAAGAAAACAAAGAAACGGCTATAAGTATTTGGGACGCATCCGGCTGGGTAGGATGGCTGAATCTTCAGAACCTAGTCCACAAGTGTTTTGTAGAGATCGACAGTAAAAGCTGTATAAGAATACACGATCACCTCAGAGACTTGGGCAGGGATTTGGCAGAGAAAAACCCTTCGAGATTTCGCCGTCGTCTTTGGCGCCCCACTGACAACCTTTTGGACTGCCAAAAATCAACTGTACGTGGTTGAAGATCTAGACATTAAATTTTGTTCTCAAATCGATTTATGCTCATAGAAATGTGTATCTCGTGTTGTAATTTCTTAAACTTTGTAAACATGTCGACATTTTATCTAACAATTTTCAAATAATAATTTAGGTGCGCGGAATCAATATGGTTGAACGAAGCTTGGGCTCATCATTAAACAAGCCTATGAAGCTCAGCAATAGTTCCATCGATATGAGTAGGTTGCAACTGCTTCGAGCTGAAGGGGATTGTTTGGAAAGCATATCCAACCTGCTGAGACAATCGGATCTTCTTTGGCTTGACTGGAATGGGTGTCCGTACACTTCCCTGCCTTCCTGGATTCCAAAAAAGAACTTAAGAGTTTTACGAGTGGCCGGGAGCAAATTGGAAACATTATGGCAGAATGAAAAAGAGGTACGTGAAAGTTTCTGCTCATTTTTTATAAGTGTTTGCTTGTCGTGGTTCTTAAAAATTTATAGCGTAGTTTAAAGTTTAAACCATAGTTACTCAATTCGGCCGAATCAGTCCAAAAAATTCGAAAATCGCCAGTCCGTTCAATTTGGTCGAATTATAGGTATTCATCTCTGTCATAGAGGGATTTCAAGAGAATAGATGAGGCCCGGGCTGGAATGGTGGGTGGATTTGACCGGGAATAAAAGCTAAGGCAGGGCTCACAGCAAAATCTGATTGTACGAGCAAGATCATTTCATGGTCTTATGAATAGCCGAGTGTTATGGGGTAAGCTGATTTTGATGCCCTTCAGATTCCCTTCTACGATGCGTAGGCAATTTTCCTATTGGCTCTCTCTTTTTCTTCTCTTAGTTCCAGTCTTTCCTCATCCTCATTTTTTAGACAAGCCAACCTTTTTAACCTGAATAAAATGGGCATATGTAGCATTGTCGCAGATATAGAGGAAGTCAATGGCATTGCCAGAGCATACAGTTCTTGATGTATGTGAATGAAGAGAGGATAAGGCAAAAACTCTCAATTTTTTTCAGAAATGAAATTGAAAAATTTATTGAATTTAAATATGCTAAGATTTGGATTTTTATATATTTTTGATCACATTGTTCAAAATTTGGTTAAAAATTTACAAAAATTGTTTAAATTATATATATCAATTGTTTAGATTGGAAACCTTGATTCCATTTTATTTAGATTGGAACCTTGAATCCATTTATAAGTGAAAATATAATTCTAATAATATCCGGATTGGGATAATGGTTACTAAAAAAAGGTCCAAACCCTCAACGTTTAATCTTCTCCAAAATTTATATTTTAGATTGCATTGTATTGCAGGCACCTTTGGAGTTGAGGGAGTTGATTATTGATGCAGCAGTTTTCAAGTTACCAATGTCTATTGGGCATTTGAAGCACCTCGAAAAGATTGAACTCATATGCACTATCGAAACATTGCCCGAAGAATTCTTTCATCTCAACTCCCTTAAACATTTGAGAATGTACACAAGAGGGGAGTCGCTAATGCTGCCAGAATCGTTCGGGAATCTTACAAAACTCCGGGATCTGGACTTGTCTGGGTGCTCCCAGTTGGAAATGCTGCCAGAGTCGTTCGGGAATCTTACAAAACTCCGGGATCTGAACTTGTCTGGGTGCTCCCAGTTGGAAATGCTGCCAGAGTCGTTCGGGAATCTCACAAACCTCCAGCAGCTTGACTTGTCTAGGTGCTCCCAGTTTAAAGGGCTGCCAGAGTCGTTCGGGAATCTCACAAACCTACAGCGGCTTGACTTGTACTACTGCAACGAGTTGGAAATTCTGCCGGACTCGTTCGGGTATCTCACAGGCCTCCAGAAGCTTCGTTTGTCTTGGTGTTTCAAGTTAAAAACGCTGCCGGACTCGTTCGGGAATCTCACAGGCCTCCAGACGCTTAACTTGTCTTCGTGCTCCGATTTGGAAAGGCTGCCAGAGTCGTTCGGGAATCTCACAAACCTCCAGCAGCTTGACTTGTCTAGCTGCTCCCAGTTTAAAGGGCTGCCAGAGTCGTTCGGGAATCTCACAAACCTCCAGCAGCTCGACTTGTCTTGGTGCCCCCGGTTGGAATGGGAGCCAGAGTCGTTCGGGAATCTCACAAACCTCCAGCAGCTTCGCTTGTCTGGGTGCTCCCAGTTTAAAGGGCTGCCAGAGTCGTTCGGGAATCTCACAAACCTACGGCAGCTTGACTTGGGTCAGTGCTCCAACTTGGAAACGCTGCCAGACTCGGTCGGGTATCTCACAGGCCTCCAGCAGCTTAACTTGTATAAGTGTTCCAAGTTAAAAATGCTGCCAGACTCGTTCGGGAATCTCACAAACCTGCAGCGTCTTGATTTGAGTGAGTGCTCCAACTTGGGCAGTCTACCAGGCTCGGAGAATCTTAGAAACCTCTGGCATCTTGGCGTGTATGGATGCTCCAAGTTGGAGAATCTTGACAAGTTGGAGAATCTTGTCAAGTTGGAAAATCGTGACTGGCCTTCGAGCAGCCATTAACAAAAGCTGAGATATTCGTTCGGGAATCTAAAACTCCAGCGTCTTGACTTGTCTGGGTGCCTCCAAGTTGGAAAGCCTGCCAGAATCTTCGAGGACACCCAGGTGAAATGTTTGTCTTAAATTCTGCATAAAATCTACCTTAGCATAATACAAAAATTTCACCTCATCTAAATTTTATTGTCATTCACAGTTCTCTACATAGTGTAAAGGGTTATTGACAATTCTAAATTGACCAAGAACCTCAAATTTATGAAGATGACAACTTTGACCGAATTGTTTTACCGTTTTAATTGTTGATTATCAAAGTCCGTCCCTTAAGCACTCTTGTTTCGGTGATTACGGTAAAAAATCGCGTTAAACTACTTTTAGCCCAAGCGTTTATTCAAATTTGGTCAATACATACGCGTTAAACTACATTTAGCCAAGCGTTGATTCAAATATGGTCAATACATATATTGTATGGAGTGTAGAAGGAACATGAGACCGTGTAGAATGACATCTATGAATTTCTAATGTATTTGTGGTAGATTTGGGGGCATTTTCATATTATGCATGTTATTTTGGTGTTATCCTCATGGGTTATTTGATACTTCGCCCATCATGACTTGGGCAGTATCAATTTTTATGCTTTGTGTTCACTTTAATTTATCATATTTAATGGCCATGTTTGTATTATTAGTGGAGGTTGCTTCAGTATATTATGTATATTCATTTTGTTGCAAGTGTTATTTCATGCACACCCCATGGTTGATTGTTGGTGGATAAATCTTTAATCATCTTTGCTCATGATGTTTTAGTCATTATTTTCACTTGGTTATTGCATGAGGGGTATAAGTCTTATTCTTGATTGTTGTTGTTATCACTGAAATTTTGTCCGCAAATGGTTACAAGAATCCAGTATCTTCAAACAGCTATGAGTCTACCCATGGACCAAAATTACTAAAAAAACATTTTCAAAAGGTCTAAAATTATACAACCAGTTATAAAATCAAGATGCGCTATGACTACACAGGGCGCGCGTGCACATGCGCCATCCAGAAATGTAGGAAAAATGCACATGCGCACGATGTGCGACTGTGGACGCTAAAAGCTGTGCACCCCTGAGAACGATGCATTTATGAGGTTGATCGACTTCCCACCCACTTCTGGTTCAGCTTTCAAGTCGATTTAACATCCAAATCTTGGCTGGATTCGGTTGGGTGGTTGGTTAAAGACCTAAAGGTGCCCTAAACAACCCCTTTTCACACTAAAAGTTGGTTGCACAATACCTCAAAGTGGTGCTATAAAACAAGGCCATCGGTGCATTACATTTTCAAGGAATTCATTCATAAGGTTATGCTGCTGCTATTCTCTTGGGGAATTCTCTTTTCTCATCAAGAGCATACTAGCACCATTCCATTTGGGCAATCCACATCACCTTTTGAGTGGGTTAGCTTGGGATTCTTTCACAATTTCTTTCAAGTTTTCAAGTTGTAAGAAGAGCTTAATCTTGGGGGTTCAAGAGCCCTCCCTTGGAGGAAGAAGGGACCCAAAGTCCCATTTCTTCTCGGTGTTTTATTTTCACTAATACAATCCTTTCCATTGGTGACATGAGTCTTGTTTGTTTCTTGTTCTTATGTCCTTATGCTCAATAGTTTAGTTGTTCTCTCATTTCCTAGTTTAATTCTTAGCTTAGTCTTTTATGTTTATTCCTTTAACCTTTTCCTTTACTGTTGTCTTGCTTAGCTAACCCAACTAAGCTTGTAAGCACCTCTGTTTTGCTCATTTAGGTGACAAAAGAGGCGCAACAGATTGACGACTCCACTGGGGAAAGGTATCAATTTCCTACCCCATTTGGGTCATTTTAGCTCTTCTTTTTGTTTATTTAACCTGCAGGAGCCATAACCGGCCCAAGCCGACCTGCAAAACATCAAATTCAAAGCTGAGTTGAGAGAATTTCATTCAGAATTTTCTTCACAGTCGTGTGACAGTTGTGCGTGGGTTTATTGGCCCACAGTCGCGCATCGTGCGCACGTGCGCCAAAATCACTGTATTACTCAGCGCCTTCTGCGCACCTACGCCCAAAAGTCTTTTTCAGTTCGCGCATTGGCGCCCAGTGCGCCTTTGTCTACTCTGAAACCCATGAACCTGTGTAGAAAAATACACATTGTAAGCCTTTTTGTGATTTGTGGAAGGCCCCCTAGCCTTCTTAAAGATGATTCTGTGCATGTTGTAATTTGTACCACACTTATTTCTCTCTCCATATAAAAGGATTAGTCAAAACACATAAGCACTTAGGGGGTTTAAAATCATTATTTCCTCTTTTGCTTTCATTTTGCTACATGGATGGCCCACTTTGACTAAGAGTATAAGTTGAAATCATTTGTAATCACATATAAAACTTGCATTGGGACCAGAAATTGGATATCAATCGTTGAGTATGCTCTTCTCTCATGCTTCAAAGCGATCTTGAGAATCAGAAAGAGGTTGTAGGACAATTTTATCTCCCTTAAAGAAGACTAAAACCTTTAGGAGAGGACAACAACCCCTTTGGGACTCCTCTTAGTTTATTTTTCAAACACATCTCAAGATTGTAACGGGCCCATACATGCCCACATGCTACAAAGATAGGATAGTGTTGAAATTTACTTTCTTAGATTAAATCACTAGGCAAGTTTACAGGTTTTGTAACGGGCTCATACATGCCCATATGATCACAATCTATGATAGTTTCAAAGCTTTCTTAGATTAAATCATATCAGGGAGTTAAAGGAATAGTGAGGACCCACATGTCCACATGCTAGTTTCCTAGGGACTTTTGAATTCCGCAAGGCTGTACCAATGACACATAGTAACTTAGGGAATCAACACTTGTAAGGACCAAGAAAAGTCCACATGCAACAAGGTGACACCTAAATTATTAAAAATTGGCACACTTTCACTTGTTCACACACAAAGTCACTTCTCACTCACATAGTTTTCATCTCGAAACGTGGAGGTTGAAGTAAGTTTCCTCCAAAAGGGATTCTGAAAACACTCCACCCTTTTCGTGATGAAACTATCCACTCCCACTTAATTTCAATGAGATTGACTCACACCCCCAATCTCTCAAACAACCACATCTAAATTTTTTCTAAAAACTCACTAAGTTTTCCTCCACAGGAGGTGCCAAAAAAAATCTTTTAGTCTAGGTAGGATTTCGGAGATAGGCATCCAAATAACTCCCCGTTATCTGGTTCTCACATTTTTTCAAAACAATAGAAGTTGTCCAAATAGAAAACTTTAAATCCTCCAAGTCAAGTGTTACTAACACCATAAGGCAGGGAGATACCCGTGAAGGGTTGAAGGCCGAGGTCTGGTTGTTCTGTGCATCCTCCCTTGAGGCACCCACCTCTTGGGGATCCAGCCCGTGACCCATTTCTTAGGCCAAAAATCTAAATGTCGTACTTTGACTGAGGTACCTAGTGACCAAATTTTAGGACATCTATCCAGGTGGCAATTGTGGGCTACAATTGCACCTTGATCGGATTTTGTGTGTCTATTGAGAAATATTGCCATCTTTTTCGGGATATGCACCCTTTACCCCCTCATTATAATTGATTACTTCATCCTTCACTAGTCCCTCTTCTGGTGGCTTCAGACCCCACTGTTGAGTACTATTGGAAGGTCCAGTGCTATTTGAGAGGAAGGACATTACGTCTTTTAAGACACGAGCATTTGTTTTCTTTATTCCCCTGTGCGGACAAAACCCACCTATCCACATATGTGTTTCTTTATCAGAACACTTTATGTATGATGCACTTCTGATTATATTTGATTTGGATATATATCGTGTAAAGTTCAAAAATTGCAACAAAAGCTCTTGTTTATTTATTACTCTCATCACCATTCGCACGCATCCACTCAGCTAGTTGGATATCATAGGGGACCCACATAACCCCCGTCGTTCCAGATGCTTGCTAAACCTTCCTCCTATTCTAGGAGGAGTTCCTAGTCTTGCCAACTCATCGGCTCCACACCCCTGTGAGTGCCACTATCTTGGGATCTACTTTGCTTGGTTCCACCTTACTTGGGTCCAATTCCCAAGGTCCACTGCCCACTCGCTCTTCTTTACACGAAAGCAGGGGGGCAACTTCCTCTCAAGGAGGAAGTACAAACCCACCTAGTCCCCCCCAAGGGTCAGGTTCACAAAAAACTCACACCATGGTTGGAACTAATCCTCCACCACCACTCCAGATGCCATACTTGGCCTCTCTCAACATACCAAACCTAAGCAAACTCACAAATGATCCTATATTGCATGACCGCACATGTCCTGCAATGCCTACCAAATAACCTTCAAATATCCCCAAGTTTGAAGGAAAGGCAGGAGATGACCCTGTCAACCATGTCATGACTTTCCACTTATGGTACTCTTCCAACAACATTATGGATGATTCCATCCGATTACGATTATTTCAACGCACACTCACTGGCCCATTAGCCAAATGGTATGTAGACGAAAAATCAGGATCCCATGCGACTTTTGAATCCCTGGCCAAAACATTTTTGACCTTCTTCCAATTACCAATTCGTCATGACAATGGTCTTGAACTACTCTCTGATTTTAAACAAACCTCAGCCACACATATCGCTGATCACAGTCACGAGTGGCGTCGACGACATAGTTTGTACAAAGCAGAAACCACCAAACAACAATGTCTTGATTGGTTTCTTAGGTCATTTGTCTCTCTCCTCGGTAAAAATGTGGCTTCCACCTTCCCTCAATCAAAATAAGAAGCTATCAGTAAGGCTCAACAATACGATCTCATCTATTCACAATCAGGATACTTGTAT
The DNA here is from genome assembly GCA_009831015.1 of Picea engelmannii. Classification (NCBI taxonomy): domain Eukaryota; kingdom Viridiplantae; phylum Streptophyta; class Pinopsida; order Pinales; family Pinaceae; genus Picea; species Picea engelmannii. The sequence goes on along the minus strand of ML776594.1, from coordinate 2,043,932 downwards.
ACAGTACTCCCTTATCTCCCAAGACTCGTGCCTTTTGGGCAAGATAAGCCTGGGATGTCTCACTCAGTAGACGGATTGATTGGTACCACCACACACCACAATCTGCCACCCCAACAACCACCAATGTATGGCATACCTCAATATCCGCCGACATATGGAGGAACCCCTTATTATCCTCCACCCCCTTATCAAAAACCATACCTTGTTGCCCTTTCTCCACCCATCAGTGGGCCATCGCCGACACCCACAATACGCCCACCTATCCAAACAAGTTCTGGTACTCCCTCTACCTCATCTTATACTCTAAGTACTAGCGAAAGTGCCACGCCTTCCTATGTACCTTACAGATCATTACCACAACATAATCCATACTTTCCATTTTTTGGCCCTCCACAGCCCATGGCTCCACCCCTAGGACACCCTCACGCTGGGGTTAATTTTGTTCAACCCTCTCCCATTCAACAATATCAGAATTTTGAACAACTGAATACGGAAAATCCAACTCATCAGTGGAATAATGCCAAAAAGAAAGAAAAAACCCGGAACAATAACAACCCAGGTCAAGGCGAAAATCACCCCCAACAGAACCAACCTACTGGGGGAAACCAGAACCAAGGGACTCAGAACTCCCAGGGGGGCAACCAGAACCAAGGGACTCAGAACTCCCAGGGGGGCAACAACAACAGGCATCAAGGGAAACATAACAATAACCTTCTAACCAACTTCCCCTATGCCCTTTTTGGTGAGTTCAGTCATTATACTCATCATTGCCCCCAAATCGCTGATTTTAAATGGATGAAAGACTCAGTGAATGGACCACATCCTCCAGCACTGCCTTCCCCTTAGCAGGCCCCACAAAAATACGTGCAACAACCACCCCCAACCATGCTGCAGAACCCCATTCCACACCAAGGAGTGATGAAAACCCAACAAGACATGCAACCTACCCCACCACAGTTGGGACAATATCTCAATCCAAGCAATCACGTAGATCGTACTATCCTCCTCACTAGTGAGAAAGAAGTCCTTCTACAAACACGTAGTCGTCAATACCGTCCACCCTCTGAGTCTCTTCCCATTCCCCCAGAAAAAATCCCACCACCAACAGGATCCCCTTTTATGATCCCTCGCCCTAACACATAAACACCTCTTCGCATCCCTCACATCCCATTGCGCAGGAATGTCCACAACCCTCACGCCAGGGCGACTCATAACTACAGTTTGGTCGATGACTTGACACAATCCCCGACTGCCATGTCAGTCTTAGAAGTACTTCAAACTTGTCCCACTTAGCGGAAGTCATTACTTTCCGCCTTGGGGTCAGTCGACCCTACGGATACTCAACTCATCACATTTGATCTCGACAACGGATAACCTTGCCTCCCCACTCTCATCACTTTTCAAATCCCCATTAAAATTCAGAAAATTATAGTTCATCGGTGCATCATTGATGAAGGTGTGTCCACATGCATCATGTCCAAGTCTGTATGGCAGAAACTTGGTTCCCCCGAACTCATACCATCTGCCATTACCTTAAGAGCTTATGACAGACGACCATCTTCTCCCGAAGGGCTCTTTCAAAATATCCTTTTAGAACTCAGGGGCAAGACCATTCTCATTGACATTGAAGTTATCGATGCCCCACTCGATTACAATATCTTGTTCGGTCGTAGCAACATGTACGCTATGAAAGTAGTTGCCTCTTCCGTCTTTCGAACCATGATGTTCCCCCATAACAGGAAGATCATTACCATTGATCAAGTTTCACATTATGAGCCTAACCCTTCTGCCAACATCGATAACATTCTCCCTTTCGTCCACACTAATCTTGAGGCATACCCACTTATCAAGATGGGACCTAAAATTTTCATAGACCCATCCTTGTTAGGAACTTACCATGGTGCACCACTGCTCATCCATCCTTCTGATCAAGTATGTGTCGTCTCATCCAAAGGAACTGACATTGAGGATACCCTTCCTCCCAGTGAGACTTCTCTTATATCTGATGTCCCAGTAGTCGCAAAGCTCCTCCCTCAAGAATCTCCTGCGAACTCGTCGACTCCACTAGTTCACGATTTCACCTCACTCCAAGGCCATATCCCAGTTTGGGAGACAGTTTCCCAAGCCATTACTCAAATCCCTTTCTTTTACCCCCCACCAGGTATACAAGCTTTCCAAATCGCTGCAACGCTTACCCTTCCTAATATGGTACTGGAAATCCCAGTTTGGTATCTACATCCACCTGAGATGGTTCCTCAACCATCCCTCCCTCCCCAAATTGAAGGAATCCCGATGCAGATTCTCATACTCACTCCCACCATACTCCCTACACCCCCACCCACTAATCCCCCTGCTACAGCTGGGGGCAGGCGAAAGAAGAAGGAGCCCACATCTCCACTCCCCCCATGCATCCAACCTCCTTGCGCGCTATGCGAGAAAGACGGACACCCCACCAACAAATGCCCATCTCTCCTCGAGTTACGTAATCTCATCCAACTCCCTCGAGCACCACCACCGCTCATTGCTTCCTCTAGTATTGCCGCTATCTCACAGAACACAAGTAACAATGGATTGCGAACCGAATTCGCATGTGCCATCTGTTCAAAATATGGCCATTACACACACCACTGTCTAGGGTTACCTCAATTATGACAAACACTAATAGTTGTACGCCAAAGCTTTTAGCACACATCCACCCCAACTCCTTTCATCAACATCCATTATGTCACAACCTCAGTCAATGAACATATGAGATGCCCTTGCTCTCTCTGCGAATCCCTAATGTTGGCGACAGAAGTCACTCCTAGATTGCAGCAGGAGCAGAGCCCGACGCCCATCAGTTTATGTCACATTTTGTTTATAAAGGGGTGATCAAATGGGAGTAAAATCAGGACAAAATCATTTAACTCAGAAAACTAGGCTAGAAATGCACAGAGAGGTGAGGGCCAGAACTAACTTCAGTCAGGAATTTGAGTTAAAGTGAGAGTAGAGGGAAGACTTGAGAGAAAAGGGAGGAGACTCCTCTGGGAAAGAAAAACAAAACACTGAAATGTGTCTGAATGACACAGTGATAACCACACACTGATCAAACCTATCATACTATGCAGCCACAACCATTCGACTAGATCCTCCAGTTCTGAATAATTCAGTACAAGACAAAAAGACAATGTGGGAGACCGTTTAAAACTGGTGCAAAAATTGCAGTGACCAACCATACGTCATCCTACAATATGCAACCCTCGACTGGATCCTCCAATTCTGAGTGTTTTAAACATCAAACAAAATAAAAAGGAAAGAGAAGCTGACTTCCATTAATTTGACAGTCTCAAATCAAAATACATAACCAGAGCTTCCTTGGAAACTTTATAGTCGGGAGCTAAGCTCAACCATCGATACTAAACAAAATTGAAAAAATGCCTACATATACTTGGAGCTGACTCAGGTGCTGAAGGCGCGATCATATCATGAATTTAATGCTTGACGTTGAGGAGCTTCCCTATCAGGCGGCGCATGCAGACGTTTGGCGGACTGCCCATGCAGTCGTTTGTCAGACGCAATCTCTGTCAGGATGGGCTGTCAGTTTGCCTCTATGCTTGGTCCTTCCCTGGCCTTCTATTTATGGAAGAAGACGACGTTCAACCACCATCAACTACCACAATAACTGCTTCCTTGGGATTGGGAATGGCCTCAGTCAACTCTATACTCGGACAACGTGGCAGCTTTTCTTTGGATGCTGCTTCATTGGATTGTTGTGAGGGGACCCCTATGGAGGACGTGGATGAGGGTGAGATGAGATGTGCTAAGGTGGAAGCACTAGGTGGCGAAGAAACAGAAGCTGTGACACCAGATGATGAGGCGATGTACCGTGAGAAGGTGATAATGAGGCCGCAATGCGACAGGTTGGGGATTGAGGACACAACACAGGTGGAAGTGGCGTGGAGTATGGAGGTATATGTGTTAGAGGGTAAGAGGGTCTAAGAGGAAAAGGAACATGACAACGGGGAGAGTGGAGGACAGGTAGGTGGTAGCGAAAGGTAGAAGAGGAGCGGGAGATGTGACAGGGGAAGACACATGGCGGAAGACGGTAAGCGAAGGGAGTAGGAGATGTGACAAAAGGGGGCCTGCTTTAAACCATCAATTCTAGACACCCCCTCCCTTANTCAGTTGCAGATCCAGGTGCTCGAATCTTAGCCGCTCAAACTTGCGCGCTCAATTCCGGACACCCCCCCTTCGCCTTAAAGGTAGAATGGCGAGGGGGCTCCAGAATCCAACCTCGACTGTAGATCTGAGCGTGCAGATCCGGACCACACAGATTTGCCCGTTGCTTAATAGATGCGCATTTGCACCCGAAACTTAGGATAAGTGGGTTTTTCAACCCATTGCTTTTCATTTACCACTCCAAGGCCCAAACCATCGAGGAGAACACCCCTATACAAGAAATGTTGCTAACATCAGACTCCATGGGGGATAGAGCCATCCCTGTGATGCTCTAAGAACTCCTTCTGCAGTTCCAGTTGCCTTTCTGTTGGGCTATGGAGTGAAGCTCGAAACAGCCTGCTAAAAATACATGCCGAAAAGTAACAGTAAAAGCAAAACAAAATAAACATACATGCTCAAAAGAGCTTATTTATGTACAACCTAATACTAATATACTTTGTACATGGGGCTAGGTGAAAGCAAATTTCCACCATAGCCAATCAAGTAACTTCCTGAACGGAAGCTCCTTCCTTCTGTCGATGACTACAAACAGGTGGTGTAACCGTGACAGTAGAACGGTTACGCTCTTCAACTCCTCCTTACAGGCTGAAGTTGAGATGAAATAGGGCGGCTCCAGTTTGTGAAGGAAATGCAACTCCATGTATTCCTTCACAGGCTCATAGGACCAGTGACAAACTCCAGAAAATTGGTGACATGCAACCTCCTCTGCTACACAGTTGTGGATGTGTGGCTGAATATCTCTGGTAAGCACAGGTGGGTGGACAACTGACATAGGCTGACTGATCTCAAGCGGTGGCTTCTCAATGACTGGCTCTGCACAGTCTATAAACTGCATCTTCGACTGCTCCTCTAGTTCTTCTTCTTGGCTCTCCCAAGGGTCAGAGTCATAATCATCATAGATAGGACCTGTGGGAAAGCTCTTCTTTTCAATCTGTTGCTTAGGGGGACTGATTTCCTAGCAATGTCTTTCATTTGTGAATAAAGGAGAAGGTTCTGCGGTCTTCTCTTGGAAATCTATCATATCCAGCTCAAAATTTGATTCGTAGTTGTCATATACAGGTGGGCTTCTCCCATGGTTAGCAAGTCGAGATGTGGGGCTCTGCTGCTCCTCAACTGAATAGTCGTTAAAGCTGGGAGAGAACCAAACTTCTTCATCTTGCAAAAAAGGAACGATCTCTAGATCCTCCCTTTCAATCCCAAATGTAAATACATCATGGGAAATCTCGTGAAGAAAAAGGGAACAATCGTCTTCCACGATGGATTCTTCCTTTAAATCTAAGACAGTAGGCTCCTCAGGGGCATAAACTAATGTCTCCACAGCTATGAAATCTTCAATATCCTCTTCAAAAGAGTTGCCAAGAACATCTGCCTCCAAGACTGGAAAATCCTCTGCACATCATTTAGCTTCCCACCTATCTAGTCTGGCAGTGATAGATTTTATCAGCTCCATAACTTCGCCCAAAGCATCTTCTTCTTCCTCGGGATCGTCACTCACATAACCTTCCTTTGATGCAGATGGATGGGGATGATAAAGGACTGATTTCTGATCCGGGTCATCAAGATGATCCTCATAACTTATGTAAGAAGCAACTCTATCTTGTATACAGTTGTTGTATCCCTCACAACAGCTATGAAAAATTAACTCAGAGGGATAAAGCTTCTGACAATAGGCGGTGAAAGCTGCATGAAATTCTGCAAGTGAAGAAATGCTAGCAGGGGGTAAAAAATGATACCATTTACGAGAATCCCCTGTTAACGAGAACGTGAACATTTTCAATAATACATCCTCATGATGTATCTCCCACTGGTGCATGAGTTCATGAAACTTACAGAGATGTTGAGCAGGGTTGTCCTCTTCATGCTCTCTAAATATGGGCAAATAATTGCTCCATTCATCCGGAGAAGGGACATGATTAGGAAAACCAGGAATAGCAGAAAAATTAAAAGGAGCAAACCTCTGAGCTAGGATTTTCTCCATTCCGAACCAGCAGAGTCGCCAATCGATCTTTTAATCCTGGAGTCGCCAGGTGAAAGATGCGCAGCTTCGAATGTGACTAGTCTTTGTTCACCATCAAAGGCCAGATCTTAACGTCATGTCCTCCCAGGAAATTTCTCAGGCTAAGAAAGCAGTTGCTGAAACCTTCTCGAGAAAGCTCCTCTGGGTCAGCTTTCAGGTGGGCTAATAGTAGCTGCAACTAAAACAAAGATGTGGAAACATGGGAGTTTCCACAGTGGAGTCACCAGGTGCACAATAGCAATCTTCAAGGGCTCTGATGCCTGATGCACCTTCAGAATCAGAAGCTCAATGTCGTTCAATCCCAGGGAAAATTTTCAACTTCGTCCCCAGCAACGGCGCCAGAAATGTTGGCGATGGAAGTCACTCCTGGATTGCAGCAGAAGCAGAGCCCGACGCCCATCAGTTTATGTCACGTTTTTTTTATAAAGGGGTGATAAAATGGGAGTAAACTCAGGACAAAATCATTTAACTCAGAAAACTAGGCCAGAAATGCACAGGGAGGTGAGGGCCAAAACTAACTTCAGTCAGGAATTTGAGTTAAAGAAAGAGTAGAGGGAAGACTTGGGAGAAAAGGGAGGAGACTGCTCTAGGCACCAGGCCTTCCAACAACTCGGGAAAGAAAAATGAAACACTGAAATGTGCCTAAATGACATAGTGATAACCACACATTGATCAAACCTATCATACTATGCATCCACAACCATTCGACTGGATCCTCCAGTTCTGAATCATTCAGTGCAAGACGAAAAGACAACGTGGGAGACCGTTTAAAACTGGTGCAAAAATTGCAGTGACCAACCATACGTCATCCTACAATATGCAACCCTCGACTGGATCCTCCAATTCTGAGTGTTTTAAACAACTAACAAACAAAATAAAAAGGAAAGAGAAGTTGACTTCCATTAATTTGACAATCTCAAATCAAAATACATAACCAGAGCTTCCTCAGATACTTTACAGTCGGGAGCTAAACTCAACCATCAATACTAAACAAAATGGAAAAAATGCCTACATATACTTGGAGCTGACTCAGGTGCTGAAGGCACGATCATATCATGAATTTAATGCTTGACGTTGAGGAGCTTCCCTGTCAGGTGGCGCATGCAGACGTTTGGCAGACTACCAATGCAGTTGTTTGTCAAACACAATCTCTGTCAGGATGGGTTGTCAGTCCACCTCTACGCTTGGTCCTTTCCTGGCCTTCTATTTATGGAAGAAGACGACGTTCAACCACCATCAACTACCACAATAACTGCTTCCTTGGGATTGGGAATGGCCTCGGTCAACTCTGTACTCGGACGACATGGTGGCTTTTCTTTGGATGCTGCTTCGTTGGACTGCTGCGAGGGGACCCCTATGGAGGACGTGGATGAGGGTGAGACGAGAGGTGTTGAGGTGGAAGCACTAGGTGGCGAAGAAACAGAAGTTGTGACACCAGATGATGAGGTGATGTGTCGTGAGAAGGTGATAATGAGGCCGCAATGCGACAAGTTGGGGACTGAGGACACAACACAGGTGGAAGTGGCGTGGAGTATGGAGGTACAGGTGTTAGAGGGTAAGAGGGTCTAAGGGGAAAAGGAACATGACAACTGGGAGAGTGGAGGATGGGTAGGTGGTAGCGAAAGGTAGAAGAGGAGCAGGAGATATGACAGGGGAAGACACATGGCGGAAGGCTGTAAGCAGAGGGAGTAGGAGATGTGACAAAAGAGGCCCCGCTTTAAACCGTCAATTCCGGACCCCCCCGCCCTTATTAAAGGCAAAATAGCCGGGGGGTCCGGAATCCATTCTCAGTCAAAATAGCCGAATCTTAGTCGCTCAAACTTGCGTACTCAATTCCGGACCGCCCCCCCCCCTTCACCTTAAATGTAGAATGGCGAGGAGGCTCCGGAATCCAACCTCGACTGTAGATCTGGGCGCGTAGATCCCGGCCGCACAGATTTTCCCGTTGCTTAACGAATGCGCATTTGCGCCTGAAACTTAGGATAAGTGGGTTTTTCAACCCACTGCTTTGCATTTACCACTCCAAGGCCCAAACCATCGAGGAGAACACCCCTATATAAGAAATGTTGCTAACACCTAGATCATTTCACATATCAATGTCCTATGATCAATGAATATAGGCAATGCCAAGTGACCTTCATTCAAACTCCTACACCCCCTACAGAATTGATGATTAACGCTACCCCATCACCAGAGATTCTTCATATTATTTCTCCTGAGCCAGAAACACTCCCCACTCCTTCATGGTTCTTGGATGACTTGTACGAGGATTTACCCCCAATTCTCCCGCTCATTTCCCCATGGAAATTTTACGCCCAACTACCATTTATAACCCTTAGTATCTCGATATTTGGTTTATGACGAGTGAACCATCGCAATCTCATTGTGTCATCCCTCCTGCTTCTTCACCACCAGAAGATAACCACATGGTGACCGTCACATATATCACTCTTTTAGATCCCTTGTATTTCCGAAAATTCCACTGTGACGAGGACATACTCGAGGAACTAACCACCCCCGACTACCCATGGGATGCGCTACACCACAGAGCGCTCTTCTTTTCACAAGAAGCCTTCACGCCTCCTAACCAACACCCTATATATGCAGTTGAAACCAAGGATTTTATCCCATTAGGGCATATCGACTGGTTCAACAACCCTATCCCTGCCCCTGATGCTTTTGAAGAAGACAATATGGCCAACATTTCCCCTACCATCAAAATCAATATTTCCATAAAAAATGGAGTCGTCGAGGAAATCACCATTGGCACCGCATGCACTCCTGAAGAAATCATCGCCTACAAATCCCTCTTCCAAGAGTACCAGGATATTTTTCCCTAGTCATACATAGAGATGTCTGGCCTTGATCCCTCTATTGTCGAACATCACATAGACACCTGGCCTGATATCACACTGGTTTGCAAAATACAACGACCACTACACCCATCCAAAGCAGCGACCATCAAAGCCGAGATTGACAAATTACACGCAACTAGATTCATTTACCCTATCGCCTATACCTCACGGGTCTCCAACCCTATCCCTGTTAACAAAAAACAGGGCACCATCCGTGTATGCACGGACTTTCACGATCTCAATCATGCATGTCCCAAAGACAACTTTCCAACTCCTTTCATCGACCAAATTATCGACGACTGCACAGGCCACGAGGTTTTATCCTTCATGGACAGTTTCTATGCCTATAACCAAATCCAAATCCATCCAGCTAATCAATACAAGACCTCATTCACCACCCCTTGGGGTACTTTTGCATATCGTGTCATGCCTTTTGGCCTAAAAAACGCTAGTGCAACTTTCCAACGGGCTATGACATACATTTTTCATGATCTGGCTCATATCATCCTCGCATACTTGGACGACCTCACAGCTCGATCCAAAAAACACACTCAACATATTGATGATTTACGAATCATCTTCCACAGGTGTCGAAAATACAACATCCGCTTGAACCCCCTCAAGTGCGTGTTCTATGTCACTGCCGGATGCCTCCTTGGGTTCATCATTTCCCAAAGCGGTATTACCGTGTATCCCCTCAAAGTCCAGGCCATCATAGAAATTCCACCCCCCCGGAATTTACGCCAACTCCAGAGCCTACAAGGAAAAGCTAACTTTTTACGGCGATTTGTCCCAGACTATGCCACTTGAGCACATGGTTTCCTTCACTTACTATGCCACGACATCCCATTCCACTAGGATGAACATGCCCAAAAAGCTTTCGACGATCTTAAAATGTCACTCTCTAACGCCCCTTTAATTAGTTCACCCGACTATAATCGCGACTATATCTTCTATATATCAGCCTCATCCGTCTCAGTAGCAGGAGTTCTCATTCAAATAGGAGATGATGATCGTGAGCATGTCATTTACTACATTAGTAAAAAACTCTCAGGGCGACCATTGAAACACAATCACGGAGAGAAACTAGCCCTTGCAATCGTCCTCGCAGTCCAAAAACTGCGCCATTACATTCTGCTTCGCACAACCAAAGTCATAGCAAATTCCAACCCCATGCAATACTTGCTTAGTCGTCAACAAACTAATGGTAAATTTTTCTGTTGGATCGTTATCCTTCAGGAGTATGGTAAAGAAGAGAAACTTTTGACACCCCACCAGCCTAAAGAAGAGTTAAGGGGTATGGTGTGTTACAGATAATGAAAAGGGAATGAAATCCGGTCAAATCATTAGGCAAATACCCCACCTGATGAGTATATATCATTAGGCAAATCCAACTCATCACGAGCCCTAAAAACATTGTTTAGGGTCTCAAAACGGCCCCGAAAGTTTAGGACCCAAAAACTAGGAAAAAACTGTCGAGATGAGCCTGTTGGAATAGGTTTGTGGCCACGAATATCCACATGGATCAATCCTCCCCCCTTAGGTAGCAATGGTCTCCATTGCGTTGAGTTCCCCCATCAGATGAGGAAATTTTTGTTGAATTTGGCCCCGAGTGAGCCACTTTCCTTGGTGCAGGAGTTGTCGTGCTTTGACAACCCAATAAAGATGGATCCTCTGTTGACGAGTGCCCTTGACCTGTGTATCCATGATCTGATCAGTGGATTCCCATTCCATCCAATCAAGGTTGAGCTCTGTTGGTGTCAATTTTTTTGTTATCTCTGAGGTGTCCAATAATGGTGGAAAATATGGCCAAAGGAGCTCCACATTGAACATTGGGTGCAAGCCAAGGGAGGTGGAAATATTGAGCTCAAAATCATTTTCACCCACAACCTTGGCGATGGTGTAAGGTCCATAGTGGAGTGGACGAAGCTTCTAATGGGGCCCTGTAAGGCATTCTTTCTGCAAGTGCAACCAAACTTTGTCTCCCACCTGGAACTTGTGTGGCACCCGGTGTTGATCATGGTGCTGCTTGTACTTGGCATTGGACTTTTGTAAAATATCCTGAACATGTTGGCATATGTGTTAGATCCACTCAATGGACCGAGTGGCTTTGTCAGTTTCAGTTTGAGCATGAGATGATTCTTCTTGGGTGGTCACAAGGGGTAGCACAACATCCATGGGACCCAATTGTTGAAATCCCAACCCCACCCCAAGGGGTAGTGCATGAGACTAGATCCATACTAATTTAAGTGATTCAATCATGATCGTTTATCATTGAAGTTTTGACAACTGTTAGATCCTTAGGAATGTGTCTCGAACTATCTAAGCCATTGATCGTAGTAGGGACATCGGAGTAACATTGGATATGGTACTCTGATGAAAAGATTCTGAGAAACCTTCTCCACTGTAGGATATATCGGGATGATGTCACCCACCCAATACTTGGAAGAAAACTATCCTAACCTCGAAGGTTTTGCTAGGAATCAGTGATGATGTGTATTTCACATCAGTCCACGTGGAGGGTGACCACGATGCCATGTGGCTTGGTGTTATGGTCTTTGGGGAAACGAAGGGTGACGTGGTCTAAGTGCCACATCTCAAGATAAGAGACAATGTTGGTTAGGTCCACGTGTATAACGTGTAGGAAGTGGACTTAGGAGCATGGTGGGTTCACAGAGATGAAAAGGTGAGATGATTGAATCCGTGATTCCGCGAGTTCGCCAACCTGTGAACCCGACAGGATCACAAAAAAATATAAGTGTTGAGACTTTTCAGACGAGATTATGAATGGGTGGTATAGAATTGTACGTCTACGAGTCTGCAAGTCATCATAGATGGAAAAATGGATAAGTGTCGATACTTTTCGGAAAAAAATATGAAGGGAAGAATTATGCATTCATGAGTCTGGGAGTTCGTGAATGAAAAATAAGCTAAGTGTTGGTGGTGAGTTTGTGAAAGGCACGAATGTATACCATGAGTCTGCAAGACTTCCACCCATGAGTCCATGAATACGGTAAGGTTGTTAGAAGAAGAAAAAACTTTGATACCCCATCCCTTAGAAGGTAAATATGGGGTCAAGTATGTTAGAAAGTGGTATCAGAGCTATGGGTTCAACAATAGGCCTAGATGGGCCAAAGATGAGTCCTAGGATTGGTATATCAATACTTATATGAGCCCGTTGCTTTAAAATGGTTGTTTATTATCTGTATTAACTTCCTGAGGAGAAGAACTACATATTGAAATCATACCTTGGAAACCCTCGCTAAATTACAACAAGGTGAAAATTATACTGTTCCTCTGTCAAATTGATGACTACTCTTACATGAGTTGGAATATGTTGATGGGAACTATAGGTAATACCTAAATGTAAATGATAGTGGTGGCAGGAATTATGTTATGAAGTTGCACGGGTCCAGACAGGGGACATGAGTTGAGTTGTTTTGTTAAGTATAATAATGTATTTTTGCGAGGCCATGCAGAGTATCTTGTAATTAAGATGGCTAAGTATATAAGGGTTAATAACCTTATGGAAAATTCCTTATGCTTATAGTCACTTACACGACCAATATCATCATTAAAATCATAATTATACTCTCCTTATTACAAGATAGCAGCCAACAAAAAGGGTCACTTTTGTTCTTTGCTCTCTTAGCATTTCATCCTATCTCTTTCTGAGGAAATTCCTACTTCCCCAAGTTATCATTTTAACAAAATACTTAGACCCTTCATCATAGGGTCGAACATACAACCATGGTATTATTCATTCCAAGAAAACATACTCCTTACCTTACTTCCCTCTTACTTACGTAGTCATGTCATGCTTTCAAGCATATAAGTATATCTATGTATGTATTATGCATGTGCATTTCTTGCACAGTTTTATATTTTTCTTTCATGTTTAATTGATATTAATATCAGTCTTCTTTTAAAGAGAAGTTATAGTCATCCACCTGATATTCACATGGAAAGTCTTGTAGACATGTTCATAACTATGTTTCCTTCCATATGACAAAATCCAGTAAGACAACACTCTTGTGTAAACTGCTATATGAGTATGCAACTACCCAGAAATACAATATGGGAAATTTCAATAGTGCTCCAGGCAACAAGACAACTAATTGAGCTTCTCTTCATGCCTCAAACCATTCTTTGTCAACAAACCTTTTTATCAAGGGAATCCTTTTTTCCAGATTCCCTCTCACTACAACTTGAGCACATCAAGCCATACTCCTATGGTTACTGTTATCCCCGATATCTAGGGATAACTAGGAGATCATGTCTCGAGGCCCACATGGTCCTAGACATGGAGTACTGAGAGCGGGATTGACCTGAGCGTGGCCCTGGAGGGCCCATCTTTCTTCTTCTCCACCAAACTTGTCCTGTCAGCAATAGCAGCTTCCATCACCACCGGTTTGGACTTGTTTCGGAGAGGACTCTTGCTCCATAAGGTAATTGGTCCAAGGTATCATGGTATGTGTCATATTTGATCATTATGACCTTCTTATATATGCATTAGGTTCCTTTCATTTCTGATGACTGCTTGGATCTTACACTAATCCACTTGACCATTGTTGGGGTGATTGAGGGGGTGACTTAGCAAGCTGATATTCATGGGTTTTGGTTAGCCACCAAGGGGGATTTGCAGAGCCATCGTCCGCTCCCACCTTTTTTTGTCATTTTACATCTTATACCTCGCACATCTATCCCATTCCCCTAGTCCGGCCATTAGGATGACCTTTGAGGGTTACACTTTGTCTTGTGGGAAGAAGGGGCTAAAGGCCCAGGGGGTAAAAGTAGCTGGTAAAAGATAAAATCCATAGGAAATAAAACCTAGAG
>ML776594.1:1991737-2029687 GCA_009831015.1 Picea engelmannii | reverse complement strand
GATCTGTGTAATATCTTTGAGCTCTTAGATGATATGTTAGGGATTTCATGCATATATTTGATAACTTTAATGATGAAATATGATTTACATTGCTATGATCTCTAGGACTGATGAGCCCATGGAGGGCGTAGTCTTTGATGTGCGGGACCATACCCGGCGGACAGGTACCAGAGGACCGGTACACATGGGGAGATGATTAGCTCGGACCTCCATGGGGCTGAAGAGCCCATCAGATGATTGGTGGGATGGCAGAGGCAAGACAACGTCATGATGAGCCCTTACATGAAGAAGACAGAAGGACGCCCTCACCAGGACACTTTGGCAGAGATCGACCTAGGGGGGTATCACCCCCTGCAGATGAGATGATGGCTTTGATGGACATGATGCCACCCAGGGCAGGCTGGACGTTTTCTGGAGGATGTGGCAGTGTGCTTGGACCATTTGGCACGTGTGGCAGCTTGCAGGAGCCCTAGAAGGGCCAACATTTTGCCTATTGGATGTTGATCTTGCCCAAAAGGGGCCAACGTCTCCCTCAGAGGGGCCTGACGTCTCCCTTTTTAGCTCATAATTTGACATTTTAGCATTTCATGTGACAAATAATGTAATAATGTTAAGTCAGCCTTGTCGGTTGTTTTAATGACCTATTTTGTAATTAAAGGTCATTTGGATGATATAAATTGAGGACGTTGAGCCTCATTTTTTATATAACACAACTCACTCTCTTGTGAGAGATCTCTTTTTAGTCTTTGTCTTGGATTATTGGCTCTTGGATTTGAGGCGCTACAATTGGGAGGATTATCTTTGGCATGTATATGGTGTTTTATTCATTGGAAGGTGTTACAACTAGGGTTTGATAAGCTCTTCATGAATTTGTAAGTGTATTTTTCATACAAAACTTCTTGATTGAATGGTTGTAAGTTCAATATCTTACATGTATGGTTACATTGTTATTTTTATGCTTAATCACTGAAACCCTAGGGAGAAAGCACACAAGTAGGTCCTTGCTTTATGTCCCCATGATAAAAACTTGTTTAGCCATTTGATTAAGAAGAACATAGCCTAGCCATTGCTACACTATTTCTCCTTTTTCTTGAGTTAGTTTGAAACATAAATTGAAGAAAGAAGACGTCCTAGGCCTAATTGACTTTACACCTAGGGTTTGACTCTTAGGGTTTGAAGAGCCTTGGCTCTACAACACTTTTCATCCCTAGATTTATGTTTTAAAGCTAGTCGTTTTGCCAAAGAGTCTTAAGGAAAGAGGGAGGAGCATGAGGCCTAACTTAAGCTACACCGGAATGAGCCTCCTCCCCTTAGGGTTTTGACTTGGTGGCCTTGCCATTGCAGCACCGTTAAGCCTAACTCTCCCTTCCTTAGGTTTAGATCTTCCCAAGCCTTTAGTCTCTCTCCTTGACTCCATAATACCCTAGGCACTGGTCTAAAATTGCAACATTGACTCTATAGTGTTAAAACAACCTTTTTTCAAAACTCTTAAATTGAAACCCTAACTAACCCTAGCGTCATACTAACCCTGGAATTATGATGATGTCTTGCCTATTTTTAACTCTTGACTAGTATAGAAGTTGTGTCTAGGTCATCTATTGATAGACATATAAGTGTTGAGTAATTTCATTGGCTTAATTAGCAAAACGTCCACTTTGTTGTCTAGCTAAACTAACCCAAAATAGGGCTGACGTCACCCTTAGTAATATAGTAACGCAGTAACAATATATATATATGTATGTATGTATGTATGTATGTATGTATGAGCACATTTAATGCGTTGTGATAACTTAAGGATTGATTTTGTACATTGAATGAAAATACATTTTTGTATTTATTGAAGAAGTAATATTATAAGCCATTGTCTTTATTTGCAATCATTGACTTCGTCAATAATTACATGTGATTATTGCTCATATATATTGAATATAGTCATGAGCAATTGAAGTACTAACCACTGTTTGCACGTTTTAGTTTTATTTGCCTTGTCTCGCAAACAGGTGCCTTTTTCAGTGGAATACCTTCTCTTTGACTATCTCTCTTGGCAGTAATCTGTGAAGGGGAAAACCTACTTTGACCTCTTGAACCTTAAACCCTTGATCTTTTCTCTTTCAGCACCCCAGATTACTAGGGATGTCTCCCTTGGGATTAGCCACCCTAAATAGAAAGAGCTCCCCATCGAGGTGACAGTGGGTGGGGAAGCTCTTGTTATGCCAGTTTGAGTCTTGCCTCCAAGCTACTAAACCTTTCCTACAAACTGAGCGATAACAGTTACCATATTCCTCTGGATGCCAGTCTAACCCATTGGTCATCTAGAAAAGTCCCATCACTTCCTTTACTACATACAGAATCAACAATTTCATTAACAATTCTACCTTATTCTCCTAAGGTAATATATAATCAATGTCATCGACATTTTACTTGTGTTGCTATACTCATATCATCATTAACCAGATGATCCATGATATCACGATATTTGACATCCAATAATAGACTATAATAAGCCTATATGCATGTTATACGCATGCTCAACCTTTTCCATATGTATTATGGCATATCCTTGTGCCCCAAGAACTTACCCATGCTTACAATGCATATGTATTCCAACTTTCCACCATTTGTATTCGCATGCACAGAAATGTACTTAGATTAATAGGTATATGCTTTCTCTTATTATAGTTGTGATCATCATAAACTTGCTCGTGTGTTCATATCTCTTTACCTCTCCCAGGAGGTCTAGACAAAGTCCAAAGACCTTCTTTTTAATTGCTTAACTGGGTTATTCTCCAACAACCATTTTCATTGACTATCAGTCAATTATACTGACGTTACACATTTTCCATCCATCCTCTGATCATGAGGGATCATACACATATATAGGGTTTGATATTTTATTAAAGCAGTAATTATTATTGCTACAGATTCTATGAATCCATATCAATTTCCTTTAAACACAACAATTTTTCCATAAGGGTCTTAACCCTTATATACTCACGATCTTAATTACAAGATACTTTGTCTGCCCTCGCAGATAGACATTATTATAATTAACAAAACAAATAAAATCATGTCCCCTGTCTGGACCCGTGTAGCTTCATAAACAAATTTCTTCCACCACTGCCATTTACATTCAAGTTTTACCAATAGTTCCTATCAACATGTTCCCACTCATGTAACAGTAGTCATCAATTTGACAGAGGAACACTATAATTTTCACCTTGTTGTAATTTAGCCAGGGTTTCCAAGGTATGATTTCAATCTGTAGTTCTTCTCCTCGGGAAGTTAATACAGATAAGAAACAACCCTTTTAAAGGTAGAAACAACTTTCAACAGGCTCATCGAAATCTTGATATACCAGTCCTGGGACTGATCTTTGGCCCATCCATGCCTAGTGTTGAAGTCATAGATCTAATAAAAGCCATGATGATGAAATACATTAAGGAGATACATGTGATAAGAGAGTGGGTATATATAGGAATTCCCATTGTGGAAGAAGTATCTTCCATTTATTTGCAGAATAGAAGAATGGTAAAGAGAGAAATTGGGTGGCCATAAATGTCGGCACCTTGATTACCAATGAAGATAGAATGCTTGAATGCATTCATGTGAAACTTTTAGTTTCACATATGTTGATTTTAGGTCATGATCAACTGCAGTAGGAAAACATAGTCGCGCTGTAAAAATAAATGTGTATAAAGAAACCATGTGGTAAAATGTTGGTTGAGTTCCAACCCACCAAGGCAAAGTGCCTAATATGAAAAGTAATAATCTGGAAATCAATGCGAGGGGGCATTGTGTGTGAATGTAGCCATGGATATTGGCATGTTGATTACATTCATTTGATATTTGATTACATTTTGAAAGGTTTGGTATGCTAAAATGATGAGTTTGTAAGGAATTTTATTTCCTTCTTGAGTAGATGAATTTGATAGATAGTATGCAGAGTTCTGGAATTGTTTGTGAGACACTACAAGTGTTCAATGAAAATATAATGTGCATGAGAACTAACAATTTGTTTGGTTGATTGAAGTGGAAATTATAGTAAGAAAGGTCTTGGCATGGCAGTGCTATAAGTCCATGAGGAAGACCAATTCTTGTTGATTATAACATATCCAAACTGCCATGAGAAAGATATCTCAGGCTTGTGAATCTAGTTCCTATGTGGAACAAATCTGAAAATGAAAATGTGAAATTTGAAATCTATGTGTGTGACAGATTTGAAAAACAAATATGATTGAAATTTATGCCAACATCTCACAAATTTCTTTATATATGTGATATAGGTGAGATGAAAAGAAATATGTCTAGGGGGGGATAGATGATGGCTATTAAGGATGGAAAGCATGGAAATGGAATACTATAGTAAGCCATGATCCCCATAGAATAATGTGTCGTGGTGATACGGGCCAAAGGGAGAATTCAAGGTACAACCAATATGCATTTTGGAACTGGAAAGAAAAACAACTCCATAATTGAGTCATAAATTTGGTAAAGGTCCAATGGACTTGGTACATACCTAAGGTAGCAACCTGGGAACATGAAGATACTATATGGGCAGAATATCCACATCTTTTTGTAAATTTTTGATTTTTTTTTGTACATATGTATATGCTGCACTAAGGACAATGCATAAACAAGGAGGGGAATGTAATACCGCTAGGACGAACCCCAGTTGAAATGTACTTACAAGGATGTGTATATGTTGGTGAGCCAAGAACCTCTTTTGGCCAATGATCATGTTTAGTATTGTATATTTTCATTTAGAAATTAATGAAAGAAAACACGACTACATGCAAACCATCCTGACAAGAAGAGTTAAGGGGGATAAACTCCACTAGAGTGGGAAAGGAGGCCAATAATATTAGGCAAAAAGGATTAAACCTAAGGAGGCTTAAGCAAAAAACAATATTTTAAAAATATTTTTTTAGGAGTCTAATTTATGGACACATGCATACTGTGATATCCTAAGTCCCAAAAGGGGGGAAACGAATCACCAAGTGGGTTAAATAAGTTTCCATGGAGTGACAAGTGTCATGCTATGGACATGAAAATACAATGGGATCGATAAAAATCGATTACCAGACGACAAAAGGGGAGAGGCTCAATACCATATTGCAGGGGTGGAATGTGCTACAACAAGATTTACCATTCGACTGAAGAGTGTTGAAAGAGAATGGTTGGGAGTTAAGCTAAAGAGGTGAGTTTTCAGGCCCATGTTCATTCTTTGAAGAGGCAGGTTGTTAGTCCCGTGTGCATTCTCTGAAGAGGCAGGTTATTAGGCCCATGTGGATTCTCTCCAAGTGAGAGAATTGCTAAATTGAAGAGGTGGGTTGTTAGGCCCGTGTACATTCTCTCCATGTGAGAGAATTGCAAGGTATTTGATTCCCAATGGCACCAAGTTGTTGTCACAAAAATTTGATTATTCATGTCCATATTATTGTTGAATCCTGAAAGGGAAGTGGGAAACCATAGGGGGCACACTTCCTGGGTGCGACAAGAAAGTGGGGAAAGTAGAGTTTGTGGAACTTGGCACATGTATGGAGATATTTCTTGTTCTTCTTGTTGTTGAATCCTAGAAGGGAAGTGGGAAGCCATAGGGGGCTCACTTCCTGGGTGGGAGAAGCATGTGGGAAAAACAAAGTCTATGGAGCTTAACACCTATATTGAGATATTACTGCTAATGAGAGACCTCATGGGATAGTTTCTTCTTGCCCAAGTGGAGTTCAAGCCCAGCGTGGGGGTGACCTGTTCTCAATTTGTGGGGAACAATGTCTAAGGTTGGGAGGAAAGTCAGAGGTCTGCACGCATTTTGTGGTTGAATTGTTCCAGATAAGTGCTCATAATGTGCATGTTAAATTGTTGTTGATTGAGAATGTATGAAATCCTATGTTGAGTATTAGTGTGAAAAATACTATGAATTCTGGTCATAATTAATTGTTATTCTTAATATCGTTTAAGTAATTTTTCCCTATAAAAATTCTATAGATGATGTAAACCGACAATTTTGTCATGGGTTCCATATTTATCATTATCCTGAGTGTAATGTTGAAGCTCATCAATTTGACAGAGTAGTCATCAATTTAACTGTCAAGTTATCTTCTTCTGAAGGAGATTGAGCTTCAACAACTTCTTTAGCAACACACAGAACAAGCATCTCAAGTCTAGTCTCTTCATCATTAACTTGTCTCCTTGTTGTTGATTTGGTCACATGTATGCCAAGTTTTTATTTTTCAAGTACTTATGGACTGAACATCACTTTTTTACTTGGTGGAGGATGGACTTCCAAAATATCCTCAGCTTCATGATAGGGAAATGCCTCACTTGTAGTGATTAGTTTCTTTGCTACTAATTTGGTGAGGGGTCTTTGTTAAGCCCTAAATAATGGCTCATTACCCCTTAATTGCGGAATATTACATTAGTAATTTTATTTTATTTATGTCGGCTTTAGTCCATTAGTTGTAATTATACCCCCTAGTCTCCTATATATACCAAGGAGACATTTTCATTTGGAATCATCTTGTAATTGTACATTTATGTAGGCATAAGGAGGTTTCCCCCTCGAAGAGGCTTATTATATGAATTTATCTCTTTTTCAAGGCGTTGAGTACTTATTCTAAGGTTTTTCTGTGCTATATTGATATTTGGTTCTTAACATATGGTATCAGAACTCAAGGTCTTGGGGTTTCGCTGCTACATCTGAGACACCTTGGAATTTTCTCTATAAATTTGTTTCTACAATGACTCAAATGGAAAGTCTTTTAGGATATTTAGTAGATGGATCAAGGTACGTTGGGTTAAAATTTCATCTCCCGAGGCCTTATACTTTTAGAGATACAACCTTTGTAAGATAGGGTTCTGGAATCATCCTAAATTGATTCATTGCATAATTTTCGCTATAAATTTGTTTCTGTAACGTTTCAGACCCTGAATGCTGGAGGATATTCACATAAATTAGTAAGGTATCTATGGTAGAGATTTCAACTTCTGGTTCATCATACATTTTTAGATACACCCTATGGAAGACAGGGTATCTGACTAGTCCTATTGACTAGTCTCAAGCAGGTGTTCTGAGTAAAAAAATCATAACTTCTTCCTAGAGTATCCAAATTGAGTGAGACCTATTTAATTCGATAGTGGACATCCCATAGTAGTTTTGGTACAAGTTTCATAATTTTATATTAATTATTATGTGTGGGGCACACTGTACAAGTGAGCTCTCCTGGAAAGGCCAAAAATCAGCAAGTTGTGGGGAAGTTACCATAAATTCCACTTGGAACATCCAATTTTGATCAAACTTGTGGCATTGTAGAGAAGAAATATCAGAGAACTATAAAAAAGAAAATTCCATACTCATAAGGGCTGAAACTTTAGAGATATAATAAAATGAATATTGTCTAGCAGAACCACCTCAAAATCAATGTTTAAAGTGATACTTGGCCAACATGCCACCAAAAAAGGGAACTTCTACACCAAATAAGCTTCCAGACAATCCTACATGGACTCTTGATGAAGGTGAAGAAATGCATAGGGACATAAATGATTTTCAAAAGAAGACAGTAACAAAAAATAAACTACAAGAGTTGATGGCGGGTTTAAAAGGGGAGATCATGGAAGGATTGAAAAAAATCCTAATGGAGAGGACACCTAAAAGTGAAAATGTATCCCATGAAATTCATGATGAGGACACAAGGAAGGTGAATAAAGAATAGAGAAACTGCAACTTTGGGTTGAAGACCAACCACGTTCCTAAGATCAATATGAGGAAGTTTGATGGCAAGGACCCAATCACATGGATACTTCAGATGGAGCAATTCTTTGATCTACATAATGTGCCACATACACAAAAGGTACGAATTGGTTCTTTATATTTAGAACCCAATCAATTTGTATGGTATCGATGGCTTTGTTCTCGCAAATCACTCTTCACTTGGACAATTTTCATGAAAGAAATGATAGCACACTATGAGGATACAAGAAGCAATACCTTCTTTATCCAATTGATAAATCTCAAGCAAAAGGGTTCAGTTATAGAGCGCATTGAGAACTTCCAAAGATTGAATATAAAGGTAATAGATATTCCAGATGAGCACTTTATTGATGTATTCATAGGAACTTTAAAGGATAACATTCAACATGAGGTTCGCCTTTGGGAACCCAAATCACTGGAGAATGCATTTAGGGTGGCAAGAAATGTTGAAAGTAAAAATATGGCTATGGCTATTAGAAGGACCAGTCCTAAAAACTATAGAGAAAATAATGCTCCTTCTTCTAAAACACCTCAGCCTACAAGGTTGACACCTCAATAATTAGAGGAAAGAAAAGCTAAAGGTTTATGCTTTAATTGTGACAACAAATATAGTAAGGGACATAAGTGTGGTGAGAAGAAATTATTCTACATAGATTGTGAAGAATAACAAGAACAAGAACAAGAACCATCTCAAGATGAAAACGTAGAAGCAATTTTGTCCGAAGAGTTGACTCCCATGATATCGTGTAATGCATTGGTTGGAATTAGCACTCCTCAAACCCTCAAGATCGAAGGATATATCAAAAATAAAAAGGTAATATTACTAATTGATTCTGGTAGTACTCATAATTTCATTCACTATAAATTAGCCAAAGATCTCAATTGCTTTGTATATCCAACGCCAAAGTTTCAAGTAATGATTGCATATGGAGGAACTATCAATTTCTCAAGAAAATGCAATAAGATCAATCTTAATATGGGGGAATATGTAATGAATAGTCCAATGATTTCTATACCCATGGGTGGTGCTAATGTTGTACTAGGAATCCAATGGTTACAATCATTAGGAACAATGGCTTTTAATTTTCAAGAACTTTTCATGAAATTTTCATTCGAAGGAAAAGAAATTGAGTTAAGAGGTATCATAGGGAAACTCAATAAGGTGATAAGCTCTAATGGCATGACAAAATTATTGAAAAAGGGGCATCAAGGTGTTATTGGACAACTATGCTCACTAGATGTTCAAACATCTAAGCCATCTATTCCCTTAGATCTCCAAGGGATCATTGATAAGCATTCCAAAGTATTTGAAGATATTCCCAAAGGTCTTCCACCCACTCAAAATCATGATCATGATATTCACCTAATTCCTGGGAGTGTTCCTCCTAACATCAGGCCATACAGATATCCTTATGCCCAGAAGAGTGAAATTGAGTGCATGGTTGAACAAAAATTAGAGGTTGGCATTATTAGACCTAGCCAAATTTCTTCCTCTGCACCGGTGGTAATGGTATTCAAGAAACATGGCCCATGGAGTATGTGTGCAGATTATAAAGAGCTCAACAAGATCACTATTAAAGATAAGTTTCCAATTCCCGTCATTGATGAATTGTTAGATGAACTACATGGAGCAATCTATTTCACAAAGTTGGATCTTCGTTCAGGGTATCGCTAGATTAGAATGAAGGAAGAAGATATCCCAAAAACAACATTCCAAACTCATGAAGGCCATTATGAATTTTTGGTCATGCCTTTTGGCCTTACAAATGCACCTTCCACATTCCAAGGGTTGACAAATTCCATTTTCAAGCCCTTCCTTCAAAAATTTGTGTTAGTATTTTTTGATGATATACTAATCTATAGAAAGTCTTCGGACGATCATGTGCAACATGTTGACAAGGTGCTACAACTACTAAAGGAGCAACAACTATATGCCAAACCATCTAAATGTTTCTTTGGAGTGAAGGAGGTAGACTATTTGGGTCATATTGTATCTCATGAAGGTGTCAAGGTAGACCCTAACAAGATTAAGGCCATGATGAACTGGCCGATTCCCAAAACATTGAAGAATCTTAGAGGATTTTGGGGTTTGACAGGTTACTACCGCAAGTTTGTTCGGCACTATGGAAGAATAACAACACCTTTAATGACACTAACTAAGAAGGATGCATTTTCATGGACTCCAGAGGAAATTAAAGCTTTTGAACAACTTAAAGAGGTGATGTGCAAAGCTCATGTCTTGACCACTCAAGACTTCAAAAAAACCTTTATTGTGGAATGTGATGCCTCGGGAAATGGAAATGGTGCTATCCTAATGCAAGAAGGAAGGCCCCTGGCTTTTGAAAGTCGACCACTCAAGGGAAAGGACTTAGACAAACCCATTTATGAGAAGGAAATGATGGCAATACTACATGCATTGAAGAAATGACGTCCTTATCTAATAGGTAGGCACTTCAAGGTCTAAATAGATCATGATAGTCTTAAATACTTCTTGGAACAAAGACTATCTTCAGAAGAACAACAAAAATGGATAACCAAGATATTGGGTTATGATTTTGAAATCCTCTATAAAAAAGGGAAGCAAAATGTTGTGGCAGATGCACTCTCAATAAAGGATGAAGATGTTGAGGCCTTTCTCTGTGCTATTTTGATCATCCAACCTGATTGGATAATAGAAGCAAGGGATGAATGGAAGAATGACGAAAAAGTGTGGACTCTCATTCAAAGGTTGCAACAGGATTCCAGTGCATCAGATACATTTACATGGAAAAATGATTCACTATGGTACAAAGATCGCTTATATTTATGAAAGAATTCCCAACTCAAACAAAAGGTACTATTGGAATTGCACACCTCTCCAGTAGGAGGGCACTCGAGATTTTTGAAAACCTACCATAGAGTCAAGAAGGAATTTTTTTGGGATGGACTTAAAACTGATGTTCAAAGGTTTGTGGCAGAATGTTTGGTTTTCCAACAAAATAAGGTTGAAACAATTAATACCCCAAGTCTCTTACAACCATTAGCCATCCCAAGTCAGCGTTGGGAGGAGGTTTCCATGGATTTCATCACAGGGTTACCGAAGTCTAAAAGAAAAAGTGTCATCATGGTGATTGTTGATAGACTGACCAAGTATGCACACTTTTGTGCACTCTCTCATCCCTTCAAAGCCAGTATAGTTGCCACCGCATTCATGGAGACAGTTCAAAAGCTACATGGCAGCCCAAAGATTATTGTAAGTGACAGAGATCCCATATTCACTGGACATTTTTGGACATAATTATTTTCTTGTTTGGGTACTCAATTGTCTCATAGCTCATCCTATCATCCTCAATATGATGGAAAAACCGAGATAGTGAACAAATGTCTGGAAGGATACCTTCGTTGCTTTGTCTCTAATAAACAAACACAATGGGTCAAATGGTTACCCTTGGCAGAATGGTGGTATAACACTCCCTTTCATACTGCAACAAAAATTACACCATTTATGGCACTATATGGATACCACCCTCCTTCCATCACTTCTTCTCTAAAAGAAAAATCTACGGTTCAAGCATTGGAATATCACATCGAGCATCAACAACAAGTTCTCCAAATATTAAAGGACAACCTAACCATGGCACAAAATTGCATGAAACAATAAGTAGATCAACATCGTAGTGAATGAATTTTTGAAGTAGGAGATTGAGTGTTTTTAAGACTACAACCATACAAACAAATGCCACTCAAGCAAACCAAGAAGGATAATAAATTATCACCAAATTACTATGGCCCTTATAAGGTGTTGAAAAAGATTGGTACTATGGCATACAAATTGGAGTTGCCTGCATCTTCACGAGTACACCCAGTTTTCCATGTTTCATGATTAAAGAAGGTTATAGGTGACAAGATCCCAGTTCAAACTATATTTCTAGAACTTGACGAGGAAGGAAAATTCAAATTGGATCCTGAAGCCATCACTTACACAAGAATTTGCCAGCTAATGAATAGATCCATTTCAGAGTATCTCATTAAATGGAGGAAACTATCGGCTGAATATTCCACTTGGGAAGATGAGTCTTTTATACAGAAGCATCCAGAGTTACTCAAGTGTTGCAGACAACACTTGTCTCAAGGGTAGGGGCATGTTAATCCCTAAATAATGGCTCATTACCCCTTAATTGGGGCATATTACATTAGCAATGTAATTTTATTTATGTTGGCTTTAGTCCATTAGTTGTAATTATACCTCCTAGTCTCCTATATATACCAAGGAGACATTTTCATTTGGAATTATCTTGTAATTGTACATTTATGTGGGCATAAGGAGGTTTCCCCCTCGAAGAGGCTTATTATTTGAATTTATCTCTTTTTCAAGGCGTTGACTTATTTTGAGGTTTTTCTATGCTATATTGATATTTGGTTCTTAACAATCTCTTGGGTTTTTCCATTTCAGATACTTCAGGAGTGAAGACAGGATTTTTTCCCTTCATCTTTCTTTTCTTACTGTCAGGGGTTTCTTCAATGTTTACATGTGTCTTTATACTTTGGAGTGACTCTTTACCCTTTTTCTTAAATCCTTTGTTGAGAGAAATTTTGGTTATAGTCTGAGTTGTTTCAATCAAAATAGGTTGTTGTTCTTTATCATTTCCTCTTTTCCTTTTCAAACTACTAGAAGTTGCTTTATCATTTGTGGAAGGGGTACTTCCTTTAGATGTTGGAGAGATAATGGTATCTGCACAAAACTCTGATGTAGACAAAACATAACTCCATTCTCCATTTGTTTTACTAAGCTCTTCAAGGACTAACAACTTGATAAGACTAAAATGAAAGAGACTAGATTCAACTTGTTTATACTTTGCTTGTACTTTGTCAGCCATTTTCCCCAAACTTATACAAAGATGATATGGAGGATTTGGATATTTATTACCTATGAAATGCATGAGTAGTGTAATATAGTACAGGTAGACCTTGTTAAAACGCCCCTCACATGTGAAATATCTTTGGATCACTCTCAATAGATGGTCATGGTGTTCTAACATACGGTTCCTTGGAACCCATTTTGATAGATTTTCATTCTCATATTTTGGTTTAAAATAATCATTACAATATGAAGAATCCAGATTCATCCCCTTGAACCACCTCTCACCTTGCAGGGGGAGTTATGTAGTTGTTGCCATTTTCTGCTCTGTGACCTGAATTTCTAGTGATCCAACTCTTGTTTTGAATACATCAAAATTCATGGAAAATTGTTTGGTTACCTCCATGTGACCTCCTTGCAGCATTTTGCAGAAGGTGAGGCATCCCACTACTTGAAAATATTCTCTGAAGATGGGATTTGAATCCAGCAATTACATACCCCAGGGTTCGAACCTCACTACATCACCTACCTTGTATATATTCTTCTTTTGTTTTTCATGCTCCATGGTTGTTGGTGGAGAGTGATGTGATGATGGTGGGCGTAGAGGGTATAAATATTAAAACAAAGTGCAATAAATCCTAGAGCATTAGGGTTTATTTGAGAGATGGGGCTTTAGCAACAAGGAATTTCGCAACAAATTGGATAGAAATTTCACAGCAAATTGCAGTTTAGCAACAGATAAATATAGGGAATTTTTTTATGGAAGATAGGTTTAAATCACCTGATATACATGTAGTAGCAAATGAAGCTTCAATGGAATTGAAGAATCATTCAAGGTTTTATCATTTCACAACAGATCAATCCAAATTGAGCTTTTGCGACAAACATGCAGTTTTGCAGCAAACTGCAATTACGCAGTGAACGAGAGCTTTGATGATTTTCAAAAAAATAAATAACCCATGAGCCTACAACTTGATTTACAAGGAAATAACTGACTCCGATGACCTTACTCCCATGATTTCCTGACTGTTATGGTGATAGGGTATTTCTGAAGTGATTAGACATTGGCAATTAGTCGTTGCGAAAAGGTATGGGGTTTTGTAGTGAATTTAAGCTAATTGGTTACAGGTCCTTAAAAGGTACAATTTGGATTGGAAAAACTAAGAAACCTTTAGTACATTTGAAATCATGCTCCCATGACCCTTTGAACTCTTTGAAGATGTAATGTAACAACTTAAGACTCACCCTTTTCAAATGATGACAAAGGACTATAGGATAGTAATGTGACACAACTGACTTAACCTTGGACAAAACTAACCACTTCACCTATGACTTGGAATGATACACTAATTCCCTTAGACATGAACAAATCAAACCCAAACTCGATTCATAAGTGAATGAACCCAAAAAATTTGGCATGGAACATTAAATCTAGGAGCTTTACACATGATCTTTAAGAGACCAAGACATGACTACAAGACTCAATATAAACTAAAAAAAATGTTTTGACTTTGTAAATTTATACTCACTAACATGGGCTCCAATGGGAATGATATCCTACCTGTGAGGTAGCAAATAACCAATAGATCTAGTGCCTTATCCATTGGGATGCTCCCAACTCTTTCTTGAAACTTGCAACTCGATTCCTACTCTAAAACCAAAACCACTGTACAAACTGAAAATCACAACTGCACACTGCAAACTGAAAACTGAATGCTGAAACTGAAACTGACAAAATACAACAAACTGAAAATACACATGTTGAAAGATATGCTTTCTAAGCAATCTTATTGCAAACTACTTCCTATTCTCTCTTGTTGAGACAACTGCAAAATAGTGTGACAAGAGAGATCCAATGAAGCCAATCAAGCAAATGCCTACTTGATTGAGGCTGAACTTTAACTTCTTTGAACATAAATAGAAATATGGAATGTGACAACTCAAAACATGGCTGAAATTGATATCGATAACTCATAAATACAGTAAAATCCATCTTCACTGATGACTGCAATATACTTGCAAAAGGATCTTGAAAATCACGAATGAATACTTGTTCTTGATGATAAAAAAAAATATAAGGATATCCAACATCTATAATTACTTTTCATTCATGACCAAAAGGAAACATATAAGCCTCATCCTTTATTGTTTCCCTTTCTTCAACTGTTGGTTGTTCTTGTTCTATGTTTTCAAATTCAAGATCATTCTCAAGACAAATGGAAATAGTCTGATCATTTTCCTTATCATCCATATCAAGAAGAAAATTCATGTGTTCTGAACATTTATCAATTGGAATAGCCACAATATGTGTCTGAGGAATATCTGAAAATGATCCTTCATAAGCTTCAACAGGAAGATCATCTTTCTTTTCAAATAAATCAAGGAAAACAACTTCTTTATCATTGTTTTCATTAAGTTCTAAGTTGTTACATGTAGGCATTAGTTCTTCATTTAAAACAAAATCATTTTTTTCTTGGATAAACGGATCGGGAAAAGACTCAAAAGTTTCCATGTATGTTATTTCAAAACTCTGATTCTCAGACACTTGTTCTTGAAATAAGGATTCAGAAAATGAATGAGATGAAGAACAATTTGATTGGTTGTCCTCATTTGTATCCTAATCAATTAAAATATGAACATATTCATCAAACTCAAAAGAAGGAACATGAATTTCGACATTAATATTCTGATCAGCTTCATTTTCAGACAAGAGAGAATCTATTGTTTGTTGGAAGTCTTCCCGAGTATCCTGACAACTAGTCTCTACTATTTCTTCTTGATGAGAAGATAATTCAAATAGGGATTCTTTGATTTCATAATCCATTAAATATTCATCATCAATGTCAATTCCCATATGTTGAATAATATTTTCAAAATTTCCACAAAAGTTTTCAGCTAGTACTATAGATGAATAAATTTGTTTATAATTCTTACAAAATGTTGTATAGAAATATTTAAGGGAACATAGACTAGAAGGTCTTAAACCTTCATACCATGATCTTTCCTTTTCTTCCAGAGTAGCCATAAACATTTTCATCGAGAATTCTTCATGCAATTCAACCCCTATCCTATGTATGTGCATGCGAAATTTGACCAAATGAAAAGCAACATCATCTCTTTCCTGATCTTTGAATTTTGGCAAATGTGTCTTCCAATCTATACAGGGAAGGTGATTTGGAAAACTAGGAATATGAGCATGATTCATAGGAGAATACCTTATAGTTTGAGAATCCATATTGAGATAGTGGAGTCGCTAATGATGTTTTAAATTATAGACTATGCTAACAGTAGAGTCACCAGGTGAATGATGCACAACCTCTCTGTGTTTGACCTCTCTTCACCATCATAAGTCAAATCTGAACTTTGTCGTTCTTTCCTAGGGAATATTTCACCTTCGCTCCCCAGAAACGATGGTAAAATGTTATCACTCTATAATTTTCCTTGGCTGTGAAAGGAAAACCCATAGGTAACCACAAACCTAATTTCATATTGAAAGCTATTCTCCTACCAATCCAGAGAGGGCTCTCTCCTACTAGTTCTTCAATCAATAAAGTGGCTAGATTTTCTGTAGATAAAAGGTTTATGAAAGTGGTGGCAGAGTTAGGAGAAAGTTTCCATTGGGAATGAAGTCATAAGGGATATCATTTCTAGGTCTTCAGAACTTGGTTGGAAAGCAATAAATCTCAAAGGAGAGATAGTCAACTATTGCTAGACTTACAATATTTAAAGCATGGAGAGATCAAAGAAGAAACATTCAAAGCCACACAGAGCATCCAAGTAAGATGAATTCTGCATAAACATATCAGAATGAAAAATGGATATCTGAATAAAATAGATACAGAGCATACTAAAATGAATTTTTCATCAACAATTTCTCGTTCAAATAAAGAAGAACATGTTTAATGATAAACAGAGAAAGAAACACATACACTAAGAAAACTGACTAAAATAGCTCAACAAATGAATCTCTGAGTAAATGGCTCAAATACATATGTTTGTAAAACCTTTCATTAATATCCAAAAAGGTACAACACCATTGGTCTTCTTTTCTTACTCAGCTCTCGAACCCTTTTACAATCCTCTTCATCATAATACATAGAATTACATTACAATATAAATCAATCAGGTCGAAATAGTTAGGGTTTCACATTCTAAAAGGAGTTAAAACTGATTACTAACTAATTTTCCATAGACTCCTATAATTTAGGGTTTGATTTCTTGAAAAACTTATACAACCATAACATATTTATAATGGAAAAATGGTTTATTTTTCGATCCTGATGATGACATGGAAAACTCATCACATCTGGGAGCTGAATATGCATCCACATGGGCTGACTGTGGGATTTCACAGCAACCAAGAAATTTGCTGCGAAATCTTTGTTTTAGCAGTTTTGCAACAAAACTGGTAAAGTTGTTGCGAAATCTCTATTTTTGCTTCTCGGTGTTGTAGAATTGTTCCAGGATTGATATAAAATCTCCAAAACTTTAAGATGACATCAAAAACCAAAACATGATATATGTATTGAATATTCCTCAAATCATTCCACTGCAACTTGGGCCAACAAATCCAGATTCTTCTTTGCAATTTGTTCCTTCCTCAATTTATCCTTTGCCTTCAATGTTCAATTTCGTTTGTATAATATTTTTACTTTTCTATGTAAGGGTAGAAATCTCTTAACCATTGTTTTGTTGTTTTCCAAAGATTCTTCACACAAATCCAAGTGTTAAGCTATCTTTCTTTTCATTTGTTTGTTTTCCTCCCTCAGTTGTACAATCACAACCTGATCTTATTTTAACTATTTTCTTAGTTCTTAAATGTCAAGTTATATTCTTCTGAAGGATATTGAGCCTCAACAACCTTTTCAACATCACACTGAACAAGCATCTCAAGTCTAGTCTCTTCATCATGAACTTGTCTCCTCATTGCTGATCTAGTCACAAGTCTGCGGAGTTTTCCTTTTTCTAGTACTTCTGGACTGAACATCACTTTTTTACTTCGTGGAGGATGGAATTCCACAATATCCTCAGCTTCATGACATGGAGATGCCTCATCTGCAGTGATTAGTTTCTTTGTTGCTGATCTGGTGAGGGGTCTGTTGGTTTTTTCCATTTCTGCTACTTCAGGAGTGAAGATAATTTTTTTGACCTTCCTCTTACTTTTGTTATAGTCAGTGGTTTCTTCAATGTTTACAACTGTATTTATACTATGTAGTGACTCTTTACCCTTTTTCTTAAATCCTTTGCTGTGAGAAATTTTGGTTATAGTCTGAGGTTTTTCAGTCACAAAAGGCTATTGTTCTTTATCATTTCCTCTTTTCCTTTTCAAACTGATAGAATCTACTTTATCACTTGTGGAAGGGGTACTTCCTTTAGATGTTGGAGAGGTAATGGTATATGTACAAAACCATGATGTAGAAAAAAAAGAACTCCAATCTCCATTTGTTTTCCTAAGCTCCTCAAGGACTAACAACTTGATAAGACTAAGATGAAAGAGACTAGATTCAACTTGTTTAGACTTTGCTTGTTCTTTTTCATCCATTTCCCCCAAACTTCTACAAAGATAATATGGAATATTTATAGCTTTATTACCTGTGAAATGCATGAGTAGTCTAATATGGTACAGGTAGACCTTGTTAAAACACCCCTCACACGTGAAATATCTCTGGATCACTCTCAACATTTGATCATGGTGTTCTAACATATGTCTCCTTGGCACCCATTTTGACATATTTTCATTATAATATTTTTGTTTAAAATAATCATTACAATATGAAGAATCCAGAGTCATCCCCTTGAACCACCTCTCACCTTGCAGGGGAATTTCTGTAGTTGTTGCAATTTTCTGCTCTGTGACTTGAATTTACAGTGATCCAACTCTTGTTTTGACTCCATAAAAATTCATAGAAAATTGTTTGGTTACCTCCATGTGACCTCCCTTCATATTTTCACAGAAGGTGAGGCATGCCAATTCTTGAAAAGATTCATTGAAGATGGGATTTGAATCCAACAATTGCAGACCTTGGGGTCCGAACCTCACTACATCACCTCCCTTGTATATCTTCTTCTTTTGCTTGTCATGCTCCATGGCTATTGGTGGAGAGTGATGTGATGATGGTGGGCGTAGGGGGTAGAAATATTAAAACATGCAAGAAATCCTATAGCATTAGGGTTTATTTGAGAGACGGGGCTTTAGCAACAAGGAATTTCGCAACAAACTGGATAGAAATTTCACAGCAAATTGAAGTTTAGTAGCAGATAAATATAGCGAAATTTTTTATGGAGGATAGGGTTAAAGCACCTGATATATCTGTAGCAGAAAATTAAGCTTCAATGGCATCCAAGAATCATGAAAGGCTTTATCATTTCATAGCATATCTATCCAAATTGAACTTTCACAGCAAACAAACAGTTTCGTAACAATTGCAACTTTCGCAACAAATTGATGATTTTCAAAAAAGGAAATAACCCATGATCCTAAAACCCGATTTACAGGGAAAAAAATGAATCCCATGACCTTAATCCCATGATTTCTTGACCATTATGGTGATAGGGTATTTTTTAAGTGATTTGACATTGACAGTTAGTCGCTGCGAAAAGCTACAATTTGGATTGGAAAATCTTAAAAGGTACCATCACTTCAGAAATATCTTAAAAGGTACAATTTGGATTGGAAAACCTAAGAAAACTTTAGTACATGTGAAATCATGCTCCCATGAATCTTTGAAATCTTTGAAGACATAATGTAACAACTTAAGACTCACCCTTTTCAAATGATGACAAAGGACTATAGGATAGTAATGTGACACAACTAACTTGAACTTGGACAAAACTAACCACTTCACCTATGACTTGGAATGATACACTAATTCCCTTAGACACGACTCAATAAAACCCAAAATCGATTCATAAGTGAATGAACCCAAAAATTTTGTCATGGAACATTAACTCTAGGACCTTGACACATGATCTTTAAGAGACCAAGACATGAGTACAAGACTCAACAACAACAAAACAATATGTTTTAACTTTGTAAATTTATATTCACTAACATCACCCACCCAATATGCAAAAAAAAACTATCCTAACCTGGAAGGTTGTGTTAGGAATCCATGATGTCATGTATTTCACATTAGTCCACGTGGAGGGTGACCATGGTGCCACGAGACATGGTGTTATGGTCTTTGGGGAAATGGAGGGTGACGTGGTTTGACTGCCACATCTCAATCCAAGAGACAACGTTGGGTAGGTCCATGTGTATAACATGTAGGGAGTGGAATTAGGAGCATGGCAGGTTCACGAAGATGAAAATGTGAGATGATTGAATCCGTGAGTCCGTGAATCCGCCAACCTGTGAACCCGACATGATCACAAAATAATTTAAGTATTGAGACTTTTCATACGAGCTTACGAACGGGTGATACGAAATTGTACGTCCGCAAGTCTGCAAGTCCACGTAGATGGAAAAATGGCTAAGTGTCAAGAATTATCGGGAGGAATTATGAATGGAATAATTATGCATTTGTGAGTCCATGAGGCCATGAATGAAAAATAAGCTAAGTGTTGGTGTTGGGTTCGTGAAAGGTATGAATGTAGACCATGAGTCCACAAGACCAACACTCATGAGTCTGTCAATATAGTAAGGTTGTTAGAAGAAGAAGAAAATTTGATACATGTTACAAAGTGGTATCAAAGCTACGGATTCAACACTAGGCTTGTATGGGCCAGAGATCATTCCTAGGATTGGTATATCAAGATTTAGATGAACATGTTAAAAGGTGTTTCTGCCTTTAAAGGGTTGTTTATTATTTGTATTAACTTCTAGAGGAGAAGAACTACAAATTGAAATCATACCTTGGAAACCCTGGCTAAATTACAACAAGGTGAAAATTATATTGTTCGTCTGTCAAATTGATGACTACTCTTACACGAGTGGGAATATGTTGATAGGAACTATTGGTAAAACATGAATGTAAATGGCAGTGGTGGCAATTTTTTTTTTATGAAGTTGATATAGGTTGAAATCAGTGGCCACCCACCTATTCCACTGGCTCAAAATAGGGTTTCCACATTGGCAGGTTTTCTACGGTTTTCGGGTCCTGAGCTTGTGGGGTTGTTTTGAGGCCCTAAATCACGTTATTTTTGGCACAATATCACCCAAAACATAGCCAATGGCATGGTTTGGGCTGAACAAAATATGTACTCCTCGGATAGAACTTTCAAATGAGTTATTGTGCGTCCCAAACAAAGATCGTATGCAAAAGTTACACCCTTGGGAAGTTTACGTACCAACTACCCCCATCAGGGCCCACAAATATTTTGGTGTTTCATCTTGTGGGGTTAGGGTTTTGGATTTTCTTTATGATAAAAAGGCCTCTATAGCCTCATTGTAAACATCATCATCTTCTTTTGAATGAACATATCCATCACATCTCTTCTTAGAGATAATTTGCCACCATTCTAGTGAGTCATTCACTCTGTAATTTTATAGTTTCTATACATTCTCTCATTAATACAAATTGTGAATTAATGTATCTCTATGTTTTACACAATATTTCTGTGTATCTCAATATCTCTGTATATTTCATTGTTATATCTCTTCCTTCATTTCATTCTCAAAATAATCCGTATCAGTGGTTTCAGAGCAGACTACTCCTTTTCGTTTCTTGTGCATGTCCCCGACGAGGTTAGGATATAGAGAGTTGGGTCTCTAGCTAGTTTCCCTTGAGGATAACCTCTCTCTCCATACCAAGAGGCCTCCCATGACAAAAGAGAAGAGGAATGAGGGAGTAGAAGATCCCATCAAATTGTTGCTAACAGAAGCCCTCACGCAATATAGGAACGAGATGTTGGAGAATTTTTTCCAAATGCTTCAACGATTGCCGAGAATAACAGGCACATCTTCGTCAAGCAGTCGCTTTGGAGAAACTACCCCATTCAAGGTACAAGCTAATTTTGATATTCCCATATTGGAAGGTCAGATCTGTTGGATTACTGAGAGGGGGGTGAATCAGTAATAGAACAATTTAATCATTTTTAACCATATAATCCAAGTGTTATATCAATGTAGCATTATCATCCAATAATTGCAGAGTAAATAAGAAATGAACAAATGAACAATCATACACATACATAGTACACCAGTGTTTTACGTGGAAACCCAAAGTGAGAGAAAACCACAAAATGATTTTTCTTATATGTCTTGAAGAATTACATTCATTGGAAGCACCAAATTCCTTTGTTTTCCAGCTGCAACTGGAAGGAGGCTCCAACCCCCTAATTTCTCAGGCTACAACTCAAAGGAAGCTCCAACTCCCCAATTATCTGGCTACAACCTAAAGGAGGCTACAACCCCCTATGTTCTCCGACTACAACCGAAAGGTGGCTACAACCACCTGTCCTTGCCCCATCCAACTGCCCTGAAGTAGAAGTAGAATGATGGAACCACTGTCACACTATCAATGTGATATATACTGTTGTAAACCTATACCAATAAACCTGAACCATGCATCAACATGTACCTCAACTTGTAATCAACCTATACCATAAACAAGTGCATGAACCATGAACCAACCTGTACCAAAAAACCTATAATCAACTTGTACCATAAACAAGTGCATCAACCATGCACCAACCTATACCTCAACCTGTACCATGAACAGGTGCATCAACCATGCACCAAACCTGTACAAATAACCTATCACAACAACTTTTCCAAAAAACCTATCACAACAATCTGTCTCATCAATCTTATCAACCATATCAGATCTACTCACTAAGATCAATCACCAAGACAACTCTCAAAGATGTGCATCAACCAAGCATAAGACAACAACTCATAATCATCACCAATATCAATATGTGCTTCTAATAATACAAGTATGCTACATCATCCATAAACCATGTGTCAACAATACTACTAACAAGTGCCTCCAACCATGTACCAAGTATGTACCAATCATGTATCAACTACTCATCAACTATGACTCATCAAGATATACCAACATCATCAACTATACACCTCATGTATGTGCCAAATCATCAACTACTTGTCTCAACCATGTACCCAACATGTACCTCAACCAAAAGCTCTCATCAATGTCATCATCCAAATATGATTTGTAACTCTGTAATAGACCTAGTGTGTATGATCACATACCTGCAAACCTTCCTTAACTTTAACAACAAGAGACTGGAATTTTCATCAAACTTTTCTTTAGTCTCACATGACTAGTTTTGGATTAGTCAACAACCCTAACTTGAAATAATCATAACTATGTACCTGTAATGAATAAATATCTGAAACTGATAAAAAATGTTCTTTAGTGTGTTTTATGCAATTTCTCCATGTGTCACTACTTGGAACCTCTCAGAAAAAGAGTTATAGCAAAAATGACATACCTTGTTGAATTCTGGCTTATTTTAGAGAGCGACCTTGTAGAGAGTGCCTCGCACAGAATATTTGTTGAATCGATCTGAAAATGTTACAGAACATACCAAAGATTGTACTCTAACCGAAACATTTGGTCTTATGAAATTTTTATCTGTTATGAAGAAGTTATGACGTTTTTACCCGAAGCACTTGTTTTAGACTAGTTTCAGGACTAGCAACAAACCCTATTTTCCATAGAGTGTAACTCCAAAAGTAAAATGACCCACAAGATTAATTTTTTACCATAGATACTTGGATATGTTTTCTCAATATTCTATCAATCTAACGGTCTAAATCATTCTATAAAAAATTTATTGCGAAAATGGTGAGATGACCTATAAATAACATACCTTAGAAAACATCATCAAAAGAATTTATCCTCCCTTGAATTCTGACCCTCTTTTCTTCAGCTTCCCTCTTAAATTTGGCTTAGATATCCTTTGGTTACCTCAGTCACCTATAGATATTTAATATGCTCAAGTGTGATGTTAAATGAGATAGCCTTGCCTCTTATTTATACTCTCCATCTTCTAGGTCACTTAACCTATTTTCCTCATTTTTAGGGTTAACCACTTTCCATAATAATAAATTTCTCCATTACTTTATCATTTAAATATTCTTCCTTGACTTTGTCACCTCACTTTATCATTTAAATAATCTTCTTTGATTTTGTCACTTCACTTTATTATTTAAATAATCTTCTTTGATTTTGTCACTTCACTTTATTATTTAAATAATCCTTATTGACTTTGTCACTTTAATTTATCATTTAAATAATACTTTATTCTTTTCAAGCTCTTTGACTTCTTTGACCTTTTGGGGCTTCAAGCCAACATACGAGGGTCCTCCAACTTTGTAAGGCCATAACCTTCAAACTATGAGGAGTTATGTGAAGTTTCACTTACCACAAGAAATGGCACGACATGTACTATCCATTTAGAATAGTATTTCCTTCAAATATATCAAAACTCATACCATTATCCATCAAACAAACTTGGGTCCATTACCCAAACCTAGGTTCTCCAACTTCTCATGGCCATAACTGTCTAACCGTGAGGTGTTATGTGACGTTCCAAATACCACCATAAATGGAATGACATGTAATATCCATCTAGAATAGTATTACCTTCAAATATATTAAAACTCATAGAATTATACATGAAACAACCTTGGGTCCATTACCCAAACCTTTGTGCTACCAGAATTTGCTACCGAATTATCTCCAAGGGTTGACATCAATCACTAAGGGTTGAAATTAATCTACAATATCACTCTCCAATAGTTGAAATCAATGAAAAACAACAATGCATACCAACTATCCATCAACCTAAGCCAATTGTCTGACAATATCCCCCTTTGGCATTGATGTCAACACCAACATTGATGGCAACACCTAGTCATGATAACATTCATGCTTATACTCTTTATCAATGTTTCTATCTCTCCCCCTTTGACATCAATGGCAAAGGGTATCTCCTTTGGGGTTGCTCCCCCTGACTAAAATCTCCTTGGGGTTGCTCCCCCTGTCTACGTGCCTTTGATTTTTATTTGTGTTTATAAGCCTATAATTACTCTCTTTCCCTTCATATGAATAATATATTCCCCTTTGACAAAGGGTATCACTTTGAAGTCATTTCGCTCATTCTTCGCTTGTGACCATTGCTCCCCCTGGAACCATGCCTCCCTGCTCTTTCTCTAAGCATGAATCTGATAAATCTCTCCCAACTTGAACTATCCCCTTTATGGTGCTTCCTTGTGTAGATATAAGACATATAAGATAAGAATTCAAAAGAATTCATTTTGGGGTAGAAATTACTTCGAGTCTCTGGCGAAAATACTGAAAGGATTCTCTTGAAAGTGGTTTTGTAAAGATGTTTGCCACTTGTTCTTTTGTGCCTACATATTCAACTCTGATGTTCTTCTCTGCAACCTATTCCCATAGAAAGTGATACTTTATTGGAATGTTCTTCGTCTTGGAGTGCATCACCGGGTTCTTTTAGATATTGATGGCACTTGTATTGTCACAATAGATTGAAATGGGATCATCATACTCAACCTGGATATCTGTCAGAGTTTGTTTCATCCATAGAACCTGTGTACAACATGATACTGCTACAATATACTCTACCTTGACTATAGATAATGATATTGATGATTGTTTCTTACTTAACCACGATACTAAACACTCACCCAAGTAGAACGTTGCTCCACTGGTTCTTTGTCGGTCATCAATGCAACCTGCCCAATCTACATTTGTCATGTAGGAAATAAGTGATAGATCCTTTCCTTTTGGATACCATAATCCAAACTCTTTTGTTCCTTTGAGATATCTGAAAATCCTCTTCACTGCTAATACATGTGATTCATTTGGTGCTGCTTGAAATTGTGCCACCTATCCAACTGCTTGCATTACATCTGGTCTGGATGTTGTCACATATAGTAAGCTACCAATCATTGACATGTATTGCCTCTGGTCTGTAGACTTTGAATCATAATATTTTCTCAACTTGCAATTGGTTTTCATAGGAGTGGTAACTAGTTTGCAATCTTCCATTCCAAACCTCTTTAGCATTTCTCTGATATACTTAGTTTGAGAAATAAAAATTCCTTGGTTTCTTTGACATATCTAAAGACCCAAAAAGAAGGATAGTTCTCGAAGTAATGACATTTCAAATTCATTATGCATATCCTTTGCAAATTTCTGGCTTAACCTGTCATTAATACTTCCAAAACAATATCATCAACATAAATTTCAATTAATAAAATATTACCTTGAGTTACCTTGATGTAGAGGTTGTTGTCTGTGCTTCCTTTCCATATTTCGTAGGGATTTTTGTCATTGTTGTTTATGAGCATTACTCTATTTTGAATGTGAACTGATGTATGCACTGCCTGTGTCCAAAACATATCTATCAATTTGGAATCCATTAGCATTGTTC
Source organism: Picea engelmannii (assembly GCA_009831015.1). Taxonomy (NCBI): domain Eukaryota; kingdom Viridiplantae; phylum Streptophyta; class Pinopsida; order Pinales; family Pinaceae; genus Picea; species Picea engelmannii. The sequence continues at coordinate 2,003,732 of ML776594.1, read as the reverse complement.
GAGCCATTTCCTATGTAATTATCATCCATTATGATAATGTTCCTTTGTCTTTGAACCAATATATGAATCCATGCTCTCGTCCACTATCATATATCTGTCCAAACCTACTAAGTGTTCTTACGAATCCATATCTATCTATACTGTCCAAGACTCTACTTATGCAACTGTCCATAATGCTGACCTATTTATCACTATACTATCATGAAGTTTTGATTAATCTATCAAACTGTACTTCTTCTAACTGATTGCTCTGAATCTGTCTTCTCAAACTCTGCAAGTTGCTCGAAGGATGGTTTTTTGGTCTGTCACAGCTATCGCATAGACTCCCTCTGTCTAATATTCATATTACTTGGGAGTCTCTAAGTCGGATGGCTCAGAAAAATTCTTGCTCTGATGTGTATTCATCATCATCTTCATTGGTAGATTCATCATCATCTTCATTGGTAGATTCATTATCTCTCTGAGCTTTGAATTCTTTCTTTCTTTCTTTCTGTGGATTCATCTTTCACTACAATGCCTGAAAGTACAATCTCTTGAACCTATTCCTTATTTACATTTCCTTCCTTTCTTTCACTTATTTTCCAAACCTTTCTGTATCTGACATCTTTCTTTTTCTCTGTAGAATTTTCTTCATCTCATTTTATTGACAATCTTGAGATCTCTATTACCTAGTATTTGTTCACCCGTTCTTCCTGTTTTCTTATCCATACTTTATTGTATATGATATTAGTATTCTCTTTCATGGAAGTATTGATCATGTTTCTACAATCACTGGCTATGTGTCCATAGTTATGACATTTGTAACACTCAATGTTACATGCGACCACATAGGCACTTCTTGCTTGAAGAATAAAAACAATGACCATAAAATAAATTTGCATAACTGGGAGTGAATGATATTCTTTATGGCGTAGTACTTCTGAATGTTTTCCTTGACCGATCATGATCATGATTGAAGCTTCTTTGTGGCTTGAACATGGATGGTCTTCTTGAAGATGTATCTTCAATAGTTTTATTAGATTCTGGTTGACCATGATTCCTTCATTTGAGTACTTCTGCATAACTCTTTCTATTTTCTTCATTCTTCTTTTCTAGCAACCTATAATGTTTCTCTTCATTCTATATAACTGATGTGGATGTTTCTGTCTCTTCATCGTTCTTGTTGAGCTTGACGATTTTACTTCTCAATGTGACAACTTCTTCTTCAAGCTTCTCAACCTCTTCTTCTTTCTTCATTATCTGAGATTTCATGACCTCTTATGTTCTCTTTGCTTCTTCAAGTTGGATTTTCAATGTAATTATTTCTTCTTCCAGTCTTCTCTCTTCTTGGCCAAACTCTTCCTCAAGTTGGTTTAAGTCATTGGTTCTTTCCTTGAGATGATCTATCAATATCTTTTCTCTCTTTTTTGTTTCTTCCTTTGTGCTGCTATGTTGGCTTCTAAACATTTCTTTTGATATTATAGAGTTTCTTCAATTCTTCTGGCCTCTTCTAGTTGAGCTCTTAAATTCTTGATGACATGTTGATCCTTTTCAGAACCTTGAAAACTTTCCTTTTGGTTCATCAATTCTTTCTTGGATGACTTGTTTTCTGCTCTTTCTTTATTTAGATATTTAATTGCACTGATCAATTTTTCTCTGTAATCAACTTCTTCTTCTTCATACTCTTCCTCTTCTGAATCTGTCTGACATGATGATCATCTTTCTTCTTGTTCTGTATCTTCATATTCTTTGGCATTTTCTGAATCTACGATGGGTGAAGAATATATGTCATGTAACTTATCCCAAAGTTCTTTTGCTGATGAACATTTACCAACCTTTTTTCTTACCGGATTAGGTAATCCTTCCCAGATGAAATCCATTGCTATTTTTTTATTCTTCCTCAATTCCTTCTTGGCTGCAGTCTTTTCCATTTTTGAACTATCATATCTTATAACAACTGTTAGCCAAATATAATGTCCCTGTGCCTGTAAAAATACTTCCATCCTTATTCTCCACATCTCATACTTAAAACCATTCTGACCATTAAACATTGGTACTCCATTCTCAGAATAATCCATGATCTCCTTTCAATGGTTAAAATATTTCCTGAAGGAACCGACTCTGATACCAATTGTTGAATTATTAAGATGGGGGGGGTGAATCAATAATAGAGAAATTTAATCCCTTTTAACCATATAATCCAAGTGTTATATCAATGTAGAATTATCATCCAATAACTACAAAGTAAATAATAAATGAACAAATGAACAATCATACACATACATAGTACACCAGTGTTTTATGTGGAAACCCAAAGTAGGAGAAAACCACGGAATGATTTTTCTTATATGTCTTGAAGAATTACATTCATTGGAAGCACCAAATTCCTTTGTTTTCCAGCTGCAACTGGAAGGAGGCTCCAACTCCCTAATTTCTTAGGCTACAACCCGAGGGAAGCTCCAACTCCCCAATTCTATGGCTACAACCAGAAGGAGGCTACAACCTTCTATGTTCTCCGACTACAACCGGAAGGTGGCTACAACCACCTGTCCTTTCCTCGTCCAACCACCCCGAAGTAGAAATAGAATGATGGAACCACTGTCACATTATCACTATGAGATATACTGATGTAAACCTGTACCAATAAACCTGAACCATGTATCAACCATGCATCAACATGTACCTCAACCTGTAATCAACCTGTACCATAAAAAAGTGCTTGAACCATGCACCAACTTGTACCAAACAACCTATAATCAACCTGTACCATAAACAAGTGCATCAACCATGCACCAACCTATACCTCAACCTGTACCATGAACAAGTGCATCAACCATGCACCAAACCTATACAAATAACCTGTCACAACAGCCTGTCACAACAATTTTTCCAAACAACCTATCACAACAACATGTCTCATCAATATTATCAACCAAATCAGATCTAATCATGAATATCAATCACCAAGAAAACTCTCAAAGATGTGCATCAACTAAGCATAACACAACAACTCATAATCATCACCAAGATCAATATGTGCTTCTAATAATACAAGTATGCTACAACATCCATAAACCATGTGTCAACAATACTACTAACAAGTGCCTCCAACCATGTACCAAGTATGTACCAATCATGTATCAACTACTCATCAACTATGAATCATCAATATATACCAACATCATCAACTATACACCTCATGTATGTGCCAACTCATCAACTACTTGTCTCAACCATGTATCCAACATGTACCTCAACCAAAATCCCTCATCAATATCATCATCCAAATATGATTTGTAACTTTGTAATAGACCTGGTGTATATGATCACATACTTGCAAACCTTCCTTAACTTTAACAACAAGAGACTAGCATTTTCATCAAACTTTTCTTTAGTCTCACATGACTAGTTTTGGATTAATCAACAACCCTAACTTGAAATAATCATAACTATGTACCTGTAATGAATAAAGATCTGAAACTGATACACAATATTCTTCAGTTTGTTTGATGTAATTCCTCCAGGTGTCACTACTTGGAACCTCTTAGAAAAGGAGTTATAGCAAAAATGGAATACATTGCTGAATTCTGGCTTATTCTAGAGAGCGAACTTGTAGAGCATGCCCCACATAGAATAATTGTTGAATCGATATAAAAATGTTACAAAAGATACTACAGACTATAGTATAACAAAAAAAATTGGTATTACTGAATTTGGATCTGTAATGAAGAAGTTATGATGTTTTTACCCGAAACACCTGTTTTAGACTAGTTTCAGGACTAGCCACAAACCCTATTTTCCATGGAGTGTAACTCCAAAAATAGAAAGACCCACAAGCTGAATTTTTTTAACACCGATACCTGGGAATGTTTCCTCAATTCCCTATCAATCTTGCGGTCTGAATCATTCTAGAAAAGAAGTTATTGCGAAAATGGTGAGATGACCTGTAAATAACATACCTTAGAAAGCATCATCAAAAGAATTTATCCTCCCTTGAATTTCGGCCCTCTTTTCTTCAGCTTTCCTCTGAAATTAGGCTTATATATCCTTGGGTTACCTCAATCACCTATAGATATTCAATATGGTCAAGTGTGATGTTAAATGAGATAGCCTTGCCTCTTATTTATACTTTCCATCTTCTAGGTCACTTAACCCATTTCTAGGTCATTTAACCTATTTCTAGGTCACTTAACCCATTTATAGGGTTAACCACTTTCCATAATTAGAAATTTATCCATTACTTTATTATTTAAATATTCCTCCTTGACTTTGTCACCTCACTTTATCATTTAAATAATCTTCTTTGATTTTGTCACTTCACTTTATTATTTAAATAATCTTCTTTGATTTTGTCACTTAACTTTATTATTTAAATAATCCTTCTTGACTTTGTCACTTACTTTATCATTTAACTAATACTTTCTTCTTTGAAATCTCTTTGACGTCTTTGACCTTTTGGGGCTTCAAGCCAACATATGAGGGTCCTCCAACTTTGTAAGGCCATAACACTCAAACCGTGAGGAGTTATGTGATGTTCCACATACCACCAGAAATGGCATGACATGTACTATCCATTTAGAATAGTATTTCCTTAAAATATATCAAAACGCATACCATTATCCATGAAACAAACTTGGGTCCATTACCCAAACCTGGGTTCTCCAACTTCTCATGGCCATAACTCTCTAACCGTGAGGAGTTATGTGACGTTCTAAATACCACCAGAAATGCAATGACATGTACTATCCATCTAGAATAGTATTACCTTCAAATGTATTAAAACTCATATGATTATACATGAAGCAACCTTGGGTCCATTACCCAAACCTTTGTGCTACCAGAATTCGCTACTAGACTTTCTCCAAGGGTTGACATCAATCACTAAGGGTTGACATAAATATAAAATATCACTCTCCAATAGTCGAAATCAATGAAAACCAACAATCCATACCAACTATCCATCAACCTAAGCCAATTGTCTAACAATCGATGTGGATGCTTTGGAAAAATGGTTAAATTTGCTAGAAGGTTATTTCTTTGTTCATAATTTTTTCGATAGAGAAAAGATCACATTTGCGCTCCTTAAGGCTCTTCCCCATGTAAAACATTGGTGGGAAACTTACTGGGAGAAAAACTCCACAGAGGAGTCTAGAATATTTGGGTCCGAGCCCACTTGGGATTTTTTTATGGATGCGATCAAGGAGAAATATTACCATGTGGGAAAATATGATGACCAGTACATGAGATGGACCACACTACATCAAAAGCGAGACCAAACAGTGTTGGATTTCACAAATACCTTCCATAACTTGTGCACCAAGATGGGTATCAAAGACTCTGAGCGAAATCTGGTTTTGAAATACCATGGGGCTCTACACAGGTACATCCAAACTAAAATGGAGTTTTTGGACATCACATCACTGGGAACCGCTTATGTATATGTTGTCAAAATCGAGAAGAAATTCAAGCAGCAAAACAAGCGGGAATTTGGGTCTACAAATCTGCAACAACCAAAGTATGGTAAAGGAAACCCTAAATAACAAAACAATCAACCTCAAGACAACCAGTCCAAGCCACAGGAAAAGAAGAGAAACAATAAGACAAATAAGGACACTGGGAAGTAGTGCGACTTCCACAAAATCCCTTGGCACAACACTGATGAATGTCGCTCAAAACAATCATCGGTGGTTGAGCTCAAAGAAATAGAATCGAGCCCTGACTCAAAATTTCTTTCAGAAAATAATAAAAGGAGACAAATAATTGATGTAGAACCCATTACTACTGTCGTGAAAATCCAACCAGAAGAACCAAGGGATCCTGAGGAGGGGGAGCACCTTTTCCATTCACAAATGTGGGTGAAGGGGACCCCACTGCATTTTATTATTGATATCAGAAGTCAGAAGAACCTCATCTCAACAGAGGTCGTTAAGCAATTGGATTTTCCTACAACACCACACCCATAGCCATACAACATTGGATGGCTTCTCCAGGGATGAGATATTCCTATTAGCTAGTAGTGCAGCTTGCCATACGACATCAATGCCTTCAAGGATTATGTACTATGTGATGTTTCCCCACTGGATGTCTATGTTGTTCTGTTAGAACATCCATATATGTGGAGGTGTCATGCTATTTATGAGTCTCGACCCTGTAGCGTCATTGTTAAACTGGGGGGTCAGCCCTACAGGATACCAGAGGTAGTTTTGACTACTGTCTAGACAAAACAATGCCGCAAAGTCATCTCACATACCAAAAATTTTATCCTCTTCACAATCTGTTTAGAAGAGAAGGACACTGCAACCACTATTTCCTTAGCCCAAGACCCTTCTATCCACCAGAATCACCTCAACAAGATTATAGAAGAGCACCAATATATTCCTACTGCATCTTCACTGACATAGTCCTCCCACACTCCGACATATCATGCAGCCAGATTAGTTAAGAAGATCTAACCCCTCCAACAACAGGTTCATAACAACCTCCAACAATCTAAGCAGGACAACTTCTTTAGCAAGGAAAGCAACTCACCAAGGTTCAGATTAAGCAAAAGCTTCCCCGGTAACTTCACGCAATGGATACCATTGCTTCCTAAGGGGGGAGGATTGATCCAGGAGGAAATCGGTGGCCACCCACCTATTCCACTGGCTCAAAATAGGGGTGTCCACTTTGGCGGTTTTTTTACATTTTTTTGGGTCATCAACTTCCGAGGCCATTTTGAGGACCTAAATGATGTTTTTTGGGAATAAAACCGCCCAAAAAATAGGCAAAGGCATGGTATGGGCCAAACAGAATATGTAATCCTTATCTATACTTTTCAAATGAGCTATCGTGTGCCCCAAACGAAGATCGTATGCAAAATTTACACCCTTCAGAAGTTGACGTACCAACTATCCCCATCGGGGCCCACAAACCTTTTGGTATTTCATCTTCCAGGGTTAGGGTTTTGGATTTTCTTTATGAAAAAAAATGCTCTAGAGCCTCATTGTAAACATCATCATCTTCTTGCGAATGAGCATAGCCATCACATATATTCTTAGAGATAAGCTACCACCATTCTAGACAGTCATTCACTCTGTAATTTTACAGTTTTTGTACATTCTCTCATTAATAAAAATTGTTCATTACTGTATCTATGTGTTTATTGCAATATTTATGTGTATCTCGCAATATCTTTATATATTTCATTTTTATATCTTTGCCTTCATTTTGTTCTCAAAATAATCTGTATCAGAAGTTGCACGGGTCCAGACAGGGGACATCAACTGAGTTGTTTTGATAAGTGTAATAATGTCCATATGTGAGGGCAGGTAGAGTATCTTGTAATTAATATGGATGAGTATATAAGGGTTATTAAGCCCTAATATTGGCTCATTACCCCTTAATTGGGGCATATTACATTAGTAATTTTATTTTATTTATGTCTGATTTATTCCCTTAGTTTTAATTATACCTCCTAGTCTCCTATATGTACCAAGGAGACATTTTCATTTGGAATCATCTTGTACTTGAATATTTATGTGGGGTAAAAGGAGGTTCCCTCCTCGAAGAGGCTTATTATCTGAAATTATCTCTTTTTCAAGGCGTTGAGTACTTATTCTAAGGTTTTTCTATGTTATATTGATATTTGGTTCTTAACATATGGTATCAGAGCTCAAGGTCTTGGGGTTTCGCTGCTACATCTGAAACATTGTGTCATTTTTGCTATAACGTTTTTTCTACAATGATTCAGAAGGAACGTATTGGAGGATATTTAGTAGATGGATCAAGGTACGTTGGGCTAAAATTTCATCTCCTGAGGCATTATACTTTCATAGATACAACCTTTGTAAGATAGGGTTATGGAATCATCCTGAATTGAGTCATTGCGAAATTTTCACTATAAATTTTTTTCTGAAACGTTTCAGACCCTGAAATCCAGAGGATATTCTCAGAAATCAGTAAGGTATCTGTGGTAGCAATTTCAGCTTCCGGGTCATCTTAAATGTTTAGATACACTGTGTGGAAGATAGGGTATATGACTAGTCTCAAGTAGGTGTTCCGGGTAAAACAATCATAAATGCTTCCTAGAGTATCCAAATTGAGTGAGACTAGTTGCATTGGATAGTGGACAACCCGTAGTAGTTTTGGTATGAGTTTCAGAATTTTATATCAATTATTTTGTGCAGGGAATGCTATATAATTGAGATTTCCTGGAAAGGACAAAAATGAGCAAGTTGTGGGGAAGTTACCGTAAATTCCACTTGGCACATCCAATTTTTATCAGAACTGTGGCATTGAAGAGAAGAAATATCAGGGACGTACAAAAAATAAAAGTTCATACTCAGAAGGGTCTAAATTTTGGAGATACAATAAAAGGAAGATTGTCTAGCAGAACCACCTAAAAATCAAGGTTTAAAGTGATACTTGGCCAACATGCCACCAAAAAAGGGAACTTCTACACCAAATAAGCCTCCAGACAATCCTACTTGGAATCTTGATGAAGGTGAAGAAATGCGTAGGGACATAAATGATTTACAAAAGAAGATAGTAACAAAATATGAACTACAAGAGATGTTGGATTCAACATAAGCTAAGTTTGAGGCAATAAATACTAAGATGGATGCTTTAAAAGGGGAGATCATGGAAGGATTGAAAAAGTTATTAATAGAGAGGACACATGAAAGTGAAAATGTATCCCATAAAATTCATGATGAGAACACAAGGAAGGTGAATCAAGAATGGAGAAACTCCAACTTTGGGTTGAAGACCAACCACGTTCCTAAGATCGATATGAGGAAGTTTGATGGCAAGGACCCAATCACATGGATACTTCAGATGGAGCAATTCTTTGATCTACATAATGTGCCACATACACAAAAGGTATGAATTGTTTCTTTATATTTAGAACCCAATCAATTTGTATGGTATCGATGGCTTTGTTCTCGCAAATCACTCGTCACTTGGAAAATTTTCACGGAAGAAATCATAGCACACTATGGGGATACAAGGAGCAGTACCTTCTTTAGCCAATTGATAAATCTTAAGAAAAAGGGTTCAGTTACTGAGCATATTGAGAACTTCCAAAGATTGAATTTAAAGGTAACAAATATTCTAGATGAGCACTTGATTGATGTATTCATAGGAACTTTAAAGGATAACATTAAACATGAGGTTCGCCTTTGGGAACCCAAATCATTGGAGAATGCATTTAAGGTGACAAGAAATGTTGAAAGTAAAAATATGGCTATGGCTACTAGAAGGACCAATCATAACATCTATAGAGAGAATAATGCTCCTTATTCTAAAACACCTCAACCTACAAGGTTGACACCTCAACAATTGGAGGAAAGAAAAGAAAAAGGTTTATGCTTTAATTGTGACAACAAGTACAGTAAGGGACATAAGTGTGGTGAGAAGAAATTATTCTACATAGATTGTGAAGAGGAAGAAGAACAAGAACAAGAACCATCTCAAGATGAAAAGGTAGAAGCAACTTCGTATGAAGAGTTGACTCCCACAATATCGTGTAATGAATTGGCTGGAATTAGCACTCCTCAAACCCTCAAGATTGAAGGATATATCAAAAAGAAAAAGATAACAGTCCTAATTGATTCTGGCAGTACTCATAATTTCATTCACTATAAATTAGCCAAAGCTCTCAATTGCTTTGTATATCCAACTCCAGAGTTTCAAGTAATGATTGCAGATGGAGGAACTATTAATTGCTCAGGAAAATGCAATAAGATCAATCTTACTATGGGGGAATATGTAATGAATAGTCCAATGACTACTATTGTAATGTCCCCACTTTGGGACATCATCACAGTGCAGAGGTTTTTGATGACCAGAGTAGCCAGATGGAGGTTATAGTGAGTACATGGGTTATTAAGAGGCATTGTGGGGTCCAGCTTGCATTACTTAGCATATTTCATCATTATGATCTATTCCACACAGGTTGGCTTTGGTTCTGTTGCATTCCGACAATTTCCATGATTTTGACTATTTTGGGCTATAAGTTAATTAAATTCACTGAAGAGGTCATTTTGGGCACATTACTCGAAGGAACCTCTCAGTGTAATAGCTCATTGGAATTGGGAGGAGAAATAATACAGGATGGGATGGCTAGAAGTGACTTTGAGTGGCCAGGGAAGCCACAAGGAGAGATAAGGCGGTTTTCAGAGGTAAAAAGTTTCATTAATTAATTAAAGTGATTTAATTAATTAATTAAATATTAATAAAATGAAAGTCACTTGGAGGGAGAAGATGAGACAAAAAGTATAAAGGAAAGGCAAGGGCCTCTACTCATTCATTCATGTATGATCATATTTTCATATCTGGCTTCTAGCTAGTGAGCCCAACATTTGGGGTTTTGAGGGTTTTGACTTAACAAACCCTAGAGGATGATTAAGTGGTGAAAGATTCCACCTAGCTTGTCCCAAGCTTGGTCTCAGAGATGTAATACGCTCCCACACCATTCTAGCTCCAGATCTACTTTGTTGTAGGAGGATTCCACATCAGTTGCTTGTGCAGATAGAGAGAGGGCACACCAGTTGGGGGTTTCCAGCAAGGGGGGCGCACCATTCTTGGAGAGAGATTCATTGCAGGTGATTGGCAGGGATTTTGGAGATTCTATCACCTGGGTATTCATTGTAGGGATTTGGACATCAGATCTAGTCCATTCTTGAGGAGTTACCATGGCTAGATCATCATCTACAGGTTGGGACGGCTTTGGGGAGAGAGAGGACGATTTGATTATTCAGTGATTTGCAGATATAGGAGGCTATACCTCATATCTGACCTTGAAACTTCTTCCAGGGGTTTGTGATTGCCCGATCTATCATTTTGGAGAGTTTTAAAAGATTTGGAGGCCTCATTCACACAGGCCGAATTATCTAGGGTTTCAGACACCTAGGAGGGCTCACCATTCAGCGGAGGAGGTTCAGATCTACAGGGTTTGAGAGGGATCTTGGAGATTCAGACACCTGGGTCATTATTTCCATCACCTGATCTATTGCTTGGCATATTCATTGAGGTGTTTGGACATATTTGGCAGCAGGGCCGAATTATTGAGGAGCTTTAGCATTCCAACAGGGCGTGGCATCTTCCAGTGGGGGTTTGGCACTTCATACGACTCAGATATACCTTGGCATTGGTCTTCATTTATTATCCAGCCTTTGGAGGCTTATTTTGTATTATCAGGAGCTTTTAGTATCTGCTCTATTATCTATATTCTTAGCCATCTGTTGAGCATTCCAGATCAGCATCTCCATTTTAGCAGGTTCTTCTATTTCATGAATAAAAGCATATTTGAGATGTTTTGGCTTGTCTATCATATTGCATATGGTTGAGGTATGTCCCAGGGTTATATCATCTTGTTTATTGCTGCAACACAAATATATAACACATCAATAAACCCTAAGGCCGGAATCAAGAGGCCATCCTGCAAGTAAACACATGTAAACAAGTAGGTCAACGAAGTGTTTGACGAAATACCTCACTCAACAAAAGTTTTAAAAGACACCAAAACCGTGATGATCCTAGCATAATGGCTTGGGATCATTACAGTGGTATTAGAGCTTAGATTCCTTCCAGCCAGTGGGAATTAGCACATGCAGAGCCATAGAGGGGTCTTCCATAAGAGGAGATGGATATTGTTAATAGGATTGAGGAGTGTGAGAGGAAATATGAAACCATCAATAATTTCAAAGGGCTAATAACATTCCAATGGTTCTTATCCTATAAAAATTCTAGTTGGAACAAAAATAAGATTGCAGGTTGGCTCAAGGCAAGGGAAGAAATTAGAGCATCCTTTGGGAGGAACCCCACGCCCATTAGGAGGGAAAAACAGAGAAACCTCACGCCCATTAGGAGGGAAAAACAAAGAAACCCCATGTTAGAAAAACAGGACCGCGGAGCAATAAAATAAAACAAATGCAGAAACAAAATATAGAAGACACACAATACAAGAGAGACACAGATTTACGTGGTTCACCCAGTGTGGGCTACGTCCACCAGAGAAATTGCCAGGTCCTTCCTT
>ML776594.1:1975758-1986615 GCA_009831015.1 Picea engelmannii | reverse complement strand
CACCCTCATACATAGCCGCAATACATTTCCCTCATAAAAGAGGGTTGCCTTCTAGGGAAAAAAACCCTAACATAATCTCTACCGTTAGATCTGCGACCTTATAATGAACGGTCCAGATTTACAATGAAATTACAATATATTTTATAAGGCAATTTTTGCTTCGGGGGCTTCGCCCCCGAACCCCCATCGGGGGACACTACCCCCGAACCCCCGCTGGGGGCCCGCTCTCCCCCAGACCCCCCAGCCGGGGGGATCTCCCCCCCGGACCCCGCAGAGGGGGTACCCCCCCTCTGCACTCCCCCGCGTGGAAGAGTGTACATACTTCTGGGGTGTAAATACTTCATGGGGTATAGACACGGATGAAAGCAAAGAACCTCTGCATCAGGAAGATAATCAGGCTCCACAACCAACACCCCACACCCATTAGGAGCACACAACGTTGCTACAATTGCAAGGTGCATTGGGAACCAGATCATAGGTGTAGGGGTAAGGATCAAGAGTGCATTATTGAGGCACACCATGACAGTGATGATGAGACGTGTGAGGATGGAGCGATAGATGATGATTTGGAGCAATCTGATGATGATAGTGACTCTTGCACAGAGGCTAGCAATAGTGACTCTTGTACAGAGGATGAGGCTAATAGCATGCTTGAGGAGGATGGTGACCCTTGTGTAGTGGATAGACATTCGAGGGAACAGGATGACAACACTTGCATTTCAGCAGACATATCACATGGTGTTCATGACCCTACACCGCAGTAGAGTGGAGACACTAGTGGGGAGCCAAACATCCTAGCACCTATACTTGATGAGCTTCCTATGGTGGTCGTGACATATTCATCACCTTTTCATACACCCATAATAGCCATGTCACATGAGGATATCTGTGACATTTCAGTGGTGATAGAGGAGCCTAGTGTGAGGGATGCACACCATGGACATATAGATCCACAGACCCAGGAAGAGATACATGACTTGGAGACAGTGGATATCATACATACTTATCAACATGAGGAGATTGAGTCACCTCTTTTGGAGACTTCAATAGATGAACAAATTGTGGAGACTGACAGTTTGATGGGACACTCACTTCCAGGATCGGCCTGCATTGATGAGAATGCACTCTTTAGCAGTCAGGATGACCATAGCACGTGTTTGGATACATCTATATGGGATCTAGGTGCAGATGATAGTAGCAGGTTGAGTGCACAGGAGGATACAATAGCTCACACTAGATACAATATTATTCAGAGGGGGCTAGTAGTTGAGGATGATGTACAGTTACATATGGGCAGACCCAGTGGCACAGTAGATAGTAGGCAGTTCAACACATTATCTTATGCAGAGAGTGTCTTTTGGGACTCTAGAGTTGACATTAGCAGGACTGACAGTAGCAGTGAGGGATATGAGGTGGCACCTCAACATGACCATGATCAGGAGTCACACCACTTAGCAGCATAATTGAGAGTCAGTGAGGATGTGATCATGGCAGCCACTAGACATTTTGATGACACACATGCATTGGTGGTTGATTACTGATGGGAGGCGTCAATGACACATGGTAGTTCAGATGAGCGGATTGCCATGGATGATTTTCATACTTTCAGAGAGAGAGTATCTGTGATGAGGATCGACTACCAACAGTTGTTGACTGACAGAGATTACCTGTTGAGGGTTGGTGAGATGTATCATGAGGCTTTGAGGAAGCAGGATTTGGAGATGGACCGACTCACTTAGGATTTGGAGAGCACTCGAGGATTCTTGAGAGGCACACATATAGCCCTTCAAGAATCAGAGTCTAGATCAGATGAGTCTCTTGAGGAGATTTGTCGGAGACCCACTTCATCTGTCTTAGTGGACACTCAGATGTATCAGTCAGTCATGTTGATGGAGGATGTTGGTGATCTAGTAGAGGAGCACCAGTTGATGGAGGACACTTCCATTTGTGTTCTGAGAGAAGTTGACCTCCATGTAGAGGTTGATCTAGTAGTATGCTCAAGATCTCTAATGCAACATGAGTTTATGGGAGACGACATGAGTATGCCAGAGTATAAAGTGATGAGTGATAGCTCACAGGTACCTACCGAGATGTATGGTGGGATTCATAGGGGTGTATTGCCTTGCAGGGAGGAGACACAGTTAGGGGAGCATACAGATGCCACTCCTTCACAGCAGCATATGGTTATGAGATCTCACCTTCACCATTTCAGCAGTTGCCTGGGTGATGGGAGATGGAGTTTGGTTTACCAGCAGTTGGAGGAGTTACTTCTGGTTGTGCCTGATGATTGGGGTTTAGTGATGGCTACATACAAGCAGTTTTCAGGGGTATAGGTAAACGTGCTCTTGGTCGATTCCTTGGGATTGATTGAGGCAAGTGGTATTTTTCAGCCCTAAAGTCGGCTACATATGTCTCCGTTACCTTTTCCCGACACATTTATCATTGACAGCAGCATGAGGAGAGATAGACAGTGGAAAAGGGCATGGAGAGTGACTAGGTTGAGACCACCTGACATGAGTACTTTTACAGCATCTAGCAGGATAGAGGTGGATCGTCATAGGAAGTCAGTAGAGACTTGGTGCGTGATGGTGAGCACCACAGGCCAGATGATAGCAGATGAGCACATAGGGCTTCCGACAGTGATCCGTCTGACACAGAGGCAGTTAGAGGAGATTGGAAGTGATAAAATTCAAAGTTCACCATGGGATCTGGGTGTTCATTTGGCTAGCAGGATGTCTTACTACAAGGTGACCCAGGTTGTGCTAGAGAGCCACATATGTCATCATGGGATGGTTTGGAGTGGGCCTACAGGGATTTATCCGATGGAGCGAAGCATCTTTTCACTCTTGGTCATCATGATCAGACATGGAGATGGGTGGACAGGTACTTCCTCTACAAAGATGTCTTTACATGTACAGTTTTGGGACAATAGGTCCGATGGTCACTAGTATTTCAGCTCGAGGACCCAGGAGAGGAGGGTCTAGTATGTATGCAGGGGGCAGACAGTCGAGGTCAGAGTGGTGCAGGGCCAGCATGGTGATCTTCGACAGAGATTAGCATGGGACCCAAGGATTGCAGGATTGAGCAATTCATTGACTGACAAGGGAGAGTGGACCATTACAAGGGAAAGTTGTTCTAACTTTCCATTGAGCTTCAGTGTTGAGAGGAGCGCATCACTTGCGGTTGTCTCACGGAGGTCTTGCAACACCTCATTCTGGAATCAACATGTGCAGTTGATGGAGGCCGTGTGGATCTTGGTAGAGATTTGGAGGATGGAATCATTCCGAGACGAGGCCATGTGTCATATGCAGGAGAATCACAGAGTTGGTTTATTTCAGGATTATGCTTCCCAAACGCTAGCAGTTCATGACTTGGCCTGGGACCGAGGGGGCAGAGTGTATGAGTGTTCATCTTTGGATGGTTTTTATTGTGTATCCCACAGGTGGACATGGGATCCTGGTATTTTATGTGAGAGGATTTGGTTATTTCTTAAGGATAAGCTATTTTCTAGCAGGGAGGACTATAATGTCCCCACTTTGGGACATCATCACAGTGCAAAGGTTTATGATGACCAGAGTAGCCAGATGGAGGTTATAGCGAGTACAGGGGTTATTAAGAGGCATTGTGGGGTCCAACTTGCATTACTCAGCATATTTAATCATTATGAGCCATTCCACATAGTTTGGCTTTGGTTCCGTTGCATTCTGACAATTTCCATGATTTTGACTATTTTGGGCTATAAGTTAATTAAATTCACTAAAGAGGTCATTTTGGGCACATTACTCAGAGGAACCTCTCAGTGTAATAGCTCATTGGAATTGGGAGGAGCAATACTATAGGATGGGATGGCTAGAAGTGACTTTCAGTGGCCAAGGAAGCCACAAGGAGAGATAAGGCGCTTTTCAGAGGTAAAAAGGTTAATTAATTAATTAATGTGATTTAATTAATTAATTAAATATTAATAAAATGAAAGTCACTTGGAGGGAGAAGATGATCCAAAAAGTATAAAGGAAAGGCAAGGGCCTCTACTCATTCATTCATGTATGATCATATTTTCATATTTGACTTCTAGAGAGTGAGCCCAACATTGGGGGTTTTGAGGGTTTTGACTTAACAAACCCTAGAGGACGATTAGGTGGTGAAATATTCCACCTAGCTTGTCCCAATCTTGGTCTTGGAGATGAAATACGCTCCAACACCATTCTAGTTCCAGATCTACTCCATTGCAGGAGGATTCCACATCAGTTGCTTGTGCAGATAGAGAGAGGGCAAACCAGTTGGGGGTTTCCAGCAAGGGGGGCACACCATTCTTGGAGAGAGATTCATTGCAGGTGATTGGCAGAGATTTTGGAGATTCTATCACCTGGGTATTCATTGCAAGGCTTTGGACATCAGATCTAGTCCATTCTTAAGAAGTTACCATGGCTAGATCAACATCTACAGGTTGGGACAGCTTTGGGGAGTGTTGTCATTCTAATACACACTTGCAAATGTGAGCAAAGTCCATCTCACTTAGTGTGTCCTTGGAGGCACAATGCCTAGGTTCACAGTCCACACTGTCACCTTGACTGGAACCTCTTCCTTCTAGGCTTACTCCTAGGGAAGCCAAGGGGGGTAGACCCTAGTTACTAGATATGATTTAACTTTGAAGTTATAGGAGTTGGTTTTAATTTGTTAAAGGTTAAGGGGGGGAATACTAGCATATGATGCTAAGTTAGAAAATGCAAAGTGCAATATTAATTATGACAAGCAAGCCCTTCCCTAAGTCAACTAAGACTAGTGCCTAATGTTGGGCAAGGGGTCAACTAAGTTTTGAGGGTGGTTCAATTACAAAAGATTACAAGAGAAAGATATTGAAACTATCCCACAAATGAAAATACAATTACTTACATAAAGAATTAGAGATGTTACAACAATTATACAAAAGATACACAAGATACAAATAAACAAGATATAGATGATGCCAAAATGTGAGACTTAAGAGATATCAAAGTTAAGATTAATCACATAAGGCCAAGCATGCCCCAATAGCACTTACTCTATTGGACTGCTTCTCAATGGAAACCACCGAAGCACTCAAGATTCAAGAAGATGATGCCTCCCCAAGTGGGATACTCAACTTCCTCTTGAATCACACCACACAAGCATAAAGTAAAAATACAAGTATTTTGAAAGCTTAAATGCTTAAGGAAATAAACACTTAGATACTTGAACCACAATATTGCATGAAATATTTATGAAAATGAAAACATTTGCAAGATAGACTTCTAAACAATCATCTAAAGATACCCAAGAAATAAAGATTGTCTAGGATACTAA
Organism: Picea engelmannii; assembly: GCA_009831015.1. Classification (NCBI taxonomy): domain Eukaryota; kingdom Viridiplantae; phylum Streptophyta; class Pinopsida; order Pinales; family Pinaceae; genus Picea; species Picea engelmannii. Next base: position 1,981,296 of record ML776594.1, on the reverse strand, counting down.
GTGGTTAGGGGTTGTTTAAAGATTAAGTAAATTTTAATGCCCTCCCCCTAACAAAGTGTTTGAACCTTAGACCACCTCCTCATGTTGCCAAATAGTTGTCGGGTGCTCAAGATAGTAAGGCAATGAGGCCCACCCTAGCTTCCACAGTCAACCCTGACAATAAGAGTACTTCCCGAAGAGAACACCCACCTGGAGTGCCACGGGACAGTCCCCTGCCACTACCCTCCGTTGTTTTCCTCAAACCCATTTTAGATGGCGAAGATGGTGGAATTAGGTTATCCTAGTTGGTATAAAAAGTTGTTATGACTTATGGGTAAGTCTTAAGGTGTGTTATAAGTGTTTTAGAAGAGTTTTAGGTGCCCAAAACATGTGATTTATACCCAAAACCGAAATTGAAATACTTGTTGTGAATGTGTTGCAAAATGCAAAATTTAAAACCATAAACTCATGAACAACATGAATGAAAAGTTTAGAAGATACACATCATTTACATAGCCACGTCATTCACCATTCATAATATATAACTTTGCAGGAAAACTGGAGTAAAGACAAGAATAGCTTGATACCAAGAAATTACTTAGATTTATTCACTTATCCACATAAGCTATCCCATGAAAAGACTTGCTGAAAATAGAAAAGCTTGCCGAAATGAAAGATTAGATTCTACACCATTTCAATGCTTCACATATGCTTAAGATAGATGAGTGGAAAAATGCCTTAAAAGATGAATGAATTGCAACGATTAAAGATTTCTTCTAAAACATTTTAAAACCATGAAATATAGCATCATAAAACATGTGTGAAAAGGAAATTGTTGATAACTAAAGCATGAAAACAAAATTGTTCCTTAAGGGCTTATGCTAAGATGATAAATGTGTGATGATTATTCTAGATAATTTTAACCCATGTGAACATTCAAATCATCAAAACATCTCTACCATCCTAGCCGTACGATTTGGGGATTTCTCTCCCAAGGTGTAGGCAACTTTAGTTAAGCATAAATAAACTTATTGCAGCAAACCACTCACAATGGCCAAGGTTTAGGCAAGCCTACCAATGTTGGCCAAAGAGGGTTAAAAAACAAGAAACAATGTTATGATTATTATTATTAGCCACACTACCTTGTCTTGTGGACAAGTGGGGCAGAAAAAAAAAAAAAACTTAAACGAAATCTAAACTAGCTCAATGATTTTGGGGGGTTGGCTGGGCCACTCACTCTCCCAAGGTGTAGGCAATGTACAAACTTGCAACACATGAAATATACAAGATGAAATGATAAACAAGAGAAGGCAAGCTTCAAGGGAACTTCCCAGGGGCTTGCAACAATGCTAGATACAAAGAGAAATGAGAGAGATTCGTTACCCCACTGATGGATCCTCTTTGGGATATTGTGGGAGTGAATTTCAGCAGTGTTTCCCCTTGTCCCTGGTAAGAATATGCAAAAACTAGCAAACAAAATATTGTTGGAAATGCTGCACAACACAAAAATGTTAAGAAAATTTTATGTTTTTACATAGAACATTTTCACATGAAATCTCCAAGTAAAATGTAAAATAATGTTGACCTATCTATGATGGTTAGCTATAACAATATGATTAACATGAACATAAAACAAATCAGATCCAAAGAGAAGCAAGGAGTGTGAGAAGATCTTTATGGAAAACCCCTTCTTAAGACTATTCCAATCAGTACCTTAGAGGCAAATCTGCACAACTCAAGCAAAACGTGAGGTATGGGAGTAGAATAATATGCTAGAACAAGATAATACGATGAAATACTTCACAATATCATCTATCCTAACATATATAGATCAGCCATAATACTATTAACTTGATCTACTTAAACAAACTACTTTGCTCAAGAAACTAGTCCAAACCAAACACAATGCATAAGAGAACAATGTCACCTCATATGAAAAGAGAAAATCAAAATACTCTTGATTACTCCAAATCCTCCAAAGCTTCTTATTAAATCCAAATGAGAGATCCTTGCAGCAACAAAATGCTCCAATGCTCTCAAGAGAGAAATGAGTTGAATGTAAGATGGCAAGAGCAAGAAAGGATGGGGCAAAATTTATGTAGCATAACTCTAGCTCAAAGAATGGTGAGTGAATGAGTGAGGAGAGGTTTCTTTTATAGCTCAAGAGGCTAAGTGAAGGCACTTGGATAAGCTCCAAGTGTTTCAAACCAAGCAAAGGAGGGGGGCGCACCTCCTTAGGGTTTTGGTGTGGATTCATGACATGAATGGGTGAGATGGAAAGTGGGGGCCACTAAAGGGTGAGGTTAGAGGCTAGGAAGGGCACACTAGGGATGGAAGGGGCCCAAAAATCAAATTAAGGGAACTTCCTAAGGTTTTGGGTGTGAGGGGGGTGCATTTCCCCTTAGGGGCGTGAGGAAAAGAGAGAGGGGGTGAGTTAGGGGGTGTAAGAAAGTGGTAAGGTGGGTTGGGTAGGTTAGGGAGGTATTTTCTTACTTTTTTCCATCTTAACATTTACGCAATAACTCAAAAATTACAAAATTTTGACATTTCGGCAATGTCACTTAGCAATTAAAACTGTTGTGTTAACTGACTCTAACTCTGGGTGGACAAATGCATAGCAAAACTTGTCCGACTGAGCTGAAACTTGGTCCATGGGTGTAGGGGGTGCCTTTCCATTTCTTTTGAGCACAAATACCCCTATCAAAAACCCAAAGACCCAGTTTTTAAAATAATTTCTCAAAAACATTTAATTAATTAAATAATTAAAATCTCAACCTTACGAAAATTAATTAAATTCAATTAATTAAAAAAAAACCCTATCTAGACTCGACGAAATTCCGCGAAACTTTCTACAATGTCTAACATGGTCATTTAAATCATTCCTAAACAATAGCTACCAAAGGATGAGACCATTAGAACGTTGTTCACCACTTTGGAGGAATTATTGCAAGTGTGAGGGAAAAACTCATGGGAAATCAACCAGGCTGAAAAGCTCAATTGACAACCTGAGGATTAAAAAACCTCGGTGAAAAGAAATCTCCCAATAAAAAAATCCCAAGGTACCTGACCTAACTATGATCCATGTAGACCTATTACATTATTAACCCACACAGGGGTGCGGAAATTTCGTTTACAAAATTTTGTGCTAGAGCATAAAATGCCCAAGTAGAACCAATATTGTCTTCAACTTACTTGCATCTGATGATGCATATCTTCATGGCACATGGAGTTGACCCCGTAGTTGAATAGGCAGTCAACATCTGGCTCCACATGGGGATGTGTGTTCGATCTTCTCACATGGGACAGAGAGCATACGAGAATCCAACATATACAAAAGGTGCTCACCAATAACCAACATGAGCATACATATACACATATAACCAAATGAATAAATTCTATAAACAACATCTACATAATGAAATAGCTAAGGTACAACATCATAACTACAAAATAAATATATGATACATAAATAAATCTAAGTACATCATGACATAATAATTTGAGATAATACAAAATTGAAATACAAATAAGGGTTAGAGATACGTTACAACCACCCCTGCAATGGGTGAACTGATGCTGCAGGTGTCTGAATAATCCTTGTCCATGATGACTCACAGAATACCCCTTCCCAAGTTTTATCAACTTGGAACTTTTTGTGAGGAAGAACCAACTAAAAATCATCATCCTTCTTCCCTTCAACCAAACACTGGAATATGACAAGCCATGTAAACTCTGATTACTTTGTTTCTCATGACTGTCAAGGTGGGAGGCCAACCAACACTCATAATGATATGAAATTGATAAAATGAAATTGCCTTCCATTTCCACATAATTCTGCATTAACTTATCCTTCAGTTGAGAAAGTGAAGAAGAACATATCACAGGAACCATCATAATATTTTCAAAGTCAACGTTAAAAAAGACTGGTTCCTCAAGAGGAGGGTGGGGACTTGAATCATCTAGATATTCAACATTTTCCAACTCAAGATCCTTCACTTCCTCAAAATAGATGACCGATTCATCCATGGATTCATCCGGAATTTCCTCATGAACTTCCTTATCTTTTTCATTGTCAAGCTCAAGTTCATGGGGGTCCGGATATTCAATATAAGTCTCTGTGAAATTAGTAGCTTCCATGATTTCAAATTGATCTTCCAGGGCCATAAACTGTTCATTTATGGTTTCACATTGTTCAACATGGGCAAACTGCATGTTTATAATGGTTTCTTTAATCTCCTCAATGGGATCTGGTGGAATGTCAACTTCTATATTTGAGCTGATTGTTTCTATATCTGAAAGATTTTTCCTCTTCCATTTTCCCATAAAATCATCAATCAACTCGTTGTAAATTTCATCCTAATCATCCCCAAATCTTTCCAAAAAGTCATGCAGAAAGTCTCGTATGGTCTTGATTGATTTATCTTTATGAATAAGAAACCAATCACAAACACTTCCGTGGCCTTCCAGAAGAGTCCAGGAAAACAATCTCATAAGAGCATCCTCATAGATAGGTGAATTATGCCAATCATCAATTAATTTCCAAAAGGCCTTGATATGAGCACAAGCATCACCACCCTCATAAAATTCAAGCACATTGTCAACAACATCTTCAGGTATATCATTAGGATAACCAACTATTTCTGAAAAATCAAAAGGTTTTGTGAGTTCACTCATTGAAAAAGAATCTGGGACCCAAAATTACTAAGGATCCAACAAGAAAGAAAACATGCCAGCTTCATCCAAAAACCTTTTCAAGTTCAAAGATGAAACAAACAAGCCGTGAGTTCCTTCTTGAAAAATGCCTTGTCAAATTATTTTTAAAATGGAGTCGCCAGATGACCAAGTTTATCAAACAAACAAGAGCATCAAACAAAACAAAAACAAGAAGGAAAATGAGAGTTAGATTTATTAAGTTTGGAACAAGAATTGGATACCAGTGAGTGCTTCTCCTCCAACAATTTCAAGCAGCCCACAAGGATTGCTCCTTACAATATACTTGACAGATTTGTTCAATGGAGTTGCCACTTGGAAAGGAAGAAAACAAAAGCAACCAATGCAAGTTCAAAGAATTTTAGGGACTAAAGTTTATTGTTTAGTTCTTAAAAAATTAAGTTAAGTCGTTTTGACCAACGATAAATGACTTATCCCCGGAAATGGCGCCAAAGATGTTGCTGTCCTAATACACACTTGCAAACGTGAGCAAATTCTAGCTCACTTAGTGTGTCCTTGGAGGCACAATGCCTAGGTTCACATTCCACATTGTCACCTTGACTTCTAGGCTCACAATGCCTAGGCTCACTTAGTGTGTCCTTGTTTAGTTCTTAAAAAAATTAAGTTAAGTCGTTTTGACCAACGATAAATGACTTATCCCCGGCAATGGCGCCAATGATGTTGTCGTCCTAATACACACTTTCACACGTGAGCAAAGTCCAACTCACTTAGTGTGTCCTTGGAGGCACAATGCCTAGGTTCATAGTCCACACTGTCACCTTGACTGGAACCTCTTCCTTCTAGGCTTACTCCTAGGGAAGCCAAGGGGGGTAGACCCTAGTTACTAGA
>ML776594.1:1883823-1920921 GCA_009831015.1 Picea engelmannii | reverse complement strand
GGAAGATGAGCTTCCACCTTCACGTGGTTGGCCCCGTTCAATAGAGAATATTAAGCAATCATCAAAACTAAGAGAATCTCGGCAAGGTTAATGCACAAATATGCTTATTTCACCTAGTTCGTTATTATATAATATTTAATAACTTAAAAATAAGGTGCGCATGTTCATGTACTTGAAACCGACACATATAAATCATGACATGTGAATGGGGCCAGCATTGAAATTTTTTCAATTTGTGCTTGTATGGACTAAAATTTCACATGGTTAGACTAGATGCACGCAATGAAAGTATGGGATGGTTTCCAGACTCAAACATGACTGCCACAAACAATTTCACAATCAAACAACAAGCCTATAGAATAATTAATGTGAAGGGAGACAAGGCCAATTTTTTGGGTGGCATCGCCTTCTCATGTACTTGAAACTGACACATAAATCATGACATGTGAATGGGGCCAACATTGAAATTTTTTCAATTTGTGCTTGTATGGACTAAAATTTGACATGGTTAGACTAGATGCAAGCATTGATGGTATGTGAGGGTTTCCAAAATCAAACATGACTCGCGCAAACAATTCGACAATCAAACAACAAGCCTATTGTAAATTCCATGTCCATCCATGCCAGGCCGCACTACGCCAGAGAACTCTTACTGTTCTCTCTGCGGAACATACCATAACATACCCAACATCCAAATGAGCTATGCCACATAAATGTTTCCAAACTGCATTCATTTAAAACATACATACACAACAGTTTTGCGGAAGCTTCACATATAAAACGTAACAGACAAATACAATACATAAATGCATGAATTCACACTAAATAACAGTAAACATAGGCATTCAGCATATACAGGAAATTCCTATAAACATTCAGAAAAATATAAACAAATATGAAATAAACCCATAAAATAAACACGTAACAATAATGCAACATGTAATTTTATCACACAGTTAACACTTATATTTGTACGAATATCACCAACTGCGTGCAGACCATCCACAAACCTCCTAGCCTTAGACCACACTGTTCGTCACTCTCAACAGTGAGTCACCCCCAATATGGGACTAAACTCCACCTGGGTAAAGGGATTCCTAACTAGGCTAAAGGTTCACAGACAACAGGAAAGGCTTCGTCTAAGGTGCTCACTCAACTAACAACCTACAACCTCTCATTCCCCACATGCCTATCCCACCCAAGGAAGTGTGCCCCTTCTCTGCTCAACAGTTCTTCGGCTACCCCACTTCCCTTCCAGGGCTTCAACAACAGGCCGAACAGGAAGTCTCAGAGCACTGTAGCTTCAGTTTAGCACCTTCAAGAAATCACTCCCCAACAATCCTCTCATCCAGAGAATTTCTCATGGGCCTGACAACCCGCTTCTTCGATGTTCCATGGGCCTGACAACCCACTTCTTCAGTCCCTCTCCCAAGCTAACCAGGTACATCCACAAAAAAATGGTTATGGTTACTGGTTCAAGTACAATGATGAAGATACAAAGGATAGCTCCATGGTGTGTGAATTCTCATGGACGATGGACTGGATGACTGAATGAATCGTTGAATAATGGGAGCATATGAAAATGAACTAAGTCCTGACAATATGTATGCATGTCCCCAACTTGACACTTGTCATGTTGGAAGCTACTTTGGTCCACTTGTCCCCAACTTTAGAACTTAGGATAAAATAATTATCCATACTTTATGTTTTAAGAAATATTAATATAATATTTCTTTTTGGCTTAAGCTATCTAGCTTAGCCCTTTCCCTTAACTTTTGTCCCTCCCTTTCCCTAACTGGTGTAGTTTAGTCCCCCTTCTCTTTTATTGTGGTTGGTCTGCGTGCAACGATGTATTTTATATTAATCATGAGACATTTACAAAATAGGTGCACTGGCCTTTAACATCTAGGCTCTCTGGCCTAATTCCAAAACATAAGCATCCCAGCTTATAAGAACTGGATCACCAACCTATAACACATATCATATTCACAAAGGCTCGCTGACCTCAACACTGCGCGCACTTTAGTTACTGCGAGCGATATCCCGAAATGTGCACACTACATCATTTTACTGTGCATTACATACGTGCACTATGTCATGGAAGGTGCATTAAAAAATGATGTCAAAACATCTCACCAGCTTAAGTACACTTGCATTACATTTACAATTGGATTCGAACGAGGGATATTACAATCCCCTCCCCTTATTTATGCACTATCCTCAGTGCATGATGTACCCATATACCAAAGAATTTTCAAAAATCCTCAAAAAGATGTGGGTATTCTGCCTGCATTGCATCCTCATGCTCCCAAGTAGTGTCCTCAGGACCGTACCAGGTCCATTGGACCTTTACAAGCTCTATGGCTCGATTCTGAAATTGTTTGGTTTTCCGGTCCAGAATGTGCACTGAATGCACTTGGAAAGCACCTTCCTGCTCCACCTGAATCACATTCCAATCAATAACATGATTAGCATCAGGTATATATTTCTTTAGCAATGATACAATGAATACATTATGAACATGCATAGATGCAGGAAATGCAATCATATAAGCAACTGGACCAATCCTCTCTAGGATTTCAAATGGCCCACAATAATGAGCTGCCAACTTTGAACAGTTTCACAACTTTAGGGAAATTCTGTTGGCTTTTACTTTAAAAAATTCATGGTCTCCCACATTAAATTCCCTGTGAGTTCTGCCTTTATCATCATAACTTTTCTGCCTGTCTTGGGCAGCCTTTAAATTTTTCTTTATTTTTATCATTTGCTCCTCCATTTCCCTGAGAAAATCTGGTCCAACCACTGCTCTGTCGGTTGGGTTATCCCAACTTACTGGAGTGTTTCACTTTCTGCCATAAAGTGCCTCAAATGGGCTCATCATGCTTGGTACCCATTGTTGTAAGCAAACTCTACCAAGTGTAGTTAGTCTTCCCATTTTGATGGTTTATCCATCACATACATTCTCAACATATCTTCGATCACTTGATTCACCCTCTCTGTTTGTCCATCTGATTCTAGATGATAGGCTGTAATAAAATTCAAATTTGTTCCAAATCCATTAAATAACCCTTTCCAAAATTTTGAGGTAAATTTTGGATCTCAGTCAAACACAATTGTCTTGGTTATGCCATATAATCTAGAACTTTCCCTCATATAAACATCAACATTGTTTGTTGCCTTGTGAGTGAGCTTAACTGGAATAAAATGGGCAGCTTTAGTAAGCTTATCCACTACTACCATGATAGAATCATGTTGTTTTTTTGTTCTGGGCAATTTAGTGATGAAATCCATTGTTACAACTTCTCATTTCCACTCAAGAATGGGTAATGGTTGTAGCAAACTAGTTGGGTTTCTATGCTCAGCCTTTACCTTTTGACATTCCAAACATCTAGCAATAAAATCAACAACCTCTTTCTTCATGCTTGGACAATAATATTGGCTCTTGACAGCTACAATATTTTTCTGATATCTTGGGTGCCCAGCATAAGGCACATTATGCATTTCTCCCAATATCAGATTTTTTAGTTCCTAAGAATTTGGTACATAAATTCTTCCTTTGTACATGATAATTTCATCATTATCTAGCTTATATTCTTCAATTTTCTGTTGCAAAATACCTTATTGTACTTTTGTCACTAATTCCTTGTATTGCAAATCTGATTTGGCAGCTTCTATAATTTTGTCTTTCAAATCTGATTGATACATGCTAATGGTTGTAGCATGCAATTCATGTACTCTTCTGTTGAGTGCATTAGCCACTTTGTTCTCTTTCCCTTTGATATGCTTTATATCAAAGTCATATTCCCTTAGAAATTATAACCATCTGCTTTGCCTAGCATTTAGATTGGGCCGATCAAATAAATATTTCAGACCATTGTGGTCTGTTCTTAGCTCGAACATTTTTCTCATGAGGTAGTGTCTCCATTTCCTCAAGGCATGCACTATGGCTGCCAACTCCAAATCACGAGTGGCATAGTGTCTTTCATGTTCCTTTAACTTCTTTGATTCATAACATATAAAAAATCCATTTTGAGTGAGGACTACACCAAGTCCTTCTTTACATGCATCTGTGCATACAATGAAGTCTTCATTTGGGTTTTCAATCCTTAGTGTTGTGCCTCTTTTGTCACCTAAATGAGAAAAACATAGGTGCTTACAAGATTAGTTGGGTTAGCTAAGAAAGACAGCATTAAAGGAAATGGTTAGAAAAAGAAACATAAAAGAACAAGCTAAGAATTAAACAAAGAAATGAAAGAACAAATAAACTATTCAGCATAAGGACATAAGAACAAAAACCAATAAGACTCATGTCACCAATGGAAAGGATTATATTAGTGAAAAGAAAACACCAAGAAGAAAGAGGACTTTGGGTCCCTTCTTCCTCCAAGGGAGGGCTCTTGGACCCCCACAACTAAGCTCTTCTTACAACTTTGAAAGAAATGGTGAAAGAATCCCAAGCTAATCCAGTCAAGAGGTGAGATGGATTGCCCAAATGTAATGGTGCTAGTATGCTCTTGATGAGAAAAGAGGATTCCCCAAGAGAATAGCAGCAGCATAACCTTGCAAATGAATTCCTTGAAAATGTAGTGCACCATGGCCTTGTTTTATAGCACCAATTTGAGGTATTGTGCAACAAGCTTTAAGTGTGAAAAGGGGCTATTTAGGGAATTTTTAGGTCTTTGACCAGCCACCTAGTTGGATCCAGCTGAGATTTGGATGTCAAATCAACTTGGAAGATGAACCAGAAGTGGGTGGGAGGCTGACCAATCTCATAAATGCACCATTCTCAGGTGTGCGCAGATTTTAGCCATCACAGACGCACATCGTGCGCAAGTGCACTTTTCGTGCATTTTTGGTTTGCGCATGTGCGCGCGCACTCTGTGTATTCATAATGCACCTTAATTTTATCACTGGTTGTATAGTTTTTGGACCTTTTGGAAATGATTTTTGGTAATTTTGGTCTATGGGTGACCTCATAACTGTTTTGAAGATACTAGATTCCTGTAACCATTTGTGGATGAAATTTCAGTGATAATAGATGCCCCCTGATGGATGAGGTTAGGAGAATATGTATAGCCTAAATCCATCAATGTTTCTTCTATTGAGAGTGTCGTTGTAAGAAAGAGCAGTAGTGAGAGTATCAAGAGTGACCCTTTGGAGGGAGAAGGGGACCTGTAGGACCCAACCTTCCATAAGGTATGTAAAATAAATTGTGTACAAACGAGGTGGGCATGCCCCATGCTCGTGTCATGTAACTCAAAAAATAAGGGTGTTTGTATAGTAACTGAAACTGTGTTGATGTAGAAAACTGCAACTCCCTCGGGGGTGGTCGTGATAAAGGCAGAGGACAATTCTGAGGAGGAACATACTCTGAATAGTAGGTGATGATACATGTAATAAGTATCATGAATTCTGTAGGCATTGATAGCCCAACCAGGTTCAGAGGTATTTGACAAATATAAGAAATAACTGCAATAGTCGCAAAGTAAGACCCACTGTAGCATGAGAAAGTATTGAAGTCGAATGCTATGGGGGTCAACGACATCAGAGAGAAATTATGGTTCTCCCTGTGTCGTCCGAGACCTCTCATTGGAAAGGAAATGAGAGTCAAGATACTATTGCCCTTCTGGAAACTGTGTTGATGTCGACAAAAAGGAGACGCGACTCCAAGAAGCAAAGGGCTTCGTGAAATCTACTAGGTGAGGTTAGGAATTGAGTAGGTACATGGACGAAGTCAAGATGTGTGGAGATTCAAGACTGCCCTTGGTTGGGGGTATATGCGAAGTAGAAGTGGCCGCAATTGTTCAACGAGGTCGAGTGTCAGGGGTACAAAAAGATGTGGGATAAGTTGTGCTGGAGGCGGGACAAAGCGAACAAACTCAGAGAGTAGAGGTAAGTGGTCTGTGGGATACTCAGAGTATATGGATGATGTCAATAGGGGTAGATGATAAGGAGTTCCCAAAACAAGGGAGACATGGGTTGCGTTTGCCAAGAAGGTCGCCAAAGGTGACGACAAAAAGCTATGTAAATGTTGGAAACAAAGGATTTTTACATTGATCAAATGAATAAAGAATAATTTGGGATGAGTGTGCAAATACAGAAACGAGTGCCCCAGTGCAAGATGGTTGGGCCGGTTAGGGTGCACATTGCATGGAGAACTGGTGGAGGTTGGGGGCCCCATGGGTGGGTTTCTGTATGAGGTAAAAGGAATGGAGGGAAATTTGCAGATGGGAAAACTGATTGTGGATGAAATGGATGGTTAATGATACTGCGGAGGCGTAGTCAAAATAGAACCTTGAAGAGATAACCTAGGAGTCCATTGGGAAAGCTAGAAAAATGAGGAGAATGAGTATGTGGCTGATTCACAACATGATGTAATACTATCGGGTCTCCCATCCCTAAAGGGTGGAAAACAACATGAGTGTCAAAGTACCAAGGGGTACTATGAATGGGACAACTCATGTGGGGGAGAGTGCTACCAGGTGACAGTACCCAAAATGCAAATGGAGGTGTCGGTACTGCAGAGCTGGAGATGGGGATCCTAAAGGTAAATTTAAGAGGGTGTGACTGGAGATGCAATTGAGATGCAGAGGGAATGATTACATACTAGTGTTGATTATATACCTAAAGGGGTTGTGCTGATGTATGATGACCAAGTACCTACACACATGAAAACCAAATACCCGACATGAACAATATCTGAAGAGAATCGAACATACAAGCATTTATTTGATAATTTTGAACATGATCATGTGTACCTAGACAGGGTATGAAAACAATGGTTCCCCAGGGGCTAAGGATAAAAAATGGCCCGAGGATTGTCTTGATGTAGATGACGGGATGTTGATCCCGTGGCTGAAGATGGATCGAAAAACAGACACTCGAAGCTCCCGGAATGGGGTTTGGAAGGTTGGCAAAAAGGGCTATATATAGCTGGATTGGGTTTGTGCTGGAAGCTTTGGTGTATTGCAACTAATGTCTATCGGAATTGAGGTAGAATTGGGAAATGGTGTGTATAATGGCCATATTCTGAACATATGGCACAAGGGAATTTGGTTCATAGCCCTTTGTTACTTTCGTTAGGAGAGGTAGCAACAGTACTTGCTAAAGTGATGAATGGTGATGGTGTTTGATTGAGTTGAATTAGGTTACGTAACTCGGGTAGAGATGGGAATTTGTTGGTTGGGTGTCCATATTTCTCACATAGTGTGCAAGGAGGGTGGACATGTGGGGGGAGTGGAGCTGTGGGCTCCTTCTTCTTTTGCCTGCCCCAGCTGTGGCCGAGAGGTTAGTGAGTGGGGGTGTAGAGGGAATGGTGGGAGTGAGTATATGAATCATCATTTGGATTCCTTCTATTTGGGGGGGAAGGGATGGTTGAGGAACCATATCTGATGGATGTAAATGCCAAACCAGAATTTCCAACACCATATTAGGGAGGGCAAGCGTTGCGGCTACTTGGAAATCTTGTATGCCTGGTGGAGGGTAAAATAAGGGTATTTGAGTAATGGCTTGGGGAACTATCTCCCAAAATTGGATATGGACTTGGGGTGAGGTGAAATCGTGAACTAGTGGATTTGACGAGTTCACAGGAGGCTCGTGAGGGAGGGGTTCTGCAACTAATGGGACATCATATATGAGAGAAGCCTCCCTAGGAGGAAGGATTTTCTCAATGTCAGTTCCTTTGGATGATACGACACATACCTGATTGGAAGGATGAAGGAGCGGTGATGCACCATGGTAAGTTCCTAACAATGATGGATCTTTGAAAATTATGGGACCCATTTCGATGAGTGGGTATGCTTCATGAGTAGTGTGGATGACAGGGAGAATGTTATCGATGTTGGCAGAAGGGTTGGATTCATAATGTGAGAATTGGTCAATTGTAATGATCTTCCCGTTATGGCGGAACATCATGGTTCGAAACACGGAAGAGGCAACTGCCTTCATAGAATACATGTAGCTACGAATGAACAAGATATTATAATCGAGTGGGGTATTGATAACTTCAATGTCGATGAGAATGGTCTTGCCCCCAAGTTCTACAGGGACCTTTTGGAAGAGCCCTTCAGGAGAAGATGGTCATCTGTCATAAGATCTTAAGGTAACGACAGATGGTATGAGTTTGGGGGAACCAAGTTTTTTCCATACAGATTTGGACATGATGCATGTAGATGTGCCTTCATCGATGATGCACTGATGAACTGTAATGTTCCGAATTTTCACTGGGATTTGAAAAGAGATGAGAGCAGGGAGACGAGGCTCTCTGCTGTTGAGATCAAATGTGATGAGCTGGGTATCTGTGGGGTCGACTGCCCCCAAGGCGGAAAGTAATGTTTTTCGCTGAGTGGGACAAGTTTGAAGGACTTCTAAGACTGACATGGCAGTCGAGGATTGTGCTAATTCATCAACCAAACTGTAATTATGTGCCGCCCTAGCCTGTGGGTTGTGGACATTCCTGCACAATGGGATGCGAGGGATGCGAAGAGGGGTTTCTATGTTAGGGAAAGGGATCATCAAAGGTGGTCCCGTTGGTGTTGGGAGTGTTTCTGGGGAAATGGGAGGAGATTCGGTCGGTGCTCGGTATTGACGACTACGTGTTTGCAAAAGGATTTCTTCCTCACTTATGAGGAGGATAGTACGATATGTGGGATTGTTTGGGTTGATATATTGTCCCAACTGTGGTGGGGTAGGATGCATGTCCTATTGGGTATTCATCACACCCTGGTGCGGAATGGGGTTCTGCAGCACGGCTGGGGGAGTTTGTTGCACGTACTGTTGTGGGGCCTGTTGGGGGGCAGGCAGTGCTGGATGATGTGGTCCATTTCCTAAGTCTTTCATTTGTTTAAAATCAATGATTTGGGGGCAATGATGAGTATAATGTCTGAACTCATCGCAAAGGGCACAAGGGAAGTTGGTTCGAAGATTATTGTTATTTTTCCCTTGACGCTTGTTGTTATTTTCCCCTGGGGGTTCTGATTCGCTTGGTTCTAGTTCCCCCCAGTAGGTTGGTTCTGTTGGGGGTGATTCCTGCCTTGACCTGGGTTGTTATTATTCAGATTTTTTCCTTTCTTTTTGGCATTATTCGACGGATGGGTCGAATTTTCCATATTCAACTGTTCAAAATTTTGATATTGCTAAATGGGAGAGGGTTGAACAAAATTCACCCCAGTGTGAGGGTTTCCTTTTGGTGGAGCCATGGGCCGCAGAGGACCAAGAAATGGAAAGTACAGATTCTGTGGGGGTAATGATCCGTAAGGTACATAGGAAGGCGTGGCACTTTTGCTATAACTTAGAGTATAAGATGATGTAGAGGGAGTACCCGAACTTGTTTAGATAGGTGGGTGTATTGTGGGTGTCGGTGGTGGCCCATTGATGGGTGGGGGAAAGGCAACAGGGTATGGTTGTTGATAAGGGGGTGGAGGGTAATAAGGGGTTCCTCCATATGCCGACGGATATTGAGGTGTGACATACATTGGTGGTTGTTGGGGTTGTGGTGCGTGGTGCATGGTGTTACCAATCAATCCGCCTGCTAAGTGAGACATCCCGGGTTTATCTTGGCCGAATGACACAGGTTTTGGGAGATCAGGAAGTACTGTGTACAAGTACCCTGATTGTGAATAGATGAGGTCGTATTGTTTAGCCTTACTGATGGCTTCCTCTTTTGATTGAGGGAAGGTGGAAGCCACATATTTACCAAGGAGAGAGACAAGTGATCTGAGAAACTAGTCAAGACACTGTTGTTTGGTGGTTTCTGCTTTGCACAAACTACGTCATCGACGCCACTCATGAATATGATCAGCGATATGTGTGGCTGAGGTTTGTTTAAAATTAGAGAGTAGTTCAAGACCATTATCATGGCGGATTGGTAATTGAAAGAAGGTCAAAAATTCTTTGGCCAAGGACTCGAAAGTCGCATGGGACCCTGATTTTTCATCTACATACCATTTGGCTGAGGGGCCAGTGAGTGTGCGTTGAAATAATCGTAGTTGGATGGAATAATCCATAATGTTTTTGGAAGAGCACCATAGGTGGAAAGTCATGACATGGTTGGCAGGGTCATCCCCTGCCTTTCCTTCAAACTTGGGAATATCTGAAGGTAGTTTGGTAGGCATTGCAGGCCATGTGGGGTCATGCAATATAGGGTCATTTGTGAGTTTGATTAGATTTGGGATGTTAAGAGAGGCCAAATATGGCATCTGGAGTGGTGTCGGAGGATTAGTTCCAGCCATGGTGTGAGTGGTTTGTGAACCTACCCCTTGAGAGGGGCTAGGTGGGTTGGTACTTCCCCCTTGAGAGGAAGTTGCCCCCCCACTTTCATGTAAAGGAGAGAAAGTGGACGGTGGACCTTGGGAATTGGACCCAAGTAAGGTGGAACCAAGAAAATATTATCCTAAGACAATGGCACTCACATGGGTGTGAGAAGGTGGTGCCGATGAGGTGGAAAGACTAGGAACTCCCCCTAAAATAGGAGGGAGGTTTAGCAAGCATCTGGAATGACGGGGGTTCTGTGGGTCCCCTATGATGTCCGACTAGCTAAGTGGATGTGTGTGAATGGTGGTGAGAGTAAAATAAACAAGAGTCTCTGTTGCAATTTTTGAACTTTACACGATATACATCTAAATCAAATGTAATCGGAAGTGCATCATAAATTGTTTTGAAAAAGAAGCATATATGTGAATAAGTAGGTTTTGTCCACGTGGGGGATCAAAGAAAACAAATGCTCATGTTCTAAAATATGTAACGTCCTTCCTCTCAAATAGCACTGGACCTTCTAATAGTACTCAACAGTGGGGTCTGAAGTCACTGGAAGAAAAACTAGTGAAGGATGAAGTAATTAGTTATAATGAGGGGTAAAGGGGGCATATCCCAAAAGAGTTGGTGATATTTCCCAATAGCCACACAAAATCCCATTAAGGTGCAATTGCAGCCCACAATTGCCACCTAGGTAGATGTCCTAAATTTTGGTCAATAGGTACCTCTGTCAAAGTGCGACATTTAGATTTTTGGCCTAAGAAATGGGTCACGGGCTGGATCTCGTCCAAGAGGTGGGTGCCTCAAGAGGGGACACATAGAACAACCGGACCTCGACCTTCAACCCTTCACAGGTATATCCTTGCCTTATGGTGTTAGGAACACTTGAATTTGAGGATTTATAGTTCCCTATTTGACAACTTCTGTTGTTTTGACAATGTGAGAACAAGATAACGGGGAGTTATTTAGATGCCTATCCCTGATATCCTACCTAGACTAAAAATTTCTTTTAGCACCTCTTGTGGAGGAAAACTTAGTGAGTTTTTAGAAAAAATTTAGATGTGGTTGTTTTGAGAGATTGGGGGTGTGAGCCAATCTCGTTGAAATTAAACGGGAGTGGATAATTTCGTCAAGAAAAGGGTGGGGTGTTTCAGAATCCTTTGGAGGAAACTTACGTTGACCTCCACGTTTCGAGATGAAAACTATGTAAGTGATAAGTCACTTTTGTGTGTAAATGAGTGAGAGTGTGCCAATGTTTTAGTGAATTAGGTGTCACTTTGCTACATGTGGTCTTCGCTTGGTCCTTACAAGTGTTGATTACCTAATTAACTAAATATCTTTGGTACAACCTTGCGTAATTCAAAATTTCCTAGGAAACTAGCATGTGGACATGTGGGTCCATTACTATTTCTTTAACTCCCTATTGTGATTTAATCTAAGAAAGATTTGAAACTATCCTAGATTGTGATCATGTGGGCATGTATGGGCCCATTACAAAACCTTTAAACTTCCCTAGTGATGTAATCTAAGAAAGTAAATTTCAACACTATCTTATCTTTGTAGCATGTGGGCATGTATGGGCCCGTTACAATCTTGAGATGTGTTTGAAAAATAAACTAAGAGGAGTCCCAAGGGGGTTGTTGTCCTCTCCTGAAGGTTTTAGTCTTTTTAAAGGAGATGAAATTGTCCTACAACCTTTTTCTGATTCTCAAGGTCACTTTGAAGAGTGAGAGAAGAGCATACTAAATGATTGTGATTCAACTTCTGGTCCCAATGCAAGTTTTATGTGATTTACAAATGATTCCAACTTATACTCTTAGTCAAAGCAAGCCATCCATGTGGAAAAATGGAAGCAAAAGAGGAAATAATAATTTAAAACCCCCTAAGTGCCTATGTGTTTTGATTAATCCCTTTATATGGAGAGGGAACTAAGTGTGGTGCATATTACAACATGAATGAAATATTTTTTAAGAAGGCTAGGGGCCTTCCCCAAATCATAAAAAAAGCTTACAATGTGTATTTTTATGCACAGGTGCGCGGGTCTCAGAGTAGACAAAGACACACTAAACGCCTGTGCGCAAATCGAAATAGACTTTTAGGCACAGGTGCGTAGAACAACACAGTAATTTTGGCACACATGCGCACGATGCACGACTGTGGGCCAATAAACCTGTGCACACCTGACACATGGCCGTGAAGAAAATTTCAGATGGAATTCTCTCAATTCAGCTTTGAATTGGATGTTTTGTAGGTCGTCTTGGGCCGGTTAAGGTACCTGCAGGTTAAATAAACCAAAAGAAGAACTAGAAAAACCCAAATGGGGTAGGAAATTGATACCTTTCCCCAGTAGAGTCGCCAATCTGTTGCACCTCTTTTGTCACCTAAATGAGCAAAACAAAGGTGCTTACAAGCTTAGTTGGGTTATCTAAGAAAGACAATAGTAAAAGAAAGGGTTATAAAAAGAAACATAAAAGAACAAGCTAAGAATTAAACTAAGAAATAAAAGAACAACTAAACTATTCAGCATAAGGACATAAGAACAAAAAACCAATAAGACTCATGTCACCAATGGCAAGGATTATATTAGTGAAAAGAAAACACCAAGAAGAAAGAGGACTTTGGGTCCCTTCTTCCTCCAAGGGAGGGCTCTTGGACCCCCACAACTAAGCTCTTCTTACAACTTTGGAAGAAATGGTGAAAGAATCCCAAGCTAATCCACTCAAGAGGTGAGATGGATTGCCCAAATGTAATGGTGCTAGTATGCTCTTGATGAGAAAAGAGGATTCCCCAAGAGAATAACAGCAGCATAACCTTGCAAATGAATTCCTTGAAAATGTAGTGCACCCATGGCCTTGTTTTATAACACCACTTTGATGTATTGTGCAACCATCTTTAAGTGTGAAAAGAGGATATTTAGGGCATTTTTAGGTCTTTGGCCAACCACCCAGTCGGATCCAGTCGATATTTGGATGTTAAATCAACTTGGAAGCTGAACCAGAAGTGGGTGGGAGGCCAACCAATCTCATAAATGCGTCGTTCTCAGGTGTGCGCGGCTTTTAGTGACCACAGTCGTGCATCGTGTGCATGTGTGCTTTTCGTGCGTTTCTGGTTTGTGCATGTGCGCGTGTGCCCTGTGTAGTCATAACACACCTTAATTTTATCAATGGTTGTATAGTTTTTGGACCTTTTGGAAATGATTTTTGGTAATTTTGGTCCATGGGTGACCTCATAACTGTTTTGAAGATGCTGGATTCCTGTAACCATTTGCAGATGAAATTTCAGTGATAACACTAAGTATTGGAGCACTTGTCAATAATTGTTTCAAGTGTTGGAAACTCCTTTCACAATCCAGTGTCCATTGAAACTTCACACCCTTTTTTTGTAAGGAAGTGATTGGGTGTGAAATCTTTGAGAATCCTTTAATGAATCGCCTGTAATATCCTGCAAGACCAATGAATGATCTCACCTCTGTCACATTCTTTAGTGCTGACCATTCTCTAATGGATTCTATCTTCTTAGGATCCACTGCTATCCCATCCTTTGTAATGATATGCCTCAAATAGTGAATTTGCTTCTGATAAAAAAAGCACATTCTCAATTTGGAATACAATTGATGCTCCCTTAATACTTGCAACACCATCCTCAAATGATTTTCATGCTCTTCCTCTGACTTAGAATATATAAGAATCTCATCCAAAAATACAATGACAAACTTGTCTAAATATTCTCGAAAAACACCATTCATTAAGAACATGAAAACAACTTGTGCATTTGACGACCCAAATGGAACCACTGTGAACTGATAATGACCATACCTTGTCCTGAAGGCAGTCTTGCTGATATCTTCCTCTTTAATCCTTACCTAATGGTATCATGATCTGAGATCTATCTTTGAAAATATCTTTTCATCCTTCAATTGATCAAAGAGATCATCAATCCTTGGCAAAGGATACTTGTTCTTAACTGCAAGTTTATTCAAATGTCTGAAGTCAATGCACACAAACAAGACTGGGGCACCCCAAGGCGACACACTTGGGCATATATACCCCTTCTTCAAAATTTCTTCAAGTTGCATTTGCAACTCCTTCAATTCGGGTGTACTCATTTTGTAAGGAGTCTTTGACACTGGAGCTACTTGAGGCATTAGATTTATAGAGAAATCAATGTCCCTCCTTGGAGGTAGTCCTAGTACCTCCTTGAACACATATTCAAAATCTTTCAGGACTGCATAATCCTCCAAATTTGGTACTTTATATTTAGGTGTCTCCTCCATATGAGCTGCAAATATTTGACACCCTTTTCTGTAACATTTATTTAGTTGAAATGTTGAAATCTCTTTGATGGTTACAGCCCTAGGAATTCCCTACACTTTCCTTAGTTTCCCTTCCTCATCCAAGCAAGCAAATGCTTTGTTATGACAATCTAGGAGATCATGATGTTGGTCCAAGCAATCCATCCCAATTAGACAGTCATAGGAACCTAAAGGCAATATGTTCAAATATTCCCATGTGTTCAGTCCATTCATGTCCATAAGACATGACTTAACCATCTGTTTAACTTTTCTTTTGGTTCTTGTAGCCGGCTGCACCAACCAATATTTTCCATGCTCGCTTCTTGGCAAATGAAAACTTTCCACCATCTTAGGATCTATATGACTATGACTAGCTCCTGAATCAATTAGAATAGAAATGGTTTGATTGTTCATCATACCTTCCACTTCAATCATGTGGGATTGATACTATGTTTTCTTGTTGTCCAGGGATGCATATATCCTTGGCACATTTCTGCCCATGTCCTCTACTATTTCAGCTTGCTGTATATTGTGAGTAGTCCTTCCTTTTTCACCTCTGTGAGGACAACCTCTGAACATATGATCTCCTTTACAACCCCAACATTAAATAGGTGGTTTCCTTGGCCTTTGACTCCCTATGTCAATCGTTCTGGGTTCTTTAGGCATTTTTTGTCCTTGTGGATTATTTCTGAAGAAGGGTGGCTTAGATCTCTTCTTCCTTTGATCCATCTTTAATCTCTTTTTGTCTTCCCAAGTCTTTTGGAAAATTGGCCTTGCTCTCTGCTGATCATATAGGCATTTATCTCACCTTATGGTCTCTTCCAATGTCTTGGGATCATCATACTGTATTTTGTCACTGATGAATGATGGCAATCCACTCAAATACCTTTGAATTTTGACTGTCTCATCCTTGATGAAAGAGACATACTTCAGCATTTCTAGAAACCTTCTCTCATATTCATCTATTGTCATATTTCCAAGCTTGAGTTCAAAGAACTCTTTCATTTTGTTGTCATAATATCTCTTAGTCAAGTATTTCTTCTCAAAATACTTCTTGAATTCCCTCTAAGTAACACTTTTCTCTTTAATGTGTTGCACTTGCACAAGTTGATCCCACCACATGGATTCCTTTCCCTTGAGTTGATAGATGGAAATTCTACCCTTTGCATGAGAAGAATAATTATGCAATTGAAAATACTTTCTCATGTCCATCAACCATGTTTCTGCATCTTCATCCTTCTTGTGCTCACCATCAAATGTAGGAGGTTTGATTTTTTTCATTTCTCCTCATAGCTCATCCACTCCATACTTCTTATTCCTTCTGAAAGGGGATGGACTTGAGTTGTTTCCTTCTCTCTTATTGGAATGCCTTGGGGAGTGGTGGTGATGTCTACTAACACTTCTTGCTCTTCTTTTCTCATCCGAAGGCTTGTGACTTCCATATTTGCTTGAGACACTCTCCTTATCCAATTTCTTTTCTATTCTATTCAATCCCTCCAATAAATTCATGTTGAAGTCATCCTGTTTCTCCTTGGCTTTCATAAGCCTTTCATTATCATCTTTATGGCTTTGGACATCCTTCTGCAAATTTTTAATGGTCTCCACCATATTCATGTTTTCATTTCTTTCATCTCCATGTCCATTGGAGTTTGTTCCTTCAATGCCCATATGGACCTTCATCCCTCTGCTCTCATCTTGCTGACTGTAATTCCCCTGTGCCTCTTCTATTCCTATGGAATTTGCACTGATCTTGATCTGATCTAGTTGTTGTTAATTCTGCAAAATGTGCATCCATCAAAACTTATCAGGCTAACGAATTCAACAATTCATGAAAAATATGAACCATTTTGGTTCAATATATACATCATAATTATTTCTTCTGATCTCCTGGTGTTATCACCATGACCACTTTTAGATAAGACCCAAATCTTGAGAACTTTAGCAAGAACTACATCATTGTGCAAGCTTGATAGTTTGGAGGACCGGTACATATCTGGTACTCGTGTTTCAATATGTCAATCACCACTCGTGGGATAGGCGACGGTTAGTCAGATCACCCCGTTTCACTCGTAAGGTACTTCCCAACCATATAATGTCAGGTGAACGTCGCCAGGTAATGAACTCCAAAGCTAATCATTTGAAAAATGGATTAACCGTGCATGGAAAACCAATGCACTTGTACGTAAGTCTATCCGTGATTCATGATTGGGAGTCTATAACTACCAATTCTCAAGTATGGAGGCATCATCTTATCCATAAATGGATTAATATCCCAATTGCTCGACCTTCTGATCATTGTAGAAGCATTATGTGTCCAAAAAATTGAGGTATATAGACAAAGTTATATCCAGTTAGACTAGTTATTCAGGCAACATGGTAGAATTTCCTATGAGTAAGAAGGAAAGGGTAATTGCGCAAATCTTAGCAACTAAATTCCACACAGAACTTGCTACAGACTCAAATTTGAAAATCATGCTAAATCCCATTATGAGGGATCTAATCATCAACAGGCGAGTTGTTAAGAAGAAATAGATCAGACGACAGGAGAAAGAAACCATAGTTGAAACGACTGAAAGTGTTGGAGAGGATCAACCAGTCTGGTTAGATACTCTAAAGGAGGAGATCTCTAAGCTGAAATGAGTCCTCGAATAAAATTAAGTACATTTAAGCAATTTTTGGACAAATGGTAGCAGAGGTAAGGGGCCCCAAAGATGATAGACCTATTCTTAAATGGTCCCCTTAAAATAGGATAACTGTTATTTTAAATCATTCCCTTTTTGTAACTTATTTCTATTTTTAGAAATATGATGAAGTCCTAGCATTTTCGAATTCTACAAATAATTCTTCTATATATACGTATTATCTCAAGGAAGAGAAAAGGGAAAAAGGAACCTGCCCTCTATGCACGAAAGCTTTTTGTAATTTTGGAATTAAAACGAATATATAAATGCAGAAGCAGATTTTGGACTGTTTATGAAAGATTCTAACTGAAGGTGATATGAGTCTTGTTTTCTTTCATGGTATGCGTTTCTTGTAAGATTATATTTCACTTTCATCTGTCTGAATCGGAGAAACATAAAACCCATAATTCATCTATGAGATGCTCTTGGCTTAGAAATTTAGACTATATTTATTTCTTCTCAAACCAACTATGAATTCATTTGAATAATGCTCCGATGCAGTTGTGTGTTTCTTTTTTTTATAATACCATGCAAATTTTCTATTAAACTCAGACTCATCGCCTTAATTAGCCTTCTCCTCTTGATAGTTCAAGGTTCCGACAATGCATTATTCACTCCAGAATCCATAGCCCAACTGACTTCACGCACAGAAAATTTCAACCTGTACACCCATATTTATCATGCACAACAACACCACAAGGTAAATCGTGATACCGTGCACCGATATCCATTATGCATTTCTTCTCCGTCGTGCCAATAACTCATGCGCACTACTTTTGCGTTGCGTGGCAATATCCACTGTGCACAGTTTTGTTTCTTGCACTGATACCTGTTGCACATCGTTTTTGTATTGCACACTAATATTCTACATGCATTTCGCTCTATGAATTTCCCATGCCAATGTTCAATATTCCCCCACCACACACAATAATCTATGCTCACCATTGAATACACTGTCGCGGAACAACTTATACTCATTGTTATAACCCTAAATTGCACCATCCATGCTTACCTGGCATCAGGCCAACTCATTTCCCTTCATTGCCAAAGCCATGCTGAACAGACTCTTCAAAAACCTCCTAAATTAAGTAACCCATGCCCTAACCTATCACTGGGCGCGTTGGAACGCTGGCAGGCCTTATACTACACGCGTTGGAACGCTGGCTGGCCCACTACAGCCAGCGTTTACCTAACAAAGCAAAAAATCAGGAAAGTTGTCGATGGAACGAGAAGCTTTGGGTCAGTTAACTGGAACTCCTAGCCATGCATGGCCGAGAGTTCGCCTAAAACCCTAGCTCCTTCTAGCCTATAAAAGAAGGGGTAGGGGTACTATTCAAGGGAGGAAAATCATAGCAAAGAAACTCTGCCCAATTGCCGAATCCGTTTTGTCCCAACCCTTTAGCCTTTCCTCAAGCTTTAGGAGAATTCAAGCAAAGCAGTTGGAGGACAAAGAAGAGGAAGAGCCCAGGATCAGGATCGAGGAACGGTGGCCAGTCTCTATAATCATTGTAAGTTGATTCATCTTGAGATTAATAAAATATACTTTTCCCGTCCCAAATACACAAGTTTTATATGTTTTATTCGATTTGTGTTTAATCTCTAATCCTCTAGTATAACAATAGCATGCATGCGTAGTTTTGTCTTGATTGCAGGATCACTTTTTGGAAGGAGCAGCAGAAGCAAGGGGATAAAGTGCAACGGAGGATCTACATCAACCGATGATAAAAAGGTTAGTTGGTTCTTCCCATGTTTGCATGTGAAAAAGGGTTTTAGGTTTGGGGTAGAAGGTTAAAAGTCATTTCTTAAGGGTCATTATCTGCATGCAAGTTTAATCCCTAGCTTGTTATTCCGTAGGGTAGAATATCCCCACAACAGAATTGGCGACTCCGTTGGGGAGATTTACTCTTAGGGTTTCTCGAATTTTGTTAAAGGTTTTTGGGTAGTTCAAAGAAGTAGAGTTTCAGTTTCTTTGTTTATTTGTTGTCTGTTAGGTCAATGCTAGCAGGGAACCTGGTTATCAATACCAATTTTTCCTTGACTGTTGCTTGACATTTATTCTCGGGACACACAGAGGTACACACGGCCTACAGAAGGCCTGCACGCATGTAACCCGCGCCCTAACCTTCTGTAGCATGCGTTTGAATGCTTGTTGCAAAGGTTTCAGTAGCGTGTAGCATTCAGAAAGCTTGGGAGGCAGTCTCCTCTTCCCTGTCAAAAGTCTACCTTCTCAGGGGGCTTTCTGGATCCTGTCTGGGTCTTGTTGGTTTATTGTCTTGTTTTTCAGTTTTCCTTATTGAGTTGGTTATTCTTTGCATTTGTTTTCTTTTTTGTAAATTTTCCTTTTCTGTTGAAGTAATAGCATCCAAGCCTTTTAGAGAACCTGGTTGTCAATACCAGAGGCCTTTTTCAGGTCTGGGCTGCCTGTGTGTTGTTTTATCTTGGATTTTATACAGACCCGCGGCCTGTTTAAGTCTAGCCCACGGGTACCCACGCGTTGTTGTAGCTCAGCACGCGTTTGCACGTGTGCTGTCTTGGTGACAGTTGCAGGCTTGATTGGTAGCTTTTTAGCTTGGGTGGGGCAGTCATCCCCTCCTGTGGTGAGAAGAGCTCCTCTCAGGGGCATAGAGTCTAGAGTTGCACAGTCAGCAGGTTAGGGCATCTTATCCTTAGCCTGTGTTTGTTAGTTGATTTTTCGATAGAAAAGAAAAAAGAGAAAAAATATTTGTTTTATGGTTTTTAAGCAAGTGTTAGAATCGGTGCTGTCTTGATTGATTTTTTGCATTTTGTGCTCTGATTCTTTTTCAATATGTGCTTTAAGCCAGAGTTTTCTTTTCATTCTCTTGGTTTTGTTCTTGTCAACATTTTTCCTTGTTGCGTTATTTTGCAATGAAATAAAAAAAAAAATTCTTGTTTCATTTTCTTCTTGGTTTGAAGATTTTGTTGTTGCATCAGTAGCTAGGAAAGAGTCTTTTTTCATAATTTTTGCATCAAATCTTAGAAAAATTAAAAAGGAAAAGAAGTCTTTCTTGTCGAAAAGTTGCTCGTTTTGCATTGTTTGTAAAAGTTTTTGTTTCCAAGCATTTCTTGTTCATTTTGCTTTGAGTATTTTTTCACACCATCAATTTCACTTTCGCACCTTGTGACTTAAAAAGCCCATTAAAAGCAATGCTAATTAAAATCAATTAGACTTTTCTATTTGTAGGGTGCATACACTAGCTTAGCAATAGGGCCTTGGAATAAGTTGGAGAGTAAATTCTCCAAGGCCACCCAAACCAAACATTGGAGTCTGTCAATAGGGAGTGTAGAAGTCCAGTTACGGAAAGTTATCCAGGACCCCCCTCTAACACAGGGGCTAAACATGAGGTCGCGTAAGGAAAGGTAGCAGAGATAACCCCTCCAAAGCTGGACCGAACGTTGTGGAGAACACATATCAAGGATTTGTTAAGGGATTCCATCGTTTGCATTTTCCACGGAGCTTCGTGGGTCTCGAATCCGTTCGAGGTCCTCAGTTGTCTTCCGGACCATTTGCTCTCGATACCCTTGACAGGTTTCGGGCTTGATACCCTGCTCATTGTGGTCTACCCGACTATCGACTGTACCCGCCTGGTGACTGTTCACGAGCTGGCAAACTAGTTGCCAATCTTTTCTAGGGACATACACGGGTGACTTTTAGGATATACCGCGGTACCTAGGACAGACATCAGGCCACGCTTTGCAGAGTATACCCAGAGGGTGCTTCCGTATTCGAGTTGCACTTGCACCGGTAAGTTGCTCTAGTGTTGGTTGTTGTAACTATTCTTCCAACTAGTTTAGTGCTTGCTTGATTTATCTTCTAGGGGCTTTCTTTAAGTGAGTGTTACTGTTTGTTCATATAGAATACCTTAGCGTGTCGTGAATCTTCTCACACAGTGGAGGATTCAGAGCTCCGTCGGTCATGAAGGCTTCTGGGCCTGCCGCCGGTTATACTGGAGCCACCCCTGCCACCTTTGAGGCGGAAGTTAGACCAACGAGGGTCTTTCGAAGCAACCGGGTCTCAAACCATTGAGCCCAAACAACTCCCAGAGGAATCAGCCGCCAATCTTGGATCGGTTGAAACCTCAAACGCTGATACTTGGCCAGACATTATTGTGCCAATTCAATTTTACGAACACCTATCAGCGCCTAACCCAGTTATGGAACCAAATTCTATTACTTCAACTGGGAATTCTTCCATTCCTATCACTGTTGCTACCACAGGAGAAGCTTCTCCTAACTTGCCTTTGTCGACGGTCCAGGCCACCATGGTCTTGGCCGCAACTACGTCGCACAGTAGATCGACCCCATCTATCGCGGCGGCCACACCTCCTTACACACCTAGTGCGACAGGCCCTCTGTTTTCATACGGTATGCCTAGTTCAGGTACAAGTCCTGCACTCACTTCTTCCACTTTACAAACTTTGTGTCTAGGGGCAGGGAGCTCTAACACTCCTCTGCAAGGTCAACCTAGGGGCATTCCTATCCCTTTCAATGCTTTTCCTTACGCTGGGGGTCATATCCCTCCTTCGTCCCCTTCGCTTAGTGGATTGCATCAGCAGTCTGCCGAGCAGCCTGCACACACGAGTCCATTTGGAGTCGGGAGTCAAGGAACACCTGCGCAAACTCTGTCGGTAGGTTCATCGCCATTCGTTTGGAACGGGATGTTTGGTAATAACACTTTCGCATCCACTGCTTTCCCATCAAGGGGCACACCCATTTTTGGAAAGTCTACGCCGGCACAGGGTACTATTTCTGCGCTGGGGGCACATATACCAGGACCTTGGAACTCAGGGCAAGGATCCGTTCCTTCCTCTGGAATGTCATTCTGGGGTAATTCTTTCCACAGCCAATGGAACCCTGGACAGACTTCTATGCCTCTCCCCTCGGGACCGGCATGGGGTAATCCTTCCCAAATTCCGTCAAACACAATGAATGCCCAACATCCTATGTCCTTCATGGGGAATCAGCAAATGATGTCTCCTCAAATGAAAAACCTTACGCTGGTCAGGGCCACGGTTTCTACCAAAACCCGGGCCAGCAGCCAAACTTTTCTTGGCAACCTAGTGCCAGTCAAACTCCAGGACCCTTTTATCCCAGCTATCAGCAGCAACCTAAACTACCTTTCTTGGCAACGTTACACTTGCCGGATTTAACACAGTTGTTGAATGATCCTATCTGTCACGATCCGCATTGGCCTCCTATGCCGATAAAGTTGCCTTCGGACATCCCAAAGTTCGAGGCCAAGCCTAATGAAGATCCAAGTGATCACGTGACTACTTTCCACTTATGGTGTTCATCCAACTCCCTGAAAGATGACTCCATCCAGTTGCGATTGTTTCAACGCACTCTTATTGGGAGTGCCACGAAATGGTACATAGAGCTTGATCGTTCACGATATTCCTTTTTTGGTGAACTGGCGATGGCTTTCCTTAACCATTTCCAGTTACCTGTGAGATACAACGCCGGCATAGAGTTGTTAGCCAATTTCTCGCAGACGACAGCGGACCATATCTCGAATCATATTCGAGAGTGGCAACGCTGAAAGAGTCTCATCAAGGTACCCGTCCCACCAGCATTCCTGCTAGAGTGGTTCCTTAAGTCTTTAGTTCCGCAGTTATCCAAAGACATCGCAACTTCAGGGGTTTTCTCCGAGGAAGGTGCCATCATGAGGGCTCAACAGTTTGAGCTTATCTATTCTCAGTCTGGTCTATTGTACACCATCCTGCCGGATGCACCACGATCGATTCTGAATAAAACCAGACAGAGAGTTGGACCACATGTCGATGGTATAGTGGGTTCAGCACAAACCAAGCCCATTGAGCAATTGACAAAACAATTGCAACAGTTATCTATACAACACTCAGCGGCCAGCTAGACTCCTGCTTTGGCTGCTCCTCCTACCCAAACGTCGGAAGTACACTCCGTACAGATGACTAACCCAAAGGCCACCCAACAGCCTGAAGGAAAGAAAAAACAACGTAAGAAGGGTAAGGGGGATAAGAAACCCACTGAGAATGATGGCGAGGGCACTACCGAAAAACGGAAGGTGAGGTATCCGTGCAACTTGTCTGCGGAAGACCACCCTACTCATCTGTGTCCTTGACTTGTGGAGGCCCAAAAGTTTGTCACACAGCAATAGCAAGCCGTGTTGACTAATCCCTTTCAGCATGGGCAAAATCTAACTCAAGCCTCTACAAGTGTCGAGGTGGGCAGCCAGGAAAACTGCCCTCCCCCAAACAATTCATCTTCTGCGAACGTATATATGGTGAAAAGTGATGCTTTCATAACAACTAGAGTGCACGATTATAGAAAACCAAACGCCTCTGAGAAGGGCAAAGAAGTCGAGATCCCATCTCTTCCTCTACAGATCAAGAAGATGTTGGGTGAAACAATGACACGCATCCCAAAAGGTGTGTTTAAGAAAGCTTCTCACAATCCAAATGCAAGGGCCGCCCAAAACTACTCTGTGATGGAAGATTTATCACAAACCCCTTGTGCTATGTCCGCTTTGGAGGTCCTCCAAAGTTGCCCTGCTCAGAGAAAAGCCTTGTTGACTGCTTTAGGCTCTACTGAGACTTGTAACCCGGGTACCATCATGTTAGATACCACTGACTTGAAACCTCATTTTCCTTACCACGTCGCATTTCAGATAGTAGTGGCTCATCCCACGAAAACTTTTACACGGAATATCTTCTGCACGGTGGTAGACGAGGGCGCTTCGACTTGTGTTATGTCGTTAGCATGCTGGAAACCCATTGGTCAACCTGAGTTGTCTCCATCACCCACTCTCCTTATTGCATTCGATGGTCGTTCTTTCCGACCGCATGACATCATTCCTTCTTTCCCTGTGCAGTTAGGGGGGAAGACCGTGTGCGTCGAAGTAGAGGTAGTTGATGCCCCTATCGACTACAATCTACTGTTAGGTCGTAGTTGGACTTATGCAATGCAAGAGGTGGTCGCTACAGTTTTCTGAGTTTTATTGTTTCCACATGAAGGCCGAATAGTGACCATTGATCAGTTATCCTTCTCTTGACCTGACCCAGCTTTGGGGGCATCCACGGTTCCCATGGTGGATAATCCTCAATTCGAAAAAAACTTCATCCAGTTAATCCTAGGAAAGCAACAGCTATCAAGGCTGAGGTTGAGAAATTGCTTAAGGCAGGGTTCATATACCCTATTCACTTGACACAATGGGTTTCAAATCCTGTGCCAGTCGATAAAAAACAACGCACGATTTGTGTCTGTACCGATTTCCTTGATTTGAACAAGGCATGTCTGAAAGATAATTATCCAACCCCATTCATCGACCAGATCATTGATGAGTGCACCAGTTGTGAAGCCTTTTCGTTCATGGATGGTTTCTCGGGCTATAACCAAATCCAAATCAAACCTGAGGACCAACACAAAATGGCATTCATTTGTCCGTGGGGTACATTCTCCTATCGAAAAATGCCTTTTGGTCTCAAGAACGCTGGAGCCACTTTCTAGCGGGCCATGTCTTTTGCGTTCCATGACCTCAAACATATAGTCATGGCCTATCTAGATGATTTAGCATCACGCTCTCGCAAGCGAAAGGATCATCCTACACACCTCAGACTAATATTCGAACACTGTCGCTACTTCCAGATTCGCTTGAATCCCAACAAGTGCAGCTTTTGAGTCACGTTAGGACATTTGTTAGGTTTCATCGTTTCAACAATGGGGATTATGGTCGATCCTCTTAAGGTGGAGGCAATAGTCCAGTTTCCTCCCCCACGCACAATTTTACAACTTCAGAGTCTTCAAGGCAAGGCGAACTTCTTACGACGCTTCATCGTCAACTATGCCGAAATCACCAAGGGTTTCATGCGTTTACTGAAGAAAGACGTTCCTTTTCTCTGGGACGAGGCAGTGCAACGCTCTTTCGACACATTGAAACACGCCCTTACAACCGCACCTCTACTACGGCCACTGAATTATAACAAGGATTTCCTATAATATCTGGCTGCCGCAGAGTCAACCATAGGCATGGTTTTAGTTCAGGAAGATGATTTGTTTTCTGAATACGTGATCTATTACCTGAGCCAAGGCCTCGTAGGACCAGAACTTAATTATACCCATCTCAAAAAACTTGCGTTGGCAGCAGTCCATGCTGTTCAACGGTTCCGTCACTATGTTCTGTTTTGCAAGACCACCGTCGTCGCTGTCGTGAATCCATTTCAGTACATGTTGACACGACGAGTTATCGGTGGAAAAATCAGTAGATGGATGGTCATCCTCCAAGAATTTGACTTAGACTTCGTTTCATCCAAGTCCAAAAAGTCGTTGGTCTTCGCAGAACTTATTTCGGAACTTCCGGTTGAGTCAGGTGACGTTGTGCCTGAGGAATCGCCTATCCGGGGGGATATGTTTTTGATCGAATCGTCTGACCCCTGGTATGGAGATATACTGATCTATCTCCAGACTTTGAAGTGTCCTGCCTCTTCTTCTCGTGATGAGAATCGGTGGATACTCCATCAGGCCAAGAGCTATCTTATACTCAATGATACTTTGTATCGGCGAGGTGTAGATTGTATCTTGCGTCGATGCCTCACTCATGAGGAGGCCGTCATAGTGCTCAACGATTGTCATACAGGAGCTTGTGGCGTTCACTTATCCAGATTGGCAACAACCCAAAAGATTTTACGAGCAGGTTACTTTTGGCCCACGCTTATAAAAGATTGTATCGAGTCGGTCAAGAAGTGCCATCCGTGCCAAATATTCTCACGGAAGATGAGGGCACATCCAGCTCCCATGTTTCCTGTTATCACCGTTGGTCCCTTCACCAAGTGGGGGATTGATTACACTACTTGCAACCCCCCGTCAGCCAGGGGGCATCGCTATATCATTGTGGCTGTCGACTACTTCACTAAGTGGGTCGAAGCTATGCCGACGTTCAAAGATGATGGAGAGACTGTAGCTCTATTCTTATTTAACCAGATCATAGCACGGTTCGGCGTCCCGAGAGATATTGTCACTGACCATGGCAGTCACTTTCAGAATCAAATGATGACCAAGTTAACGTCAAAGCTTGGGTTACGGCAAGAACATTCCTCACCTTACTATCCCCAAGCCAATGGGTAGGTGGAAGCTGTTAATAAAACCCTTAAGACAATGCTACAGTGAACCATCAACTCAGCCAAATCCAACTGGAATTTGATGTTATACTCGGCATTATGGGCTTACCGAACATCAGTTAAGACTGCAACCGATTTCTCACCTTTCCAACTCGTTTACGGGCTGGAGGCAATCTTGCCCATCGAATGTCAAATTCCATCTCTGAAATTGGTAGTACAGTTATTGCCAGACACTTCTCCACTTGAAGAATGGTTAGTACACCTCGAGCAGCTTGATGAACAGTGTTGCGATGTGGCCTTGGCCAACGAGGCTCATAAACATAAGGTTAAGTGTCAATATGATAGGTCCGTTCATCCTCGGGTTTTCTCTGAGGGTGACCTTGTCCTGGTTTATGACCAAGATAAGGACCCCCTTGTGCGCGCGAAGCCTGATGCACGGCCGCAGAGTTGGTAATCTGCCCAATAAGTGATAAAATGGTCTGGAGGGTGAGGTTGGTAATCCTACTCACGGGAACCGAGGAAGATCTCTAATCGGTCCCGGCCTCACAGTACTCCTCTATCAATTCTGAGACTTTGCTCGGCCCCGTAGGAAACGTCTAAAAGTTAACGGGTTCCCCTCTCCTCGAGAGGCCCGTCAAAAAATAGATATCGTCGGTGGTGGGCACCAAGGATTGCCCCTCTATCATAAATGCCTCTGCATTTGGGTGCCAATAGTTAACCAAGGCATTCAGTAGCCTGGGTTGATCACGCATGAATGGACACAAGAAAAACTTCACCAAGCCACACTGTGACAGCACGGCCATCACATTCGGATCTGTAGCCACTGCCTCATTGGCAGCCTCGTGCTCCCTCTCTCTCCAATGAACATACATCCTGAAAAACACACAAGGTAGAGGGGGAGTTAAATCTTCATCTCAACCACAATTTCCATTGCGCGGGGGCAACCCGCGGGCTGTCGAGGTGACAGTCGCGGGTACCCGCGCACAGCTTTGACTCTGTGCGCGGGTACCCGCGGGCTGTCCCTGGACAACCCGCGTTTTACTAGGGCCGACCACTTAGGGGTCGACGACCACCCCCAAAACATGCTCACAATTAATAAATGAAGTATTGAAATGAAAGATAGGGGAGTTTGTACTTACTTGGTCCAAGCAGAAGTTCGTTTGGTCCACTGTAGCTCTCGGAATCACGATCTTTGGCAAAGGGGTTCTTTTGGCTCCAGAGTCAATTTCCAAATCAGCAATGGTGATAATGAGCTGCCAGCTTCTATTTATAGACTTTTTGACCTCTTTTTGTCACCCTTTTGGCCCCTTTTATCAGTTTCTTTATACCAAAAACCATTTTGAGTGGTTTCAGAGTTATATGGGAGGGATTTGATCAGGTATTGGGACATTTTTCATTGAGTTTCAGAAAATACATGTGGACGGTCCATAATTTTTTATTTTGTTTTTTCAAAAATCAACCTGAGCATATAGGGTAGGATTTCATTCCTACTGTTGCATCTCGTTGCCTTTTGTTTTTACGATATAGGATCGATCCCACCCGGTTGTGACACGGAACCATCATCTCTGCTATAGAAGTGTTGCAACTTGGTGGTAGAGCTTATCAAAACATGGATGCCCTAGGTAGTTCCTGGTTGCATTATGGTGTCCATGCCGTTTCTGACACAATAGTAGCCTCGGGAGTCCGTATAGTCTTTCCTGAATATGAGTTTGAGCCTCATTTGCATGGGTCTTTTTCACTCTTTTTCTTACCCTCCGGACTCCCAAAACATAACAGGTCTCCTTTTAAGCCCTTTTTAGACCCTTTAAACATGAAAATATTGCCGAGCGATCTTGTGACCCTTCACGCTCGTTAAACTGAAATTTGAAGTCACGTCTGTCCGGAGGTAGTTTACCCCTTTTTCGGTCTGGACGGTCAAATGTACGAACAAAGGCATACTCTATCAAATTCCGATTCTTTAGAAGAGTATCCTCAGGTATAATTTTATTCCTTTTTCGGGCCTGAGGGACTAAATTTATGAAAAAGAAACCCCCCCGGAGTCCATAGTTAAGCTCTTTTCAGACTCCCTAATGAGAATATTGCCGAGTGACCTTATTCTTTCACACTCGTTAAAACGGTCCAGAAGAATATTCCTGACAGAGTCCATAGTTAAGCTTTTTTCAGACTCCTTAAAAGTGAAAAAATGGCCAAGTGATCTTGTCCTTGTCACACTCGTTAAAATGGTTTTGAATTGATGTCTAGTTGGTGCTAGTCTACCCCTTTTTCGAACCGACTAGACTATTGTCAAAAAAGGTACCCCAATGGAGTTTCCTTTTATGCTTTTTCAGACTCTCTAAACATGAAAAATCACCGAGCTTCCCTTCTCTGAGCTCGTTAAACTTACATCGAAGGACGTTGCCATTGTGTGTTCTATCAACCGCACTTGCATCCTTTACCCATCAGCCTAGTAACAATTTGCTTTTGCATCTTAACACCTTTGGCCACTGGAGGATTTTTCCTGAGTGTCATTTCCTAGAACATCTGTCTTGTCCTTGTGCCTTGAGCTTGTATGTTTGCTATGCTCGTTCCTCCACTGTAACGTAATATTCCTTTATTCTTTTCAAAATACTCAAAAAGAACAAAAAAATCAAATATACCCCAAAAAGAGCATGGGAAAAGTATTTTCTTTATTGGCAGCATCATGAGTCGCCCTTGGATATAGCACATCTGTCCGTTTGATTCATCAGAATTTGGGATGTAGTACGACCTTAGGAAGCTTTGCTCGCTATATTGAGTTGTGTCCTCCACCGTTTGGTTACTCTTCCAAACATATGGAGAGTTTGCGTTGCATCCTGCTTCGTAGACTTATGATTAACAGATATGCTGCCTGAGTCTTATCACTTGTCGTGCTATTATCCAAGGGAAGTTTGTTACTTAGCCTAAGTCGACCACTCTACAATATGTCTCTTGTCCGCATACCCGGCCATCCTGAATGTCTAATCAAGTCTTTGTTCGAAATCACTGAAGCCTTCAGTCCGATCATCAAGATTATCAAGTCCGCAACCGACGAGCCATCGAAGACCTCTGGGTAGTGCAGTCGTACCTCATATTACACTCCTACTTGAGTTTAGCAGGTTTTGAAGTTGTTGCTCGAGCTCTGAAGTACAGCCATCAGGCTGAATCAGCTTCTGGGAGATGGATACTTTATATGTATATCTTTCTGATTTCGAGATGTAGCTCCATTGTGTATTCTTCGCGGCTACTCTTCATAGTTATTTGACATGGATCTACAGTGTATTTGATTGGTAGCCATGGTTCTATTTTATCCCGAGCATGGGTATGCCCGCCTCGGTGAGACATTTGATATTTTTTGCAGACAGCACCTTCTGATTCCTGATTCCTGGGCTCACTCATTCAGCATATCAGTACAGATTGGTAAAGAATTGGTAATGTATTTCGGCCATCAGATGCTCTTCTGACCTCACACATTAGGGGGCATCTATTATAACCCTAAATTGCACCATCCATGCTTACCTGGCATCAGGCCAACTCATTGCGCTTCATTGCCAAAGCCACGCTGAACAGACTCTTCAAAAACCTCCTAAATTAAGTAACCCACGCCCTAACCTATCACTGGGCGCGTTGGAACGCTGGAAGGCCTTATACTGCACGTGTTGGAATGCTGGATGGCCCACTACAGCCAGCATTTACCTAACAAAGAAAAAAATCAGGAAAGTTGCCGACGGAACGAGAAGCTTTGGGTCAGTTGACTGGAACTCCCAGCCATGCATGGCCGAGAGTTCGCCTAAAACCCTAGCTCCTTCTAGCCTATAAAAGAAGGGGTAGGGGTACTATTCAAGGGAGGAAAATCATAGCAAAGAAACTCTGCCCAACTGCCGAATCCGTTTTGTCCCAACCCTTTAGCCTTTCCTCGAGCTTTAGGAGAATTCAAGCAAAGCATTTGGAGGACAAAGAAGAGGAAGAGCCCAGGATCAGGATCGAGGAACGGTGGCCAGTCTCTATGACCATTGTAAGTTGATTCATCTTGAGATTAATAAAAGATACTTTTCCCGTCCCAAATACACAAGTTTTATATGTTTTATTCGATTTGTGTTTAATCTCTAACCCTCTAGTAGAACAATAGCATGCATGCGTAGTTTTGTCTTGATTGCAGGATCGCTTTTTGGAAGGAGTAGCAGAAGCAAGGGGATAAAGCGCAATGGAGGATCTACATCAACCGATGATAAAAAGGTTAGTTGGTTCTTCCCATGTTTTCATGTGAAAAAGGGTTTTAGGTTTGGGGTAGAAGGTTAAAAGTCATTTCTTAAGGGTCATCATCTACATGCAAGTTTAAGCACTCATACTTGTGTGCGCACCAACCAAACTCCTCTGTGTTTTGCAATAATGCGTACACCACGTGTGTTGAAACAAAGCTTAAATTTTTCGTCCTTAAGGCCTAGATTTTTATCTTTCGGGTTTCGTCTTTCTGAAAATAAGAGTTTCATCATTTCTAAATTCATGATACCTTTTATCAATTTTTTGGATAATGAATGAAAAAAAAAAGTTTACAAAAATATAAATTTTGTAAAGCTCTTTTGAAAAAATATTTAAAACGGGTTGTAATTTTAATTTTGCGATTTTTTTTAATTTAAACGTTAAAGAAATCGGGATTCGGGGTTTTCTGCAAACAAATGTTTGATGCAAATTGAATCATGAAACCCCGATCCCCAATTTCCCAAAACATTAGAACCTTAACTTTATTTTAAAAAATGAATTAGTTTAGTCTCATCTAAGAAAGGTTTAAGGTTAACATAATTATGTCGTGATTTCGGGATTCACGGTTTTATGAGAGCACATCTCTTGTCATCATGTTTCCCAAAATCCCTATTCATAAATCACGTTATATTAAACTAATTATGTTTTGGCCCTAATCATGATTATTTAGTTAATTAAGGTAAGTTAAGTCCTGTTTAAAACAAACAAGCCATCACGATTTCATGATTTTGGATATCGTATTTTATTATAACACACATCTCCTGTCGTCATGTTTCTCGAAGTCCCAATTTCCGAAATCCCGAAAGGGTCTAATCTCAATTAATTAACATGCTAAAAGTGTTTAATTCTTAATTAAAGCATCACAATTTCGTGATTTCACATTTTTGGATTTCGTTTTTTCATCGACTACATACCTCTCGACATCAGGATTTCCGAAATCCTGAAAAATGAAGTTTTCATCCTTAAATCATGATTAATATTAATTAACCTTTTCTTAAAAACAAGATTAATGGTAATCATATTAATGCGTTCATTTATGTTTCGCTCACCCATTAAGTAGGTTTCTCGTTTTCTTCAAAACCCGAAGGTACTTAAATACGAACATTAAAAGCGTATCTCGGTAAAATATCTTTGCATTAAGAGTTTTAATTTTGTGACAGCTGCGCAAAGCTCGTCATTTTTTTTAAATATATTCAAAATAAACTTTCGAATGTCTGTGTTGTCTTTCTAAGCTGAGCTCATTCATCCGTTTTCTGTTACAGGTTTCAAATTAAACACAGAAATCATGGCACCTAAAAAGGCACCAAAGAAAAATGAAGACACACAGGAAGGTGATATTATCTCTGATACTACTCCACACGCCATAAACTCCATCAAATCATGGACTCAAATTTCCGAATTGTTGGAGTACGAGCTAAAGAATGCTAACCCTGATTCTGAAAATCATATCTGGGACATTGTTGAGTCTGAGCTTCATAAGGTTTATGAACGTTCGAGGCTGGTGGCATATACTGATATGATCAGTTGGGCTCTGGATAAGGTAGATATCCCAACAAGGAGAATTTGTAACGAACCGCCTCGTTACGACAACCATTCTAGTGTTAGGTGCAAATTTTTTATTTTTGTTTTGTTTTAGAAGTGTGTGTGTGCGTATGTACAAGGAGACAACTACAGTCTACTCGACTCGGCGTCACCACCCGACGACGATACGACGCAACCAGGATGAACGTAAGAATATGACCAGGACGCACGACACGTAACCACAGGCATAAATGATGATCACACGACAAGCAAAACTGACTGCTAAAAACGACTGACCTCCCACCCATCCTACCCTGCAAGGTTAGGACCTCCAAGACACATAATCAACTCTCAAGCCCGGTTTCCCATCGTCTTTAACCATTTAAGGTCTCAGGGCTGGCGACTGTTCTGAGGAACATGGAGGTGTCTACATCCCACCCGATGCAACAGACCAAGAAACCAACGAAATAAAATCAAGCACTACATAAATAAAAAGTACGATTGCGCCCCTTACGGAAGGCGCGTGACAAGGACCTTGACAACGACCACTCAGGATCGACGTCATCTAACAGAACAACCACCCTAAATTACTAACTAGGGGTAAATTACGGTATGTATTTCTAGGGTATCGCACCACACATGTTATTAATTAATAATAAAAAGTTACAATATCACTATCATGAAACATTAACTATCTATCATTTATCACACAATCAGGACCATGATTTTATAGTTACGCTAGCTCCTATATGTTACAACCACCAAATTCTAATAACCATTTCAAGATGAAAACATTTAATTCCAACATGAGGAACCCTCATGCTATGTCATTACAATCATAAATATAAATGATAATGCAATTTACTATTATATTCAAAGGTGACATCCTAGTTGAAATAACACTGTATCATCTTAATTTAAATGGCCATCTATAAAATACTAGAATTAATAGCAAGGTTAAAAGGGGCATAGTGGATGTGTCACTATCCATACTTAAATAACCATGATTAAAGATAGAAAATTATTAGAGAGGCATCCTATATGGACATAGCATCAGGATTATATGATTATAGGAATCTTGATTTGAAAAACATCACACCTCAAAATTTTAAAAAGGCAATTTTATAATACAATAACTTTTAAAAGGACAGTGACAACTATCCATATTATAAAATTGACATCAATTTAATAATAACCCAATCATTATGTTTTTAAAAGACATCACGTTTAAACCATCTTCATTTAAATAATCTTTCATAAAGTTTAAGGTGACATCATGAGGGGGATCTTCCATAGATAAGGCCATAACAATATTCATGGGTCTCATTTACGTATCAATTTAGAAGGAGACAATACTGAAATAACCTTAATATAAATTTGACAAAAATTAAAAGAACGATAAATAAACGTGACTCCTTTAAAACACCCTATTTAAATAATGCTTATAGGAACGTTCGATATCGGAAGTATCAAAATCGAGGATAATGTAAAATAACATCACAGGTTCAAGTCATCCTGTTCCAGGTAACATCACGATCTCAATTTAAACTTACAATATATCTAAGGTGAAAATATATAATACTAACCCAAATTATTTGACAAAGTTTAATACCAATTTAGAGGACCCTAGACAAGTCGACCATTGACAATACCATTACATGAAACAATATAGCATAAAACAACATCAGATTTTACGGATTGCATCAGAATTTAAAATCAATATAATAACAACAAAATTAAAAAGGCTTCATACCAATATAATAATAACAACAATATAATAACAACAATATTATAATAATAAAATCAATATAATAACAACAAATTTAAAACAATATACCAATTATATAAAGGCTTCATACGGACAGCATCGGAAATTAAAATCATTATATAAGACAGCAAAATTAAAAAGAAAGCGATCTTGAAGAGGGCGATATATGAATATATAACCATAACCATATTTTAAATCACAATAATTTCGATTATCAACACTTTAAAAATACTCATATAGAAACAACAATGACTAAGTGTCAACATTTAAACATGCCAATTTTTAAAACGATATATCAACATTAACATCCAATGTATAATTAATGAAGACCCTAACCCACCATCAATACGACCCTACAGTGACGACAATCGGGGGTTTAGCTTAGGATAACCGTGCACGCAATATGAGGAACAGGAATTACCAAAAGGTAAGTATGCAGGCAATATAAAGATGCACTGAAGAAGATCCTCAAAGTGAGGAATGCAGACACCAGACTACACGCGGACCCAAAAATAGATCACGCCTACCACACGCAGTTGGCAGTTTAGTCATTGACGGAAATGACAGTACGTCTCGATCAGGCATACCCAGCACATACCCTAACATACTACGGAATAAATGCCGCTGAAGCAAAGAAAAACATGGACCATTTGACAGCACACCCCAACGCAGACCAGAGCGCAGTAAAAAAAAAATATATAAAAATAAAATTTCGAGTTATGAGGAGAATCTCAAACCCAAAAAGGCGAAGGCATTTTGGCCCACTCTGAAAGAGAAATGCAGACACCAAACACCAGGGTAATAAAGCCTGCCTGAAGGAGAAACACAGGTCAATCATGCAATTGAAACTCGGCTCAAACACGTCCAGAAATGAGTGGCCAAACGCCCAACCATAATCGCAACGAAATGCAACAATCAAACAGAATAATGCAACTACGGTTCAGTGGTCAACTTGTCCCAACAGGTAACGAAGCAATTTGTTGAAATTACTGTGGACCCAATTTCCCCAACGCCCAACCAGGAAGGGCTCACGGTTTGCAATAAAAAAAAAAAAATGCTACAAATAAACAGTATAAAACGCACACAGAGGTATGGCATACAACAACCCATTTTACGGCAACCAACGCTACTGTACCACGCCCCAACCATCAGTAAACAACACACTCAACATCATTCAAGGAACGCCAATATCCCCCCCCCCCTTTTTTTTTACGCAGCTGATTCAAAACACAGGTTACTTGATAAATGCCCAACAAGAATGCTCAATATACAGCAAGCCGCACACAGCATTAACCCAATAACATCAAACAAAACGCACACAGCAAAGTAAGAACATGCCCTCAGTGCATCAAGGAATGCCTCTGTACAATCAGATAAATAATGCTTTTCAACTTACAAACTGTAAAAATCTCAAACACAAGAAACCGTATCCCATTTTATGAACATTTAATAGCTGGTGTATCTGGTTTAAGTCGCAAAAATGTTGGCAGTGAAAACAGAGGTGGGGTGAAATATATTGGCCGCGCAACACAAAAATCTATTCAACCGATTCAACCATTATAATCAGCAAATTCATTTATAAACACTTCGTCATCTCGCTAGTAGCTGAGGTAACTAACCTTAATATCAGAGGCAAACGCATGCATTCTAGTCTACTGAATTTACAATTCATACCTTAGCCACTCGCCCACTTCGGAGACGTCCTGAGCTCCATGCCGCGTCCCGCGCTCCTTGCCGCTTCCTGCTTGCCAACCGTGGAACGCTCACCGGTACCTCCCAGCCAAACACGAGGGGTACTCTGCTTCCCCCTTCGCCCCCCAAGCCGCAAAGGGGCCACACAAGAACCAGAGATAACACTAGCGTCTCAGCTCGCCTCCATGGCCGAGCTACCACTCCAAAAACACAGCTGAGATACACCCAACTCCACACAAGAAAATCCGTCAAACCACAATTCGGCAGCGTAACGTTACGCTAACCGTTCATCCCCCATAACCTTCCTTTCCCTTTCTCTTATAGGAAAATGAGACCCACCTACTTTCCTGATTAGTAATTAATTAATTTTTAATGACAAATCCTCTTGATCAATCTCTGCCATCCAAGTGTCTCTCATCCCTAGGGTTCTCCAATAATTAATTTCTGTTTAATAATTAAAAGTTTAAATTCCCCCACACCCCCAAAATCACTCCCTAAATCTCTCCTAGGGTTCCTAGATCCCCTCTCCTGCTTTTATTCACTTTCCTAAAATGATGTTTCTGAAATTTAGTAGTTACTTAAATGCTAATTCCCCTTTTGCTTTTTCCTATGTCTCCTACTTTCCAATTTTTAAGTCTCCTTATTTTTAATTTATTTTTATTTTTATTTTTATTTTTCTTTCTCTCCTTCCATTATTTATTATCATTAATTTATTTTTTTTGGTTAAAACCCCCCAAAGGATAAAAGCGCTTAACATTCTTTTCAATATATATATAGACAAACATGTTTATTTTATTATTTATTTATTTATTTATTTATTTATTTAAATCCTAGTTTTTAATACTCCCCTCTTTAAAAATTTAAGTCTCCTTTATAATTTAAACGCCACAGGTTTTACTTAAATTAACTCCCTCATTACTCTTACCCCCATTACCTTTTTAGAAGACTTTAATTAACTCCTAGGTGGGTGTTAGTTTACGCCCTAGGTTCACTTTTGGAGGATCTTTTCTTAGGGCCAATCAAATTTATCTTAGAGATGTTTTAATCTAGGTTTGATTTGAACAGGGAGACAATTTAATTGGGGGGGTCATTTTAAGAATTTATCATGTGCTAAGGTCTCAGGGTCGTCTAGGTTGTCTCATCATCATCCTCAAAGCGACGTGCCCTTCAAGACGCACTACGTGCTCCAAGGGTGCCACTCGCCTTGATTGCTTCTGTCGTGCGACGTGCCCTTCAGGATGCACCACGTGCTCCAAGGGTGCCACTCGCTGACGTGTAAATCTTCACGCGACGTGCCCTTCAGGATGCACCACGTGCTCCAAGGGTGCCACTCGCTAGCTTGACGGATTGGTAGACTCTATAACCCCTGTAGTCAACACTCCGCCAGGTGA
Organism: Picea engelmannii; assembly: GCA_009831015.1. Taxonomy (NCBI): domain Eukaryota; kingdom Viridiplantae; phylum Streptophyta; class Pinopsida; order Pinales; family Pinaceae; genus Picea; species Picea engelmannii. The sequence continues at coordinate 1,883,962 of ML776594.1, read as the reverse complement.
ATCTTGTGGGAGACTAAGGGCTCTAAGGAATAAGGCCCCCGCCTTATTGCGCACCCCTTAGAATCATCGTGAGTGACTGTCGCAGTCTGCCCTCACGGCATCGTGGATCCTCTCGAACTAGGTAATCGTTAACCTACAG
>ML776594.1:1822193-1863007 GCA_009831015.1 Picea engelmannii | reverse complement strand
AAAAAAAAAAAAAATGAGTCCAAAGAGTTATTTTTGAAATCACAACCTATGTTCTTGGCTTATAGTTTGTTGGATGTCTTCTTTTATACCCTCAGTACTATCTTTCACATTTTTGAGCTTTCTCATCAAGGTAGGAAAGATTATGTATTAACCTGGAAAATCAACAAATGATTAAATTCAGTAAGTCCAGTCTTCATAGTTCTTATTCTCTGACTAAAGGTGGTTATGTTTGGGTTGATTCTGACTCTCTTAGGTTTCTTAACAGTTTGTCTGAGAATTTAAGCTTGCTCAAAAGAAAACCCCTGAAAATAATCTTTCCCTTTTTTCTCTACAGACTGAGGAGTTTTGAAAGTTGAGAAAAATTGGTCTAGAATAATCAAAATAGGTTGACAAACCTCTATTTTAAATTTTTACATAGATAACCACCCCTGATATTTTAAGTATCACTGATTTCCCCCGCTTCGTATGCACAAGCTAACTATAAGACAGATGGTGAAAGGAAATTCATATTTGATTGCCCCCATCTAGTCCCACAGACGATGAAAGGAAATTCATTTAAATGATTGCCCTCGTCTAAATATCAAAGCAAAAAGATAACTTCACTGGGGTACTGAACAGGCCTGCTGGCAGTGAAGCAATATCTGAGGTGTCTGTAAGGTTGTCATACTTATCTATCACTCTATTCTAGTTATCGGTTTTTCAAAACTGGATGTTCGTCTTAAGTCAAAATAGAGCTCCCCAATTAAATTATTAATTTTATTTCGATTGATGCAAGCTGGAATTTTCAAAATCCGTTGAGTTTCCTAAGATTGTTTTAATCATCTTAATACTAACTTAAAATTCAGAACGAGAAGGAGAATAATATGAAGAAGACTATAACTGAGTTTAAAGCAAATAAGAAGTTTTGAAAAGATTTTCAAAGGTTGGAATGAAATCTCTTTTTCTCTCCTTTAGTAGTTCAGCAGTGATAAACCCTTGACACCATCTACCCAATGAAGGCACTGAGTCTACATGTTCTCCTCGTCCCATAGGGAGACTAGGTCCCCAGTTGGAGCCTATGTTGAAACAAAGCTTAAATTTTTCGTCCTTAAGGCCTAGATTTTTATTTTTCAGGTTTCGGCTTTCTGAAAATAAGAGTTTCGTCATTTCTAAATTCACGATACCTTTTATCATTTTTTTGGATAACGAATGAAAAAAAAAAGTTTACAAAAATATAAATTTTGTAAAGCTCTTTTGAAAAAATATTTAAAACGGGTTGTAATTTTAATTTTGCGAATTTTTTAATTTAAACGTTAAAGAAATCGGGATTTTGGGTTTTCTACAAACAAATGTTTGATGCAAATTGAATCACGAAACCCGGATCCCCGATTTCCCGAAACATTAGAACCTTAACTTTATTTTAAAAAATGAATTAGTTTAGTCTCATCTAAGAAAGGTTTAAGGTGAACATAATTATGTCGCAATTTCGGGATTCACGGTTTTATGAGAGCGCATCTCTTGTCATCATGTTTCCCGAAATCCCGATTTATAAATACCATTATATTAAACTAATTATGTTTTGGCCTTAATCATGATTATTTAGTTAATTAAGGTAAGTTAAGTCCTGTTTAAAACAAACAAGCCATCGCGATTTCGCGATTTCGGATATCAGATTTTATTATAACACACGTCTCCTGTCGTCATGTTTCTCGAAGTCCCGATTTCCAAAATCCCAAAAGGTACTAATATCAATTAATTAACATGCTAAAAGCGTTTAATTCTTAATTAAAGCATCACAATTTCGTGATTTCGCATTTTTGGATTTCGTTTTTTCATCGACTACATACCTCTTGACATCAGGATTTCCGAAATCCTGAAAAATGAAGTTTTCAGCCTTAAATCATGATTAATATTAATTAACCTTTTCTTAAAAACAAAATTAATGGTAATCATATTAATGCGTTCATTTATGTTTCACTCACCCATTAAGTAGGTTTCGCGTTTTCTTCAAAACCCGAAGGTACTTAAATACGGACATTAAAAGCGTATCTCGGTAAAATATCTTTGCATTAAGAGTTTTAATTTCGTGAAAGCTACACAAATCTCGTCATTTTTTTAAAATATATTCAAAATAAATTTTCGAGTGTCTGTGTTGTCTTTCTAAGCTGAGCTCATTCATCTGTTTTCTGTTACAGGTTTCAAATTAAACACAGAAATCATGGCACCTAAAAAGGCACTGAAGAAAAACGAAGACACATAGGAAGGTGATATTATCTCTGATACTACTCCACATGCCATAAACTCCATCAAATCATGGACTCAAATTTCCGAATTGTTGGAGTACGAGCTAAAGAATGCTGACCCTGATTCTGAAAATCATATCCGGGACATTGATGAGTCTGAGCTTCATAAGGTTGATGCGCGTCCGAGGCTGGTGGCATATACTGATATGATCAGTTGGGCTCTGGATAAGGTAGATATCCCAACAAGGAGCATTCAGAATGAGCAAGGAGCTTTCGTCGGCTCATTCATGCCTGAGCACATTCAAGTAATGTATAAACTCTCGCCGAATCATAAACACACCTTTAATGCTGAATTTATAGCTGAGTTTCAGAGAAAGGAATGTATTGAGGCAGACCAGACATATCTCGACATGATTAGAGGATGGGTGAGGTTTGAAGCAAAGTTTAGGGCTGATTCTCATGGGATTTATGCTACAGCCTCCTTAAACGAATATATGGTTTATATAGCCATGATGTTATGCAGAATTTTCTGGAGAAAAGACCCCTGTCACTTTCATGCAGACTGGGTACCCTTCTTAGAGGAAGTTTCAGAAGGAAATGGTTTCAACTGGCATAAAATTCTGTCGGATAACCTAACGCAAGAAATTTTAAATTACAAAGCTGCCAAGTCAAAGGGTCAACCAGTGTCTTTTTATATGTCTGCATACATTATGGATGCAATCTATTTTATGACCCCTTTTCCATTAATGAATGGGAGTTGGAGCATTTCCTGCCCAGAGCCTGTTCATAAATATCACTCAGCCCTTAGGGAAGAAAATGCTAAAGAGGAATTTTACGAGGTTTGTCATTATGTCATTATTCCTATGCACAAATTATTTTTTGGATGCGAACCCCTTCGCATTTTTGATGCAGTCATAGAAAGTCTTAAATCAGTTGCCGATTGGTTTATTGAGGAAAATGTTTCCTATATTAGGGTTTATGGTTGTTCCATTCCCCCCCACGCACTCCCAAAATTCCTACCAGACAGATTGGTGTACAGAGAAGTAGCTCATCAGATAGCCAAGGGCGGTGTTGGATTGGAATTAAAAGCACTTCAGAAAAAAGCATGGCCATCTTTCCCTGTTCATATTGGGAAATTTCCTTTATCAAATTTAGGCCATTCTAAGGTAGAGGCCGAGTCATTGGAAGAAGTGAAGTTAGTAAATATTGAGCACAGAAAATATGACCCCTACCAAATAATAAGTAGGCATTACATACATTGTAATTTAAAGGCATATGAACATGAAGTATCTATTTATGATGATATTTTTAAAGATGTTAAGTCTTATGAAGAAGTGTTGAACAGAGTCCAGGCCTTGCCACCTGAATCACAGGCTGGGTTTGCATCTTTTCAAAGCCATAGGCGAAGCTTCCTACCTAAGATTTTACAGGGTGAAATTTCGACCCCATCACCAGAACAGGAAGAACCCCCTCCAGGGTTTGAAACTAATACTCAGGGTAAAGTAGATGACAAAGGTAAGTTGAAATATACTGAGATACCTTCCCAATACGCAGAGGGTTCTCAAACAAAAGAATCGGGAATGGATAAGGGAAAAGAGCCAGAAACAATTCCGAAAATCATGAAGAATGTTCCAGAAAAGATAGGAGGAACAACTTCAACAGAACTTGGTAGTCCTATCACCTCTTTAACTCCATTACAGTCAACTTTTGGAACTCCCCATGAAGGAGTCTTATATGTCAGTGATCTAAAACCGATTTCAAGAGATGAAATCCCCCCATTGGATTACTTTTTCAGTGAAAAGCGAAGAGCAGTCTTGAAATAGGAAATTCATCCAAGAGGAGAATGAATGATTAAAAAGCATAGAGTTATTATAGATGGAAAGAAACTCAAGGATGGAGAGTTTGCTACAGAACTAGCAGGTACAATGGGTGCAATAGCATCAACAAATATGTATTATGTTGGCAATTTAACAACTATGCTTGAAAAGAAGGATCAAACAATAATCCAGTTGCAAGACAAGCTAAAAGAAAATGAAAGAAATATTAGTTGGGGAATACAGAAGGGTCTAGAACAAGCTAGACTTAAGGATATGCAAGAAATCCAAAAATTGAATAAAGACTTGGATGAGGCAAAACACTTAATACAGGTCACACAGGAACAGGTTCGAAAGCTGGGAGAACAAAACAAACATTTGCAAGATAAGATTATTTCTATCACTAACCAGGTAATAGAACTTGAAAGTTTCAAGACACAAGCATTGGAGATATATTTAAGAATAGAGGAAGAACAACAGAAAGTGTTCTTGTATCTGGAAGCGATCCAGAATTATTTTCAAGAATCAAATAAGTATTTGGAGAATGTGTTCCAGAAAGAAAGGGAGGCGAAAGCATCTAGAACAACGTTTCAGAAAGCAGTGGCTTTCTCATCAAAGGAAGAAATTGGAAAGACTCAGAAATTATCTATTTCTGAACAAGTTAAAGGGGACATAATGATAAAAGTGTGGGAAGCAAAATTGGCCAAATATAAACGAATCACAAGAGAAGTTAATGAGGATTGCCAGGGAATCTTTGATCTCTTTGAAAGAGATTCATTGGATATCGGAATAGATGACTGTTCTGGATTATTAGGTGAAATTAATATTGCCAAGCACCAACTAAGGTTAAAAGAAGAGCTAGAGAAAATGAAAATAGAGATTGATAAAATTAAATAGATCAATATAACAGAGATCAACAAATGGATGGTGACTTCGCATCTAAAGTTGAAAACTATTAAATTCACAGAAAGGATGATAGAAAGTCGGTTGCCCGAATTGCAGAGAAGATTTTTCTCATTTGAAGCAAATGAGATACCCGATGCTCCTAGGATCTTAGTGAATTTTTTGGGAAAATGTGTTCAGTGTATTGAAGTGGAGAAAGGAAGTTCATCAACACAAGCTTAAAACCTTTTTAAATGTTTTTATTATTAGAAATTAAAAAGAAATTGTAAACGGTTGACATTATTTTTTATGTAACCGTAATATTAGGAAGTTGGTTAGTCACCAACGAGAAACTTTCATGAAAATGTATAAATATAGTTTCTAAAGGCTGAGAAAGGGCTTCAGAAATTTTGGAGAGAGCCATTTTTGTAATATCAGTTTTCAAATACATCAGAATATAAATCGCAAACGAGATTCTAGATCCTGCAACTTTGTAACTATGTGTCTTCCCCTGTTTATTATACTTTGTTAAAATTTCCCCTTTTAATGTTTTTCTAACAAGTAATCAATTTGAAGTTATATACATCATTGATTTATATTTTCAGATTGGTTTGGATGTTAAACGATTTACAATTTTTCCTCTGAAATTGCTTTAGCAATTTTAAGACCTGTAAAGTTTTTGTTCCTTAATACTTAACCCTTGTTAGAAATCTCTTTTTTCCTTTATCATTGTCTATTGAAATATGAGATTCTTTCCTGATTAAAGACTCATGTTTTTCTGTAGCATTTATTTGTTGTTTACAATTCTCGAAATTGTTACAAAACCAGGAAACGACCTTGAATGTGTTTACATTAATGTTTTGGGGTTTGAAATTGGTTTTCTTGTTCTAATCTCTGGAAATCTAAAGTAACAAACTGATTAAATTCCCTTTACAAATAACTAAAGTTTTATCATCCATGATTGTCCCAAGTAGCAGACAACCCAACGTTGAACTAGGCCTTCAGGATCAAACCAGCATTGCCTTGAATTTATTTAATACCATTTTACAGACAACAACTAACTGGATTGAGTTAGAATGTTCATGGGCTACTATTGAGCGTGACATTAGCATCCAAGAACAATAGGAAGCAAGACAAAGACAGTTGAGAAACTGATTCTGCTTTAATCTTCCTTTGATTTCTTATTCCCAAATCATTCCTTTAAATCATTTACAGATTCCTTGACGATATTCTTTATAGCCTTAAAGCATAAACTCAGGAACAACAACATGCACCATTACTATGTGTGTGTGCACCGCGCAATGCTAAATTTAGTACGTGCATCCGCACACAATATTCTTTCGCGCGGTGCCACAATTTACCGCACGCACCTGCACGCCCACATTTTCCACGCGGTGCCAAAATTTACCGCGTGCGCCTACACACCAATATTTTTCGCGCGTTGCCAAAATTTTCCATGGACGCTCTGTGACTTGAAATTCGACCACTTATAAATTAATCTTCTGTGAATATTCACTTCAACTGAACCTTTCCGACCCATCCAGGCTCAGTGTTGGAACTGAAGATCTGATACCATATTGTAACATCCCCGACCATCCATGCTGGGCCACGCTACGCTAGAGAACTCTTATTGTTCTCTCTGCGGAACATACTATAACATACACAACATCCAACTGGGCTATGCCACATAAATTTTTCCAAACTATATGCATTTAAAACATACATACACAACACTTTTTCGGAAGCTTCAAATATAAAATGTAACAGACAAATACAATACATAAATGTACAAATTCACACTGAATGGTAGTAAACATAGGCATGCATCATATACAGGAAATTCCCATAAACATTCAGACAATTATAAACACATATGAGATAAACCCATAAAATAAACACGTAACAATAATGTAACATGTAATTTTATCACACAGTTAACACTTATCTTTGTACAAATATCACCAACTACGTGTAGACCATCCACGAACCTCCCAGCCTTAGACCACAATGTTCGTCACTCTCAAAAGTGAGTCACCCCCGAGATGGGACTGAACTCAACCCGGGTAAAGGGATTCCTAACCAAGATAAAGGTTCACAGACAACAGGAAAGACTCTGTCTCAGGTGCTCACTCAACTAACAGCCTAAAACCTCTCATTCCCCACATTCCTATCCCACCTAAGAAAGTGTTCCCCTTCTCTTCTCAATAGTCCTTCGGCTGCCCCACTTCCCTTCCAGGTCTTCAGCAACAGGTCGGACAGGAAGTCTCAGAGAACTGTAGATGCAGTTTAGCACCTTCAGGAAATCACTCCCCAACAATTCTCTCACCCAGAGAATTGCTTACGGACCTGACAACCCACTTCTTCGATGTTCCACGGGCCTGACAAACCGCTTCTTCAGTCTCGTTCCGTTCCCAAGCTAACCAGGTACACCCATAGAAAAATGGCTATGGTTACTGGTTCAGGTACAATGATGAAGATACAAAGGATAGCTCCATGGTGTTGACTGCTCATGGATGATGGACTGGATGATTGAATGAATGGTCGAATAATGGGAGCATCTGAAAATGAACTAAGTACCGACAATATGTATGCATGTCCCCAACTTGACACTTTTCATGTTGGAAGCTACTTTGGTCCACTTGTCCCCAACTTTAGAACTTAGGATAAAATAATTAGCCATACTTTATGTTTTAAGAAATATTAATATAATATTCCTTTTTGGCTTAAGCTCTCTAGCTTAGCCCTTTCCCTTGACTGTTGGCCCTCCCTTTCCCTAACTAGTGGAGTTTAGTCCCCCTTCTCTTTTATCGTGGTTGGTCTGCACGCAGTGATGTATTTTATATTAATCATGAGACATATACAAAATAGTCACACTAGCCTTTAACATCTAGGCGCTCTGGCCTAATTCCAAAACATAAGCATCCAAGCTTATAATAATTGGCTCACCAGCCTATAACACATATCATATTCACAAAGGCTCGTTGACCTCAACACTGCGTGCAATTTAGTTTCTGTGCACGGTATCCCATAATGTGCACACTACATCATTTTACTGTGTAGTACATGCATGCACTATGCCATGGAAGGTGCATTACAAAATGATGTCAAAACAGCTCAACAACTTAAGTACACTTGCATTACATTTACAATTGGGTTCGGCTGAGGGATATTACAATTGGTATCAGAGCATATTTTAATGTCCCCGACCATCCATGCCGGGCCACGCTACGCCAGAGAACTGTTAATGTTCTCTCTGTAGAACATATCATAACATACCCAGCATCCAACTTAGCTATGCCACATAAATTTTTCCAAACTGCATGCATTTAAAACATACATACACAACACTTTTGCGGAAGCTTCAAATATAAAACGTAACAGACAAATACAACATGTAAATGCACGAATTCACACTGGATGATAGTAAACATAGGCATGCAGCATATGAAAGAAATTCCCATAAACATTCAAACAATTATAAACACATATGAGATAAACCCATAAAATAAACATGTAACAATAATGCAACATGTAATTTTATCACACAGTTAACACTTATCTTCGTATGAATATCACCAACTGTGTGCAGACCATCCATGAACCTCCCAGCCTTAGACCACACTGTTCGTCACTCTCAATAGTGAGTTACCCCCGAGCTAGGACTAAACTCCACTAGTTAGGGAAAGGGAGGTCCAAAAGTTAAGGGAAAGGGATAATCTAGAGAGCTTAAGACAAATAGGAATATTATATTAATATTTCTTAAAACATAAAGTATGGATAATTATTTTATCCTAAGTTCTAAAGTTGGGGACAAGTGGACCAAAGTAGCTTCCAACATGACAAGTGTCAAGTTGGGGACATGCATACATATTGTCGGGACTTAGTTCATTTTCATACACTCCAATTATTCGACCATTCATTCAGTCATCCAGTCCATCATCCATGAGCATTCACACACCATGGAGCTATCCCGTTGTCTGTGAACCTTTATCCTGGTTAGGAATCCATTTACCCGGGTATTGTGGCATCCCTGACCATCCATTCCGGGCCATGCTACACCAAAGAACTCTTATTGTTCTCTCTGCGAAACATACCGTAACATCCCAACATCCAACTAAGCTATGCCACATAAATATTTCCACACTGCATGCATCTAAAACATACATACAAAACACTTTTGCAGAAACTTTAAATACAAAACGTATCAGACAAATACAATATGTAAATGCATGAATTCACACTAAATGATAGTAAACATAGGCATGCAACATATACAGGAAATTCCCATAAACATTCAGACAATTATAAACAAATATGAGATAAACCCATAAAATAAACACGTAACAATAATACAGCATGTAATGTTATCATACAATTAACACTTATATTTGTACGAATATCACCAACTAAGTGCAGACCATCCATGAACCTCCCAGCCTTAGACCACACTGTTTGTCACTCTCAATAGTGAGTGACCCCCGAGCTAGGACTAAACTCCACCCAGGTAAATGGATTCCTAACCAGGCTAAAGGTTCATAGAAAACAGGAAAGACTCTGTCTCAGGTGCTCACTCAACTAATAGCCTACAACCTCTGATTCCCCACATGCGTGTCCCACCCAAGGAAGTTTGCCCCTTCTCTGCTCAACAGTCCTTCGGCTGCCCCACTTCACTTCTAGGGCTTCAACAATAGGCCGGATAGGAAGTCTCAGAGCATTGTAGTTGTAGTTTAGCACCTTCAGGAAATCACTCCCCAACAATCCTCTCACCTAGAGAATTTCTCACAGGCTTGACAACCCGCTTCTTCAATGTTCCACTGGCCTGACAACCCACTTCTTTAGTCCCATTCCCAAGCTAACTAGGAACACCCACAGAAAAATGGCTATGGTTACTGGTTCAGGTATAGTGATGAAGATACGAAGGATAGCTCCATGGTGTATGAATTCTCATGGATGATGGACTGGATGATTGAATGAATGGTCAAATAATGGGAGCGTATGAAAGTGAACTAAGTCCCGACAATATGTATGCATGTCCCCAACTTGACACTTGTCATGTTGGAAGCTACTTTGGTCCACTTGTCCCCAACTTTAGAACTTAGGATAAAATAATTATCCATACTTTATGTTTTAAGAAATATTAATATAATATTCCTTTTTGGCTTAAGCCTTCTAGCTTAGCCCTTTCCCTTAACTTTTGGCCCTCCCTTTCCCTAACTGGTGGAGTTTAGTCCCCCTTCTCTTTTATCGTGGTTGGTCTACATGCAATGATGTATTTTATATTAATCATGAGACATATACAAAATAGGCGCACTAGCCTTTAACATCTAGGCACTCTAGCCTAATTCCAAAACATAAGCATTCTGACTTATAATAATTGGCTCACTAGCCTATAACACATATCATATTCACAAAGACTCATTGACCTCAACACTATGCACACTTTAGTTACTGCGCGTGGTATCCCAGAATGTGCACACTACATCATTTTACTGCGCAATACATGCGCGCACTATGCCATGGAAGGTGCATTACAAAATGATGTCAAAACAACTCACCAACTTAAGTACACTTGCATTACATTTACAATTGGGTTCAGCCGAGGGATATTACACCTATAGAATAATTAATTTGAATGGGGCCAATGCTGATTTTTTTTTCAATCTGTGCTTGTATGGACTAGAATTTCATGAGATGTTAGGACAACACACATGCATTGATGGTATGGAGGGTTTCTAGACTAAAACATGAATCAAACAAAGAATTCAATAATCAAATATTATTTGGTTATTCTATCAAAACCAAAAAATAAGGTGTGCCTACTCATGTACTTGACCCTACTTATAAGTGACATGTGAATGGGCCAACATTGAAATTTTTTCAATTTGTGCTTGTATGGAATGAAATTTGACTTGGTTAGAGTAGACGCATGCAATGACAATATGGGAGGGTTTCTAGACTCAAACATGACTCACACAAACAACTTCACAATCAAACAACAAGCCTGTAGAATAATTAATGTGAAGGGAGACAAGGCCAACTTTTTGGGTGGCATCACTTTCTCATCATGTACTTGAAACTGGCACATATAAATCATGACATGTGAATGGGGCCAACATTGAATTGTTTTCAATTTTTTCTTGTATGGATTAAAATTTGAAATGGTTAGACTAGACACATGCATTGACGGTATGGGAGGGTTTCTAGACTCAAACATGATCACTCGCACAAATAATTCGACATTCAAGCAAGAAGCCTATAGAACAATTAATGTGAATGGGGCCAAAAAATATATTAATTATATTAAATACAAAAAATTAAAAAACATAGAAACAAAAAAAAACATATAACTGATATAAGAAAACACTAAAACCAAACTCGCGCCCATTCCCAAACTAGTAGAGCACTAGAAAAACCATTGTGTCCATTCCCAAGACTAGGAGAGAAACAACGCCCGACTGTGAGCATAAAAAATATGCTCGACAATGACATAGAGAGTCAAAGGAGTCCCTATCCAAAATATTTGGACAATGACAGAGGAAGAGGATCCCTATCTTGCCAAACCCATCAACTATCGTAGAGTGGAGATATCAGGGGTTGACATCATGCCACCAAAATCAATAATTTTTTAATTTCTAATTTTTCTTGGTTTAATCATGTGAGAACAATGCTCCTAAGCTATTTTTTTTCACCTCTCCCAACCGATCCTCACCAAAGTGGTCTCTTAGAGAGAGCTCAATCGAAAGGAACTTGATCAATAGGGCCTTTCGGTAGGCACTCTATTAGGGCCACCCTTTAGGTACTCAACCTATAATACCTACACGCCATAAGGAAGGGAGTGGGATTGCAAGGGTCCCTTATGAATATTTGGAAGGGTTTCTTGTTCACCTCATTTGAGAAAATCGATATGCCAGATGCAGGGAAATACTTCTCCAACTTGCCGAAATCCTCGTACAAAGCATATATAACTTTCTTGTTGGATTGCAGAGTTGAATCTGCAATAGACGACTCAAAGATCCCATTCACAATGCCCATCGTAACCGAAATGGATCCAAACTTCTCCACTTTATCATCACCATCAACGACAACATCATGACCTTGTCGTTGCTCTTGTCTGTGCTTGATAAGTTTCTTCCCACTTTCCATAAGGAAATAAAACACATTATGCCTCACTCTGCTAACCAAAAGATTATTAGGAGACTTAGCAAGAACATAATAAAGGGGCTCAAATACCAGACCAAAATTCTCTATCCCAAGTGGTAGAAAATCAACAAGTTCATTGAGATAAACATCCACAAAGTGAAAATTAACGCTCTTTGCAGGGTACTTATCTTGGGCCAAAAGGGTTACGTCCCTCAAATCCACCATGAACCCTTTTGTTAACTTAGAGCCCCACCCATGGGCATCTAGAAGGACAAAAATATGATGAAGAAATCGGTTGAGCATGAGATAGAACTTGTCTAATCACAGATCCAATACTTTGATACTATCATTTTCTTCTTAAATAGATACTAGATGGATTGATCATATTTGACAGTATCAAAACCAATATCATTACAATAACATCTTGATTTTCTCCTTAGTTACAACAAAATGCCTTGAGTCCATGGTTCAATTGACATTGTCAAAGCTCTTCTTTATTCTTGGGATCCAACAATGCATAAAAACACTTCTTGTTCCTAAAGCAAGGCACATACTCCAAGTCATCATTTGATATGATAATAAAATGTTACCCATGTTTTCTAGGATCTTCCCACATGTTCAAGAATTTTATTGAAATTGCTACCATGTCCCATAGTCATTCATAGTGTTTTATGCCATGTTAGAAGCGTTATTACAATCAATCATCATTGCATTAGGTTCATGCTTGAACAAATCAAACCATGCACCATTTTCCCCAAATTTTCTCACTGCTTGGGTGAGTTTTAAATGTGAAAATGCATGTCATCCCTACCATTAATGCATGCCATATTGACATCTTCACCTCATGATAATCTTTCATTAGATTCCATGATTTAATATTTTCCAATGAGCCCTCTTTTGTGCAAGTTGGTCCACTATAGCCAAAGATATGGCCATTAGAAAATAGAACTACAACAACCATCAACGACTCGCCCTTGACTTGGAAATGCATGTGAACTAACTTTGAATGCACATGACATGCATGCAACATGAAACTATGCAACTTTATGCAGCTATGCAACTTATGAAACTTTATGAAACTTTATGCAATTAAAAAACTTATGCAAATTTATGCAACTTTATGCAACTATGTGAAACTATGCAACTTATGAAACTTTATGCAACTTTATGCAACTATGCAACTTTATGCAACTATGCAACTTATGTAACTTGTTGGGGAGAGGTGTTCCACCAATACACATGACCTTTTCCTTTGTTAATATGATTGCCTAACACATTCATGCATTGATTCAACACTAGCTTAAATATGTCAACTATTATTGTTGATTCTCTCCACATGACTATGGTATCATCAACAAAATGCGAACAATTTATTTATTTAAAGGAACTGATCTCTAAAATAAGACTTAAATTGCTAATGCTTATTCAACATCATCCATCAAGAATCTTTCATGGTCATGTACCTCCACAAAGTGCTTAAATACTTTTCCCAAATGGATCCTATTATTTCATCTTTTGAATAAACAAGAAAATCCTTCCAAACGTTTTTTTTACCAATGCCATCTACCATAGTCCCTTTTGTTTTTCTTGTTGGAAGATAAATAGCCCATGATTGTTACAATGAATTTCTTGTTTATATATCTCCTCACAACAAGAACAAACAAACAAACCAAATTCCCTCGATAGTCTCTGATCTAGGGTTACATACAATACTTCCTTGCTCAATTGTGGTGCATAGATTTATGTATAGACATAAATCAAATCTTGCAGTCACAATATGATTAATGAAGAAAGATTAAATAGAGAGTAATAAGCTTGAAAGGATGATGGATGGGTGGGTTTATACAAGGGTTTGTTTGGTTACACACAATGGAGAAAGATGAGATGAAGTATTCATGGGAGAGTGAGGATTTATAAATGAATCACATTTCTAAATCAAGAGATTATTGTATCCTTATACAAATGTTTGTTAACTATTTCTCTCATTCGATGAAGTGCAGGTACAACCAAATAGGTATTTTTCAGGTATTTCCTCCTCGAGCGAGGGAATTTTAGGAAGACTAGAGGATAGTGAGGCATCTATTAGGCCTAAAAGAGGGAGATCAACTAGATGTCAAAAGATTAGAAGAAAATTCCATAAGGAAATGGATTTTTTTCTCGTGAAAATTCCATAAAGGAATGGAATTTTTTCTCTTGGAAGGGAGGTCATGTTATTATATGATGAGACCATAGGTGACATCGAGGTTCCCTTGAGGTAAAAACATCTAGTGAAACAATGGGTACCCAATGATCTTCCTCGTCTAAACACATATTTTTGTGTGAACGAGAGGATATGTTGGATTGCACCATCATCATTACATTGTTTCGGGTTGTTTTGCATGGATGGCATAAAGGTGGGTTACGAAAAATGTATTGAATTTATGGAGTATGTTAGAACCTGCTACAGTTACAAATATTGGATGCGGCTGGTCCAATAAACATGCAGTATGTGCATATACAGAGTGTCTACAAATTATTTACAGCTAAAAGACAATAATCAAAATAAAGGATTGATTATGTACATTGACGAAAGGCCAAAAGCATCAGGGAATATTGTAGGGTTTAGCAACAATACATAACCTAGGTCTACAAATAAACAACCCAATTGCGTATTTGAGAGGCATGAAGGAAATTGTTTTTTCATGTGTGCAATAAAATCAATAGCTGTAGGGGAAGAGTTGTTGATCAATTACAATTTGAATCGAATAATAACAAATGGTGTTACTATGGGAGTGGTAAATATAACATTTCACCAAACCTGTAATTAATGAATCTAATAACTTATGTTTTTGTTAATTACTATTTTTTGTTAATGTTTCATTTTGATATAAGCAATATAAAGAATATGTTTCATTAAATGACACCATCCTCTAGGCAGTAGATATACCTCATTTTTAATTATGTTTTTTCAAGAGTCTATTGGTTTCATTTTGATATTAATGGTTTCAATATTTTTGTTGCAGGTTGTTGATCGGGGAAGGTCCCTGATGGATGAGATGACACCATCATCGGGGCAACAAGTATACCCCATTGTAAATTGTACAAATTAAATATAAGCAATGTGTTTTTTAATTATGTTTTTTTCGAGAGTTTATTGGTTTCATTTATATATTAATGTTTTCAATATTTTTGTTGCAAGTTGTGCCTAACCGAAGCAAGTCCTCGATAGATCAGAGGACACCATCCTCGGCCCAACTGGTATAACCCATATTAATTGTACAAATTAAATATGTTGTATTATTAAATTTTTTTGATGAGTCTATTGGTTTCATATATTTCTATATTGGTTTTGTCGATATTAATGTTTTCTATATTTCTGTCACATGATACATATCCATTAGCAGAGAAATCCATAGAAATGGATGTGGATGAGCTAAAGTGCGATGATGACATTGCATCATCTCCTAACCTCTTTCAGATGTTAAAGAAGCCGGTAAAAAGAAAAATTCAAGAATCCTTTGTTTGGTATTCATTCAGCTGCAAACACAGGATATTAGAGAAAAGATTGATCGTTTGACGAAGAGATCTCAGTCGTTGAATGTAAGCTGCATGCTATTTAATTAGAAGATAAATTTATATATGGTTTTATATTTTATACATGTATATGTCATGAACTAAAATATGGTTTGTTTTTACAAGAGTATTTGCGTCTACATAATCCTAGTGAGGGGCCTGCTACTACTATTGATGCTACTGATGAGTAATCACATCATGTGCATATAACCCCATGTGCATTTGAAAATGTGCCATTTTTTTCGACTGAATAGTCGGAAACACATAGCAAGACACCCTAGAGGGAACATGTGGGCGAACCCTCTTTTTCTCAATGCATGATAGATCATTCACAACAGGGTCAAGGGGTTGATGCATCCGAGAATAGTATTAATATTGCTCAAGCAAAATTTCCTGGATCTTCCCATTTTATTAGCACATGAACAATACAGACCACATTTTTGGTGGACAAAAATATCGTTCCCATAAATATAGAGAATATCCTAGGTATTACAAAAATGTTTGAACTATTATATATAATCTGATTGAAATTTACTCATGGATCATTATTTTTAAACTAATGATGACATGATCATTTTGCATGAAATGGTGTTTTTTTTAAACATCTAAATGAATGGTCACTGGATATCTTTGGGCCCACCATTCGCACAGGGTGGGATAAACAAAGAAAAAATTTAAAAGATGAGATAATTAATCACTTGATTGGGTTGTTTGGTACTGAGGCCTTCAACCGAGTGGAGGTTCTCAAGAAATTAGGCCAACATATGAATATTGTGAGGGACCAATATAGGGTTCATCTAGAAATGAACCCTAGGCATGAGCACCCTCCAATGATTCCATTAAGGGAGTGGAAATCCCTGTTGGACGATGGAAGGGAGAGGGCTTTAAGAAAACATGGAAAGCTACCACTGGGCATAGGAAGGTATGCAATACTTTGAACAATGTAATTATATTTTTATTACTCTTTATTTTTACATGACATTTGCAACATCTAACATATTTCAAACTTTTCATAGGCTGCCAGACACATCAAAGGCAACAAAGGCCGGACTAGAAAAGCATGGCCAACACAAGCTTGGGCCTGGTGGTTATTCGAATCTAGTGGCACGAATTGTAAGTATCAATAACTCAAATATTTTATCCAAATAATAAATTGCATATAAATTTGTTTTTATTTCTCCATAAAAGATAAATTGATGATCTTATGCAAAATTGCAGGTTGATCGATTCAACGAAGTGCCAACGGAGGATGACTTGAGGCTTGGCTTCCATCACGGCTTTGCAGCTACTGTTGAACGCCAAAAAATATTGGGCATTGGGCCAACAAAGTATTCCAGTGATCCACCCTGCACGCAGGTAAATAAAATAAACAAAGTTTATTTAAGATTGATTACTTGTGTAGTCTATTCATTATTAATTTCGGCCATAAAATATTGAGCCTCTTTGTTTTAATCAGGAAAGTCACAATACAAATAATTCCTAGGATGGATAATGACTGGCCAATGAAGGTCATGCTGCACAAGATGATCAGGAAGCTAAACAAGGAGATAAAGTACATGATGTGGTCCCATCAGATAAAGAGCACCACTCTAATGTTGTTTTTATTATAGTAATACTTGTAATGATATAGACAAAACATATCAATTTAACATTTCTTGATTATTGAAGTAGATCATGTCTCCTTACAACAACATATTCCACATCATGAGTACACGACTCGACAAACAATAAGACAAGCTGCAGAGGTGACCAAAAGAACTGATAAATTTTGTGTAGAAGATGATCAATTGATTTCTGAATTTGTGAAAAGAAAAAAGCCAAAAAGAAGTGATTGAAATAACATTATGACATATTATTTTTGATAATATAAACTAACGCCATGAAATATTTTTTTCCTACGAATGAATGAATGAATGGATGAATGTTATAAGTACTTAATGAATGAATGTTGAATGTTTCTTTATGATGAAAAAACACATATTTGCACATAAATTCATTTATTTTCATGTACATGCATTGGGTATGGGGAATTGAGNGGGGGGGGGGGGAGCATATGAGCTTCCACCTTCACGTGGTTGGCCCTATTTATTAGAGAATATTAAACTATTCTCTAAACAGAGAGAAGCTCAATAAGGTAATTCTCTTTATTCTTATGTATTATATATTTGTGTAAATTTTGAAATGCACGTCTATTTCTTAAATTCTTTATCATAAATTTAACATTTCATGGTTCGTTGATTTCTACAGGAATTCGCACTAGGAATTGCAACTGATCACTAGCCTATTTGGAGAGGCTACATCAATTGTACAAAAAGGTACATAATTAATATTCACGAATCTATCTTTTTATATGTTGTTTTATTTATTTACCTTTCATGTGCATTGTAGTGCTTTACTTCATTTATTATACATAGTTTATTTCATTCATTCATGACTATATGCATCTTTACCCTAACAAACCTAATTATCACTTTACCCTACCAACCCCTACCTTACCTTGCTCTCACCTTCCAACCCTAAATTGACGTAACCTATCTTGATCATCTTACATACCCTATCTCATGTCAAAGAAAACTAAAGATCCCATGTCACAAGGGGCTATGGAATTATCTTCTCAATAAAACTTGATAGGTTGAGTTCAAAGAAAACTAAAGATCTCATGTACATACATTTGAATCTCCACTTTATCTCCATAAGGTAAGAAGAGTATCATTTAGGGCCTTCGAAGGATTGGGTTATGGATCATAAGAATCCTGACTTGGACACTAATTTTCCCAATTTTTATTTGGGTGAAGGTTCTTCTTCATTTGAGGTAGAGGCTTCTTCAGGTTCGACCCCATAAGGAGCTTTCGATGCCTCTCGTGCACCTAAGATAAATTGTATATGATGATGTACAACTTGATGATCATTTTTTTAGAGAAATAAATTTCCCTCATCCTCTAATGTATTAAGTGTTCATAATAAGGACATCAATAACAAGGGCTCTTTTTTTCACTTTGGCTCGCCCACTGATTTCTCTGAAGCTCCCGCGAAAGAGTTTGGAAAGATAACCTATATTCTACAAGCCCTGCATCCTCCATAGGTGATCCATATTTATGAGAGGAATGAAATGAATAACATATTGAATACCATAGCAAAGAGATATGAAGAACAACAACATATATCCAGTGAAAAATAACTTCTATTGAATAAAGAAAATAGGTTGAAACTGTAAAACTGTAGAACCGAAACAACTTTCTCGAATGCTGGTAGCTATCTATAAGAAGATATGTGGCTACTACATGCATCCGTTTGAGTAGAATGATTACAATGAGGCTCCAGGGGAATTTTTAACATTACTCATGAATGCCAAAACCATTTATATCCAAAAACCTAACCATAGGAGATGAAACACCAAAAGTTATGTGGCCTCGATGGGTAAGTAGGTACCTCAACTTCCTGGGGTCGTAGTGTTTTCATATGATCTTTGTTTTAGGCGTGTGATAGGCCATTGCAAAGGTATTTTTGATAAATACACATTATTCCATCAAAATATGACTCTTTCTACATTTTAATTGTGGCAAGCCAAAAAAAACATTGTTTAGGCCCCCAAAACGGCCATGGAAGTACAAAAAGATGTACTGATATGAAACTTCCAAAATAAGCTAGTTGGAATAGGTGGGAGGCCATTGATATCTACCTGGATGTTGTGTAGGGATTCAGGACAGCCTCGTAAGTGTAGAACCCACAATTACAAATACATGTCATAATTACAGAGAAATGTGTTGAACTAAAAACTGTCAAGATGAGCCAGTTGGAATAGGTCGATGGCCACCAATACCCACCTGGATCAATAGGATTGAGGGGATAGATGCATCACTATTAAATAAAATAATTTTGTATTCATTTTTTCCAATAACATGATCTGCTTCAACTCAAAATTTCCTTGCCATGTTTAATTCAATGTTGTTTTGGGTTTAATGACATAGATCTAGTTTTTACGAGTTTTTTGCATTCAGTTTATGTTATGATATCCATGGGGAAGGAAAAAAAGAAAGATGGTGTGCCTAGATTTATTTCCATCTTGCGCATGGAGACCAAGGTTCTCATGCGGGCGATAGTGGTTATGGGTTTTCTTCTGATAAAGGCCCTATTTTTACCTCGTGACATCCCCTTATTTAAAAATCTCAACCCAACATTTCTCGAGACAGATTCCAATCCTCGTGGATACAATATCCAAATCAAAAAAATTGGATCAGATGACTCAAATGATGAACCCAAATAGTATTCATAACAGTAGCATGAAAAACCCCGCCACCAAATCAATTGAGCAAGAAAACATCAACAAGCGAGTGTTTCGTCCATATGGGAATGTTTCATACTTGTTTATCCAGATGGGAACATACATAGGAGTTCCAACCACATTTTTTGTAGTTGGGCTCACTTCCAAGCCTCTCCTTGTTTTTGGGAAGCCAGAATTTGAATGCGAATGGATCCATAGGAATTCATATACTGGAAGAATGAAGGGAAAGGTCTACAAAATTCTCCTATATTGGGTCTATGGCCAAGTTTACATAGTCGTGGTTGTCAACTGCATGTTTTATCACATCGTGGGCACCAATGGAAATGGTGGAGACCTCATTATTCATGCATTTAGTGGTAGTGACTCTAGGAAACTAGAGAGAAATGTTTCTCTTAGCGAAGAAGAGGGTACTTACAATGCCTCTGTTTAAATCTGGTTAACAATATTCTAAAATGGAAGAATGATAAAAAGTTGGCAAAGGTACTAAAAGTGGAAAAAAATTAGAGAAATGTGGTGGGGGCACTTAGATCGCGAGTCTTAGATCTCATCAACGGTTGATATTAATTGTGGAGGTTGAAACTGATCGGGGGTTAATTACTAAAGAAGATTACACAATGAAACCATGGTATAGTCATTGGGATATGTGTCAATACAAGGTTCATTGCAGAGGTCAAGTTGTTGTAGATGAAAACCACCCCCGACAACTTCCACAATCACACTTTATTTAAATAAATTGAAGGGTCTATATGTATATTATTTTCTGAAGTGCCAACGTGAGAACTACCAAAAGGTATTTCCGCTATCTCTGCAACCTGTCCTCCACTGCAAATTTGAAGACTACAGGTATTTATAAAGTCCTCCCGATGCCATGGAACAAACTAAAATTTCAAATGCACCTTACCAGAACCCTAAAAATAAAGAAGATTTAATTATTGATAGGGATTCTAATGTGTTTGACCCTGTGTTGTCTGTAAACATTATCACTGAGTCTAGAAGTAGGTTAAGTGCATTAGGAGTCTAAAATGCACCTTTTATAGATGTTGTTAAATTGTCATTTTTTCCCTATTTTCTATAACAATAATATCAATTCACATAATTCATTAATTGGTGTGCCACCTATTATTCACATTCTGAAAGGGTCATTGTGGATACAAATGGGCTTGAAATTTTATGCAGGGTCGATACATTATCAGTTAGAGAGTCATTGGGTTTACACAAGGCTTTTGCAAAAGGTTCTGATTCATTTAATGAGACATACATGATTAGGGTTTACAGGGAATGTGAATTGGAAGTAAAAACTAGTTTTTCTATCATATTGTCAAACCAGATCAGTCCATTGCAAGTTTTTCATTGCCTTATAATGTAAATATATTCACAGAACAAGTGCAGTTGGTTTGTTCACTTCTGAGTCAAATATTAGGGTCAGATAATTATCAACATGTTGTTGAAGTCATTCTAGGTTTTCTTCTGAGAGTCTTCAAGTTTGAGTCAATTCAGTTAGTATGCCTTAATTTTGATGAATTCCTAGTTGAGACAATCCATTCCTAGCTAGTAAATTTCCACTCTTTGAGACATTTCAAGTATCAAACCTATTTGATGAGAATGTTTCTAGTTTCAAATCATGAATAACTAAAGTAGATGATCCCATATTTCTCATTTGTATCAGCAGAAACAAAGAAAATCACCATGTTTACTTTCAAAAACAAAATCATGTCAAAAATCTACAGGTTAATCCATAATGCAGTTTTTCCCAAAGTCTTGGAGGAGATGAAGAACAAATTGTAATTTGACCAGAGGAACAGGGTTGGAGATTGGTTCCTATACAATAATTCTACAATTATTACAATTTATGGATTTCATGAAGCACCCTATATTCTACCTGCTTTTCTTACCCCCATAATTTTTGCATTGGAAATTATTAGACAAAGGTTGGTAACATAATCAAAACATTTCATTAAGCTGCACATGGCAACATATATCAAGTTTCCATTTAATATAGGCACTTTTTTTGTAAAAAAAAAGTCTTGCTTTCCAACATTAGAAGAGACATTGCAAGTCCCAAGTTTCCTAGAAGTAGAAAAGATAAGGTATGATCCTCATCAGATTATATATAATAGAAGACAACAAAATAAAAATGCTCCATATGATCACCAAACAATAGAAGGGATAGATAAAATAGCCAATTTGGAGAGTTTTAAGGAAGGTGAAAATTTGACTGATATGAAAGATGATGTAGGGCAGGTCATTTCTCACACAATTACTATCCAAACCCTTGCTAAAGCTGAATTATTGAAAAAACAAGTTTTTCGGAGACAATATAAATGGAGGTAGATGGGGAACAACCTGTCAGAAAAAGGATGAAGATTACTCAGGTAAAGGATATTATTGATTTAGAGGAAGAAGCATAGGAAAACAATCAAGGAGGTTATGCTCTTGTCGAAAGGGAGAAAGTTGAACCAGAAAATAAAGATATTTCATTTGTTTTCCATAGTCAAAGGAATGTGTTGTCACCATAAAATTCAGCATGGACTGTAAAATTTAGAGTTAGCAAAGGGATAAAGTAGTGAAGATGTGCTACGCAATTTAGAAGATCGGGCTACGTCTGGTAGGTATGGAAAAATATAGTGGGAGCCCGAAGGAGATAATCCTACACACCATTGATTTCGCGACAACCCGGATCAACGGTTAAAACCCATATCGGGCGGTGAAGTAGCACGGAACTAAACCGATCGAGGCTGGGTTGGGGAAAACCACCGTGGTGTTGGGCATGGATGCGTGGTGCCCTCAGAGGTACATCGGGGTGACAGGAGATTTACCTGTGACCACTTTCGTAAAAGCCTCGATGTCACATGTTTTAAAGTGTCAAATCAACAGCTCGTGGGAGGAAGTGGCAGTTGGTCAAATCATCTCACGTCATCAGTACTTCTCGTCCAATATGTTAAGCGAACGCCGTCGCATAATGAACTCAAAATATCATCATTCGAAATAGATTGATGAAGTGTGGAAAACTAACATATTCTGTTAGTGATTAATGATTGGAACTTGATAACTACTGATATGCGAGTATGAAAGGTATTACTCTGCTCCTATCGATCATCTTCTCATTCGTGAATGGGGAAATCTTGAGCTGGTTCAACTCCCTGCGTGATGTAGAATTAAGGAGGGTAAAATCATTGCCTATGAGGATATAGACAACATAAATAGAATGATGTCCAACACAACTGGTTTCTCAACTAATGTCTCAAAATTATCTATGAGCAAGAAAGAGAGGTGGGTTGCGCAGATATTGGCAATGAGGTTCCATACAGAACCCATGACTGAACCAACAACAGGGATCAGGTTAAACCCTGTTATGAGAGACTTGATCATAAATGAACAGGTGGAAGAACCCTATAGGCGAGTGGCGAAAAAGAAGAGAAACAAATGAAAGAAAACTAAAATCAGAGCAGAGACGATGGAGAGCGTCGAAGACAACCAATGTACCTGGTTGAGTACTTTGTAGGAGGAAATTGCCAAGTTAAAATAAATTCCCAGGCAGGATGGCGCACGTCTCAGAAAATTTTGGACAGATGCTAATCAAAGAAAGGGGCCCCAGATACGACATATCTGTTCATAACTGTCCCTTTGAAATAGGATAACTGTTATTATGAAGCATTTATTTCCTGTAACTTATCTCTATTTTTAGAAATATGGGGTAGTCTAAATGTTTCAGATCCTACAAGTAAATCCCTTATATATATATATATATATATATATATATATATATATATATATATATATATATATATATATATATATATATATATATATATATATATATATATATATATATATATATATTATCTCGAAGATATGAAGGCATGGAGAAAAGGGGAGCATGCCCTCCGTGTAGAAAAAACTTTGTAAATTTTGGGGCTTGAATAAATATATGAATGCAAAGGCAGATTTTGAAATATTCATGAAAAGATTCTAACTGGTGGTGTTATGAGTCTCGTTTTCTCTTATAGTATGCGATTCCTATTATTCTTTATTTCATTTTCACTTTTCCTCTGTCTAAATTGAGAGATTAAAGGCCCATAATTCATTATTTAATGCTCTCGGCTTAGCAATTTAGATTGTGTTTATATCTTCCCAATTGTTTCAGAATTCATTCTAGTTATGCTCTGACACGGTTATTTGTTCTCTTCGTCTTCCTACCATCTTTTTATTTCAATAATAACTCAGATTCATCGCCTTATTTAGCCTTTTCCTCTAGATGGTTTTAAACATCTGAAAATTCATTCTTCATTCCTGACTCCATAGCCCAAATGTTGTCCTCCTTTCTTCAACAATTTTATGAAACCCTCCCCCCACAAACCAAATCTAGCCACCATTTCCTAAAGAATATCAAGTGACACGAGAGAGCCCTCTCTGAGTTGAGTAGGCTAGTGACTCAGCTCTAAAGCTGGTTGAAACAGTTACCCTTGTCATCTATTTTCACAGCCGAATAGATTTACAGGGTGCTAACATTCTGGCGTCGTTGTCAAGGAAGAAATTGAAAATTTTTCCCTGGGAAGAACGACATGGTTGAGTTCTAAGGTCCGAGAGAAGCAGACAATTAGGCACATATTGGTTGTATTCCTACTCTGGCGACTCCACACATCAAAAATCAGTTTGAAGGTGATTCCACTGGTAAAAGAATCCAGAAGTTCAAATCTTCAATGGCGATTCCACTCCCATCGCAGAATCCAGTTTCCAAAAATTTCTGGCGACTTCATTCTCAATACTTTGAGTGCGAGACAGAGACTTCACTGGAATATGAGACCCCTTGATAGGGGTATGGAGAGGTATCTTGGAGGAAATCAAGTACTCAAAATGGGATCTTTTCCAAAGCAATTTACTATTTTTTATAAATTGCCTCTACTTTTTCCTTGAACATGCCAAACAAATTTTTCTTTACCTACTGCATTCTAATGATGATCACAAGAATATTGCAATTGTATATCCTCCTCTTAAAGTTGTACATGCATATCCTCACTGTATCACTTATTTTGATAAAAAAATTCCATCTGACCCATGTGATGATCATAACTAAGCTGATGAGCCTCATGAAACTGAAGATGATTATTCACCTCTTGTACTTGATCCAACACCCTCCAAGACTCAACATAGATACAAACCCTTAAAGTTACCCCACATCCTTCATGATTTTCCTCCAAAACACTATGAGTACCTACCTATGTTTGATGGGGAACCTGATACCATCTCAGCTGAAAAACACATCCAAGGGTTTGAGCATTTTATAGATTTGTTTGAGATTGACTATGTGTTGACGAGCGAAATCGACTGTCCGTCAACTGAGAGAGTGGGACCGGTCCGGGGTTGTCTAATAACCCAAGCCGTTTGGAAGGAACCACCCTGAAGAGTTTAACGGCTCCGTTGGCCGCTCTAAGGTCTTTTTAAGAAAACCAAAGAGGAATGATCTGAGCTAAGAAATCTAACTAAACTACGTAAAGCAAACTAACTATAACTAAATACAAGCAACTAACTAAAATAAAGGAAACTAGAAACTAATAAAACAAAGAAAGAAACTAACTCCACTAATCTAACTATGGACTACTAACTATTATATATACAAGATACTAACTATGATTATAATAACTCAAATCAACTATTTAATTATCAAGTTAATTACAGTTTATTCACAAATATACATTGGATACAATCTACAGATTTGAATAAAACCTGTGAAACTAATTTGCATTGCTGCCCCAAGACAGCGAAAATAATTCTTTTTTGATTTTATAATTTATGAATAAGAAAGTAAACTAACTGAAATTAAACAATCTAATATAATTTACTGAAATTAAACGATCTAATATAAATCTAATTAATATTATATCTATATTAACTACTTGATGAAAACAGTAAACTAAATACTAGTTGACCTGGAAACGCTCCAAGTCTGCCCTGTGTATGATTGCTTCTTAAGCTGATTGGAGGAAGAAATTCACACCATTTAGTCCAAGAGCTTCTCGCAAAGGATCAGCTATGCTGCTTCTTGAAGTATGTTACAGGACAAACAAGACATAAAAGAAATCATAACAATTTTCTGATTATAAATTCCTGCAAAAGGGAAACCTATTATGCAGCAAATTCATATATAACAATTCAATTTATGAAGAAGACAAAGCTATCATCCACAAAATGAATCAACAATTGTTATGTCTTTTATCTATTTGGAAGAAACAAGATATAGAGGACAGTAATAAGATTATATCACTTGAATTTGATTTAGATAACAAAGTAATACTAAATCATAAACAGAATGATATACAAAACATGGAACAAAGTGTTGATATATTGAAAAGCAAAAGCTATGACAAGACACCAGTTCTGTTCCAGTCTGAATCAAAATTCTATATCCTTGTTCTCCCACAACTGAGGATGATCGATTATTACAAAACCATAGGTTTATATAGGTTTCTCACAAGGTAAAACATCCTTGTGAATAATAGCAATAGTTTTACACAATCTGGGAATAATCTCAAAATCCCTTAAACTAAGTAACTAAAAATGCAAGTGAAATCCTTAAGATATCTTCCAACTGCTCCTCATATCCATTGCCAATTCGAATTTGCCTGGATTAGACACAAAGATCAAATTAGAGGAGTATTTTATTAAGAAAATAAATAAATAAATGACTCTATAGACTTAGCTATAGAATCTCCTGATTCTGCAGCTGGTCTAGAATAGTAAATAGGACCATATATATAATCAAATCAAATCGAATCCAATCATCTTTTAATAATCAAATGGTTCAATAAAAATAATCCTTTAAATCAAACCAAATTGAATAGGATACAATCGGGACAGAGTAGGAATACTCTGTTTTTCCAATTAACACAAAATCGAATCAAATCCTAACAAGACTATTTCATAAATGCAATCAATGGTAACCCAAACAAACAATAATTATTGATTAGCATATCGTTCAATCCCTTGCCCATATAGAAAACTGTAACAACTTCATGCATAACTGTATCCATAGAATCCAACCATTGACTTCGTTCGCTGAATTACAAACAGTTCACAGGTATATTCGTAATTATCATTGACCAATTATAGCAGATTGATATCATTCCATTAAGAGAACGATATGAAATAGCATCTTTTTTATTCAGATGAAATCAAATCCCTGAATATCAACTCAAAAACCTTCATGTTTGATCACCACATAGTCAACAGACAGAGGCGCAATAAAATCGATAGGAATCATGAATTGGGCAATAATCAATACGAATCTTTACTGAGTTAATTATAGAAGTGAAATCGAAACCTCAAACAGAATCCAATTTGAGCAATAATGAGAATCGAATGAGTTGCAACTGGTTACGTATCAACAGAGAGGTATCCGACTTGATTAAAAGACAAAAATAGCTAACCGATTCATCAATCATTTTAACCCATAACTAATTCAAATCGTACCATTGAAAATTGAACTACCAGCAACAGTCTATTTTTTTTAAATATAACAACTTGTCTTATTAACAGGATATCGAACCAAAGTTGGACAATCATATCTATTCGATGATCCATTAATTAAAACCAAATCCAATTGGATCTTAAACTATAACAAAAATAATTCATCAAAACCAAAATTATACACAGTGAAGCATGCTTATGTAACAGAGAAGAGTGTAATATAAATGAGCGAAAATTATACCATCACAGTTGCTGAGACTATGTCAATTTTGAATTGAAAATAGCTGTAGCAGACTCGACATTTTTTAACAGGATTGACCCAGCAGTTCGTTGCTTCTTGTCATTGGGTTGCATCTTTGCATTCTGACCAGTGAGCTTTGCCACTTGGTTTTCCAAATCGTGAATTTTGGATTGCAATTTTGGGACATCCGAGTAGTATCTCTCTAACCACAGCCCACACTGATCGCAAGGTGCAGCAACGGGTTGATCAGTCGAGGGTTTCGATGATTCCCCGAGGGTTTCATGGGGTGTTTTAATACCAGGAAAATCAGGATTATCCCGCAGACAAGGAGGTAAGTTCTTAACGAAATCATAAGGAGGTTTGCCACACAAGCCCTCAGAGTAAGGATACTCTTCGGCGAGAAATCGTTCCACTTCAGAATCAGAGTCTTCACTGACCATGATAGGCTCTAATTTAACAGGGGGCTTGGGTTTATTCCTCGCCATGCGAGAGATCAACCTTGCATTTTTCTTGCTTCTAGTATTAGCACCAGTCTTCGCTCTAGTCTTTTGGGTTGTAGGATTAGAAACTTCGGTCTGTTTAGTCACAGCCATAGGCGAATTCAAAGGTGAGTCGGGTTTAGGTTTGGGTAGAAAAACATTATAAGGCACAGGGGTAGATTTTCTCTCGGTTACCATGGGCTTGTCCACCTGTGGAGGACTCGATTCTCCAAAGCCATTACGGTTGATAAAATCATGCCAAGAATCACGACATAACCCCAATTCATAAACAAAAATCATTTTAATCAACCCAACATGGAAGAGGCTGGTGTCAGCCTGGCTACGCTTGTACTTTTTAGCCATTTTGAACAAAATTCAGTGCAAATAGTGCGGCATACTAAGTTCGAAACCCATAAACACCATTAATAAACGTAGATGAAACAAGAAAACGAACCCATACCTGCCTTCACAAGTAACGAATTGCTTGATAATCATCAAGAGATCATACCAGCGGGGTTTCAACATCTTTGCAAGTAAACCTCTGTCACATGAGTTCACTGTTCGAGACTGAAACAACAATGTCCACGGGACATCGTCAACCTTGCAACTTTTGGACCACTTTTGTCCCTTGACAGGCAGACTAGTTGCCAAGCTGAGGAATTGTTCAGTGATTTCAAGCTGGACATCTCCAACTTTGGCTCGGCAGCCATCGAATGACAATGCAATTTGTCGAGCCACAACGAAGTTAAAACCATCGAATTTCCTTATAAACGGAAGCCACCCGAATTCTTCCAGGTTTCTATACGCACCATCAAATGTCAACAGTGCTTGGCATCCGTTGGGCTCGGCCCTTACAACAGGAGCCATGGCTTCTGTACATGGTAGGGTTTGAACTAAACGAAACAATGCACAGAGTCATAAAACGATAGGGTTTGACAGTTTCATTGCTCGAAGAGACCGGAATTAACTGCATTCGTGCGAAGGTGGTGGGATTAACACCGCCATGCATTGTATTAATGACCATGTACAGTGCTGTTATAATCATAATCACTTAAACCATACGTATCGGCTAGCAAATAGGTGAATCATCATATCAACGTGCCATTCATCCGTGTCAGAACCAACACCATATGTGATAATCATGCGCCAAGTGTTAAGTTAAATCTAATACAGTACCCAACACTTAACCATCGATCTGTCGTGTCAATGAAATGTTTCAAACCAATGTTAATTCATTGATGCCAATGCATAGTTCGAAGATATGATCGTTCCATGTGATATCAAAATCACAAAACAATGTATCGAGCAAGGGTTCAAACCATAAAATTGAAATTCCAAAAGGTTGATCAATGCACCTTTGCAAAACTCAAACCATTGCCATTTTATATGAAATCAAACTTATGATATTGCCAATGTGTTGTTTAGCATAATCAAAGTGTAAAAACATTGCAACCAATGACATATGAAAACGATAAGTTAAGAGTTCAAAAGCAATAAGAATCATATATAAAACCAAAATCAATTATGACCCTTATGACATCAAACATAACTCATAACTTAACATTTTCAATACTTTATCAACGAAATCAAGTTGCGCAATTGAAATGAATGGATATAGTTTGAAGAAAATTTTTGCAACGATGTGATAAACCAGTGGTCAAGTGTCTTTCAGCAAATCAATCAAAGATGACGAAAATCAAAGCAACGAAAGAGATGTTTTCACACTTTCAGTTGTGAAAACTGAGTTGAAATCAAATTGTAATTGTCGCAAACATGAAACAAATGTCTAGAAGCACAATGCGATGATACTTTGTCTTTAATGAGACAAGGGGTGTAGGCAGCTTTTTATTAGGACAAAATAAAAAATGATTGGTTTCCAACACTATGATGATGTTTGTATGAGGGAATTCTCTCAATCCTTGAAAGGAGACACCAAAGACTGGTTTAAACATTTGCAACCAGAGATAATTAGCTCATGGGAGGAATTGAAGGATGTATTTTTAAAGTTTTGGGGCAGGAAGAAATATTTGGATCTACAGCTTATAGAGTTCTATTTCTTAAAAAAGAAGAGCAATGAAACTATTTGTATATTGAGTAGAAGGTTTTCCAGTATCTATTACAATTTGTCCAAAGAAATTCAACCCATTGAAGCTGCTGCCATGCTCCATTATGAAACTACTCTTCATTCAGATTTGTCTTTCCTCCTGATGGAAAGAAGACCTAAGTCCTTACAAAAAATGTTTAATGATGCTCAGGACATTCAACAGAACATCCAAGCATGTATACAGATCCAAAATGAGGGGTTGAATGCTCAAGAACATGAAAGTGAATATGAACAGAAAATAGTTGATTGGAATCTTGAGCATAGAATTGACAATATCATAGGTCCTCTTGAAGTTTCCAATGCTAATGATTTTGCTAAAAATTATATTCCACTTGTTGAAAGAGGAGGTGTTGAGTTAGCTTCTGATCCATCCCATGATAAGAAGGGGGCTGATTTTTTTATGTATTCATTTGTAGACATTCAATAAGATGAATTTGCAAATCAATTTATTGAAGAACATGTTGATGTTCCAAGTTTGTTCTTGTTAGATGACATTGCATATATTGTTGATTTGCCTATATATGATGAATATGATGAAGATTATGATTTTGACTCCCTAGAACAACCAATTGCATGTTCTCTATCAGAAAATGTTCCTTTTCAATAGTGTAATGAGAGCAATCAGCCTACATATCACAATTACAAAGAAGAAAATATTGAATTAGTTGAAGGGAATTCTTTACCTTTATGATTTTCTTCATTCAAATTGTTGAAAAACAATCCTAAGATCATCATTGAAGCAAAGGAATGTGTGTTAATGCCAAATCACACTGATTCACTGAACAAAATTGACAAGAAATTGCAACAATCTTCTCATGTGTTTGATGATCCTGGTACTTGTTACATAGAAGATCTTGTCAATACAAATTTGCAACCATTGGTTGAAGACGAATCTGAAAATGAGTGTGTTCAACAATCCAAATAAATTGAAAAATGTGCCTATGACAGCAGTGAAGAAAATGAAGGTTTTGAATCAGGTGAAAGAACCTTTCCATTGTGTTTTTCCTCTTTCAAACTGTTGAAACAAAATGTCTATAATGTTTCAAATCAGAAATCCTCTAGGAATAATGTTAAATATGAAGAAAGTAGTGGATTTGCAAATAAAAATTATCTTCCATTATGTTTTTCTTCCTATGAATTGTTGAAAGAAAATCATGAGATAACAGAGGAAGTAAGGAATTCTGATTGCATTCACAATGGCACTGTTTTACATGAGAAAAATTTCATTAGTGAGGAAGACCAACAACCTTCTCATGCATTTAATGATCATGTTGTTGATTACATGGGAGGTTATCTCAGTTTCGATTTATAGCATGTGCTCAACTACCAACTTGGAAATAAAGATGATAGTAAATCAATTGTTGGACAACTGAGAGGGGGGGGGGGGTGAATCAGTTGTTACCGTGCTTAAACAATTATGCTTATTTTAGACTCTTTGCAGAGCACTTAATGAAAATCAAAATAATGCAGGGAGGTAAGCAATAGAACATTCAACATCAGTCACACATATGAAATATACAGAGACAGATATTTCATGAGGAAACCCATAAAGGGTAAAAACCTCTTCTTCTCGATATGATAAGTAGTCTTTACATTCTGTACATTATCATACATATGAGCTCCAACTCATTGTGAGGCTACAACCTCTTGTTTGCAAGCTGCAACTTACTGAGAGCACCAACTCTCTGTTTTCTCTAGCACCTACTGGAAGGAAGCACCAACTCCCTGGTTTCTCTAGCATCCACTAGAAGGAAGCACCAACTCCCTTGTTTCTCTAGCACCCACTAGAAGGAAGCACCAACTCCCTGGTTTCTCTAGCACCCACTAGAAGGAAGCACCAACTCCTTGGTTTCTCTAGCACCCACTAGAAGGAAGCAACAACTCCTTAAGTGTTCCAGCACCAACTGGATGGAAGTACCAACTTCCAGTCACACAGGCACCAACCTGTAAAATAGAGAACAACAGTTCTCCCTTGCACCACCCTGCCACCCTGGTTTCTTTGGTTGCAAACAGATGGAAGCTACAACTCCCTGTGTTCAAGCACCCACTTGAACCTATGAGGACAACAGTCCTCCCTAGCACCTCCCTACCACCCTGATTATAAATTTTTATATATATATAAATTTATCACAGTGATACAATATTTATCAATGGCTTACTGGTCTCATCACTGTTCTGCTACACTGCTCTGCTCTACTTGCATCAGTGTCTTCCTGCACACCTCCCTTACGCTTTATGTTCTTCTTCCTTTTATGCTCTATGTGCCATGTCCCTTTTATGCACCATTCCTCTTCTGTGCATTTCAGCTGCTACACTTTGCCTCCTTCTACACACTTGAATCACTCTCAACAGCTCCCAATCTCTTCTTTTTTCTGCGTTTTTATTCTCTTTGTGCATCTTTTGCATCCTCTATTCATAATTATTTTGCATGCTCTCCCCATGTCGAGTGCTCTGCATGATCATCATTGCAACTCTTCAGCTTCTTTGGTGGTTCAACCCATGCATCCATCATCACTGGGTGTTATGTCGAGATTCCTTAGCCTCTCCAGCAGTCGAGACTCTTCGTCTTCTCTATCACGGTCGAGCTCATTCCCTATGTTGCAGTTCCAAGCTCCAATGGTCTTACATCTATCAATAGACTCTATGAACAGTATTCATTCCACTGGAAGATGCCTCGAGACTCTTCGTCTTCTCTGGCGATCACCCTGAAGTCTCTTCGAGTCCTCTGGTAGAAACCATCAGTAGTTTCTAGCAGTTACACTGTGAACCTCCAGGAAAACGCATCAGCAACTAAATCACCAACTGTCCAAGAGTCATGATTCAGTTATGCTAACTAAATTGTAACTGATCGATTAACTATGAAGAGAAATAGTATCCCTTCGATCAGATTGCCAAGTATCCAACACTGTTGGATTACAAGCATAGGGTCTCGCGTTGATTTCGCCATTTCACATTTCGACATTTCAACATTTCATCATTTCGGCATTCCTGTGGTGAAGAGTCTTGACTCTTCATGTTATGATCACCGAAAAGGATATTAACTTGGTGCTAACTCCTCCCTCTCACATGACCACTGACAGTGACCACAGCCTACACCAAAAAGTGTTTTCACATTTCGGCATTTCACGATTTCGCATGTTGTGAATTCCTGTTGCGAGGCATCTTGACTCTCCAAGTCGCGATCTCCGAAATGGAGTTTAGTTGTTCATGCCTTCCTCCACCTCTCAATGATGTGACCACAGCCTATGACCACTCGCTAATCATTTGAGCACTTCACTCTTCAGATCAATGGTCCACGATCCGTGGTGATCGGACGACTATCCTCCACCCCAGAACTTCATCTTTCGGAACTTTGGGGGAGAGTTGATGCTAAAACTCTTGAAACTAAATTCCTAGAATGACATCACTTGATGACGTGTCGTGATCTGTGTGTCTGCCACGTGTCACTTAGAATTGTGATTTCCAGGTTCCTGAAATGCCAAATCAACTTGACACTTGTCCTTATATGATTGTGCCACGCGTCCTTTCTGACGTAGCCTGCAAACTGTCCTTGCTGACATGGTCTGCCACATTCACCTCCTGGGTCTGACAACCCAGATTTTTCCTTGATCCAACGACTATAATTATTTTTTGATTTCTCATATCACGAGTTCGAGAGGTTAGGGAACCCCATTCCTTTGATCTTTGATTTCTCGGTCTGCGAAACTCCGAAATGGAGTCTTTGTTGATGTGCCTGTTTCGGGATTTCGACATTTCTCATTTCGCAACTTCGGGACTCCTGTGATGAAGAGTCTCGACTCTTGACTCCTCCAACTCCCGGTATCCGAAACTTCGAAATGGAGTCAGATCAACGGTCCACAATCTTGATGATTTGACGGTCCAGATATTTTTGTGATTTCACAACTTCACGGGCCTTCATCGTGTCTGTTCTAGGATTTTGGGGTTTTCTACTTCAAAGGTTAAAGTTCCTTTGATCTTTGATTTCCCGGTCTGCGAAACTCTGAAATGGAGTCTTTGTTGATGTGCTTGTTTTGAGATTTCGGTGTTTCACATTTTGCAACTTCAGGACTCTTGTGATGAAGAGTCTCGACTCTTGACTCCTCCAACTCCCGGTATCTGAAACTCCAAAATGTCATGGTTTCGCATTTCACAATTTCATCATTCTTGTCGTGAGTTTCCTTGACACCTCCAACTCCCAGTATCCGAAACTCTGAAATGGAGATTAAGTCGTGGTTTCGCATTTCACGATTTTCTTCTGTGAGTTGCTTCCTTGACTCCTGGAGTTTACGCTTCTAAATGGGATCCAACGATCACTTGTTGAACTTTCCATTTCCATTCCATTATCCTTGCGTTGTTGGTCGTGATCTTTTCCATCAATGACAAACACGCATACTCTACACTATCTCTTTTGATCTTATAGAGCTTGCTCTGCTGCGTCTTCCCAAAATACTTTTGGTGCCCGCCTGGCACATTCTTCCTGTACTTAAGCCATCGTCATTGTTGTACTTGACATCAATGACAAGAATACGCTGCCTGTAAAACATGCCCCAGATACGACATACCTATTCATAACGGTCCCTTTGAAATAGGATCACTGTTATTATGAAGCATTTATTTCCTGTAACTTATCTCTATTTTTAGAAATATGGAGTAGTCTAAATGTTTCAGATCCCACAAGTAAATCCATTATATATATATATATATATATATATATATATATATATATATATATATATATATATATATATATATATATATATATATATATATATATATATATTATCTCGAAGATATGAAGGCATGAAGAAAAGGGGAGCCTGCCTTTTGTGCAGAAAAAACTTTGTAAATTTTGGGGCTTGAATAAATATATGAATGCAAAGGCAGATTTTGAAATATTCACAAAACGATTCTAACTGGTGGTGTTATGAGTCTCATTTTCTCTTATAGTATGTGATTCCTATTATTCTTTATTTCATTTTCACTTTTCCTCTGTCTAAATTGAGAGATTAAAGGCCCAAAATTCATTATTTAATGCTCTCGACTTAGCAATTTAGATTGTGTTTATATCTTCCCAACTGTTTCATAATTCGTTTCAGTTATGCTTTGACATGGTTATTTGTTCTCTTCGTCTTCCTACCATCTTTTTATTTCAAGAATAACTCAGATTCATTGCCTTATTTAGCCTTTTCCTCTGGATGGTTTTAAACATATGAAAATTCATTCTTCATTCCTGACTCCATAGCCCAAATGTTGTCCTCCTTTCTTCAAAATTTTTATGAAACCCTCCCCCCACAAACCAAATATATCCACCATTTCCTAAAGAATATCAAGTGACACGAGAGAGCCCTCTCTGAGTTGAGTAGGCTAGTGCCTCAGCTTGAAAGCTGGTTGAAATAGTTACCCCTGTCATCTGTTTTCACAATCGAACAGATTTACAGGGTGCTAACATAATGTATTTTCATATGTTCAAGGAGCTCCATATAAATCAAAAGAATATCTCATTAAGCAGTATACAAAGAAGAAGGCACTGACATTAAAAGAAGCTCGAAAATTATTCCTTGAATTCAGAAAAATATCTCAAGAGACAGCTGCACTAATTGTTGTTAGGGATCATGAAAATAATACTTTGTACATTGCAGTCATAGATGAGGACAAGGTGTCATAGGTAAAGATCAGATATGACCAAATCAATGCACTAGACAAGATACAATTTCATAAGAAAATCAATGATATGATTTATGCAGATTTTTTGTAGCAAACATTGAAGAACTCTAAGTTGACATTGTTGGTGTCTAAGCGTGAGAGTCAATTGAAACAAGAAAAAGCAACTAACAAAGCTTGGTAGTTTCAAATCAAAATATTTGAAACAATGTTTTTAGCTTATCGGGTAGATCCAAAAAATTCTCAAGGAATGAAGAAGCTTTTGGATGAAAAAGAGAATACTATTCAGACTCTGAAGAAGAAGCTAAAAATTCTAGCATCATAACATGTAAAAAATCCAGATCTTACAACAATTGAGCAAGAAAATGAATCACTACAACAAAAGGTGATAAGTTATAAATCCAAAATGGTGCAGCTGGAGAAGGAGAAAGGGGATTGGCTCAAACAAAAAGAAGAACTGATGGAAATAGTTTCCTTTGCAAGCCCCAATCACGAAAAGAATGTGGCTACAGAGGACGATGACCTAGTAAAAGCCATGTCACAAATTAGCTTGAAAGATGGGGAAACAAATGGGTTAAAAGAAGAAAATGAAAAGTTGAAGCAGTAAGTTGCTCAAAGGAGTGAAAAAAGTGAGCAAGTCCAAAAAGAGAACGAATTTTTGGAGGAAAAAATTTCCAGGTTAAAGTCAAGGATAAAAGGAAAAGCTCCATTGTAAAGAGCCAAACATGTTCTCTGGGATTCTTTAGCAACAAATATCACTAAGTTTAGGAAGTATCCAAATTTTGTTGATGACAAGAATACTGCAGCAATTACAGCTCGTCATAAATGTGCAGTTATAAATGAAAAAATGTTGAAAAGACCATTAGATTGGGCTCAAAATGAAATCAATCTACTGAATCCAGTTTCTAATGCAGATTTGCAGACCATTGGGGTCAAGGATAAGACTTCTATTATAATTTGTGCCAGAAAAATCATTGGCAAAGATAATCATGTAATGAATGTGTAGACAAAGGATGAGCAGATGGAATAGAGTGTGAAAGAATTCAAGGACCTATTTAGTCAATTGTTTAACAAAGGTCTCCCTTATTTTTGGGATGGTAGAGGTAACCTGATTTCACAAGGAGAATATAATGTATTGTTGACTGAAGTTCTAATGGATCATTCAAAGTTTGAAGACCTAGAAGAGGGGTTAAAAGGGGTTACAATAGTTGATAAATTGATGAATGATTTCGAAGTTTTAAGCCAATTCAGGACAATCAGATAAGGTCTTCCCAATATTTTCTATGCATCTATAGAAATTCTTGTTAAGGAAATGGTTGGTTATGACATTCCTTCTGAAAGTAAATGGAAAGAAATTGTAAGATTAGGAAAAAAAAATACAAAATACCTACTTCCAATTGACCTTGAAGCTTCATTCAAGTGGCATAGTACAATTCAAAGGAAAGTCAACAAATCATTCAAATATATCCCAAAGATAAAGGAGAGCTCAGCTGGTAGCAAAGTGTTAAAAAATCCCAGATATTTTGCAGGGAATATCTATTTTTGTAAAAGTATGTTAAGACTGGCTCATTGATAATTTTGTATATGTTTTATAATTTTGGATGTAATGGGGGTTCGAGACGGAGGAAAAAGACTAATCTATATTGTAATATTTTCCCAATATTAATGAAATTATCATGCAGAAGTCTTGAATGTTCTTACCAGAGATTCATGTGT
Source organism: Picea engelmannii (assembly GCA_009831015.1). Lineage (NCBI taxonomy): Eukaryota > Viridiplantae > Streptophyta > Pinopsida > Pinales > Pinaceae > Picea > Picea engelmannii. The sequence goes on along the minus strand of ML776594.1, from coordinate 1,825,450 downwards.
TAATGCTCCTTGGTGTGTGTTTTCCCATGTGAATGTGTATCTTTATGATTTTTTCCATTTAAATATAATGTCTTGAGTGTTTGAATGAACTTATATATTATTGGGAAGTTGTTAAATGAAGAAACAAGAAAAAATATTGTTCAAGGGTGCCATGAAAATGAAGCACTCCTCACAATAGGTTATTTGAAATGTCAATTCCAATGTTAGCTTAGTGAGAGAAGGGAACAACACCTCAAGGGAAGTTGGATTTTAGAGAAGTTAGTGTGGTCATTGCATTTTTTCATCTTGGTTTCATTCTCCATTTGTATTTTAAATCTCATGAAGCCTTTGTTCATACAATGTCTCCATCCAATAACCATATTTTGTCTATTGAATCCATATTCTTGGTGAGCATAACAATGTGGAGTTGGAATATTGAGTTGTGTTATCTCCTGTAGTAAACCCATTTGCTTTATTTGGACAATCTATGACCTTTAGGATGAATATGTCTCCTATAGCTCCCTATAGGTCATCGAGGCTTTGCATTCCTATAAGTGTATACATTTGTGTATACATTTGTGTATACAAAGACACAAATAGAAGGTACACATATTTTCCACTTAAGCTATAATTTTTTACAAATCAGAGAGTATTCCAAGCGACAAGTGCCCATTTCATAACTGAGTTGGTGCTCTTCCAAATAAAATTGCACTAGAGAGCCTTGATAACTTTTAGTATTCTTTAGGAGCTACCAGAGATGAAAAGAGATAGATCAAGATGGATTAAAGGATTGATTTTAGGAGAATGAGATGACAAACAATGTTGAGGGAGTGGAAAGTCCAATTGGTGAGATTTTTATTGAGATAAGAGAGAAGGCCTTCCCAAGAACAATTGAGAACAAGAGTCTCCAAGAGAGAGGCACCAAGATATTTGGGTAGAAGGGAGCTCCTAGTAGAATGAATATATNAGAGAGAGAGAGAGAGAGAGAGAGAGAGAGAGAGAGTTAGCAGCAGACCACAGGGTAAATCTTGGCATCCAATATTTTAATTTTTTTTAAAAAGAATACAGTGTCATTGGATCTACGACCCCTTGAGGTTGTCGTCCAATATCTGATGCATCCAAGAACGGGATGATCATACTCCATGAAGTTTTCATCCAATGGCCCCGCCATAGGTTTGACACCCCTATGGAGTTGGATATCCGATGCCTATGGGGAAGGATGATCGATGACCTAACCATTGATTCAACGATTGTTGAAGTTGGATAATCGACAACTATAGGGATAACATGATCGGTGGTGCAACCACTGATCCGATGGTTGTGGAAGTCCGATAATTGACCCTTTCTATTGTGTGTCAACTAACTGACGATGTCCCACCGACACTTAAACAAAAATAATTCCATAGAATTTTAGACGCGCAACTGTCGAATTCCAGACAAATTAGCCATCATATTTTGGGTACAAATGTAGTTGTGAGATAAGATGAAATTCTAAAAGAGAAAAGATCAAAAGTGACCCTTTTTGTTGGATGTTATCTTGTAATGAGTAAATTATAGTTTTAATTTTATTGATGAGATTGGTTGTGTAAGTGACTGCAAAGTCTCATCAACCCAACACTGTCTCTTGGCTTGAGACGTGGCACTCAGACCACATTACCCTTTGTTTCCCCAAAGAACATAACACCATTCCATGTGGCACCATGGTAACCCTCTATGTGGATCCTCCATGTGGAATGACGTCAAATACACATCATCACTAATTCCTATCACAACCTTCCAGGTTAGGATAATTGTCTTCCACGTATTGGGTGGGCGACATCATCCCGATATATTCTACAGTGGAGAATATTTCTCGAAGTCTTTTCATCAGAGTACTGTTATCGCACAGTTTGTAGGAAGGGTTTAGTTAGCTTGAGTCAAGGCTTCAAACTGGCGTAACATGAGCTTCCCCACCCACTGTCACCTCGATGGGGAGCTCTTTCTATTTAGGATGGCTAGTCCAAGGGAGACGTCCCTATGTAATCTGGTTTTCTGAAGGGTTAAAGGTTTAATGGATCAAGGTAAGAGATTCCCTTTCATAGATTACTGCCCAAAATGAGATAGTCAAAGGAGATCTTCCACTGAATGGCACCTGATTGCGAGACAAGACAAATAACTATAGAATGTGCTGCAGTGGTTAGTACTTCAATTTGTAAATGACTATCTTCAAATATATATATATATATATATATATATATATATATATATATATATATGAGCAATGATCATATGTAATTATTGACGAAGTCAATGATTACTAAAGAAAGATAAAAGGATTGTATCACTTCTTCAATAAATACAACAGAGATAAAGGCATTCAATGTATACAATAAATCTTAATTATATCACAATGCACTATAAATCTGCTCAATATATATAATGTTGTTGCGTCACAGATACAAAAAATAGGGCGACGTCAGCCCTAGTGATAGATTACTTTGAAAGACAAAGAGCAAAACGTTTTATCAAACAATTTTATAGATGTGATCAATAGCTCAATATCTATCAAATAAGATGACAAATGTCACAACGTTGTAAGCCAAACAAGAGATCAAAAGATGTGACGTCACCTATATTATTGCTGCTGTAAAGGTTAGGGTTAGCTAGCCAAGAAGTGGACATTTTTGACAAATCAACCAATGAACTTGCATCAAAACTCTATGGCTATGAAGAGATGACTTGGCCGCACCTTTTAGTCCAAGAAAAGATTTAATTATGGCAAAATGTCATTAGCAAACTAGGGTTAGTCTAGACGCTAGGTTAGTTTAGGGTTTCAAAATGAAAGAGTTTTGAAAGAGAGTTTAAGCACAAACAAGCTCAAGATTATACTTCTAGACTAGTGCCTTGGGTTAATGGAGTCAATTGGAGTGAAACTAATGGCTTGGAAAGACTTAAACTCAAGGACAAGAGGGTTTAGGGTTTAATAGTGTTGCTATGGCAAGGCCACCAAACCAAAACCCTAAGAAGAGAAGGCTTACTTAGGTGTAGCTAAGGCTAGGCCTAATGCTTCCTCTTCTTTCCTTGAGACTCCTTTGGCAAAACGGCTAGCTTATAAACACAAATCTATGGCTGAAAAGTGTTGCTTAGATACAAGGATTTTCAAAACCCTAGAAGCAAACCCTAGGTGTAAACTAAATTAGGCCTAGGATGCTTTCTTTCTTCAATTTATGTTCAAAGCTAACTCAAGAAAAGAGATGGCTAGTGTAGCTATGGCTAGGCTAAAACCTTCTCTAATCAAA